>JAULKJ010000006.1:17688768-17699814 GCA_032355405.1 Rubia balearica
TGATCAACTTGAATATTATTGGGATAATGCTATCTAATTCCACCAATACGTAATCGTTGGAAAGGGTTAGTAAGTAGTGAGTTCTTGTGAAAAACATGAAACTTATTAAACCATTGCATGAGTTTCTCAAAGATCAATTGTTTTTTTGCCCACCCCTACACACATGGCACTTATTAAAATTATAAGTTTTCCCACTTATTAGTTATTAAAATTAAATACATGATATTTAAGGCACCAGTTAATATTAGTTATTACATACTTTAGACGAGCTCTAATCGAGCCATAATCGAGTTGGATCGAGCTTCATATCGAGTTGTTCGCGAATATAAATGAGCCGATCAGCATTATGTTTATTTATATTCGTTTATTAATCGAGCCTAAAATTGTGTTCATGTTCGTTCATTTAATATATGAACGATCTCGATCCGATCTATAACTGAGCCGATCCCGAGCTTGTTCACGAACGTGCATGTTTGTTCTCACTCCTAGCCGCAACCCACACGGTTGTATTCTGATGTCAACGTTGGACCGAAGCCTATGATGAAGAAAAACTCTCTTATTCAAAGTATATTTATGGAATCATAAATATTTGGTAAATTTACTATGGTTAGACACTTATTCCGATATGGAACGAACATATTTGTCACTGTATGATTAGGAGAAAATATAGGGATTAACCCCTATAAATACCGCGATATATCTTTATTCAATCTATTCTGAATATTCAGATCAAACACTTTTGGTCTAAATTTAGTATCAGGAAGTCTTCCCACGACACTTCGGGAATTTTATTTTGTAGGTTCGATGCCTATGAGCAAGGTTCATCCACAAAGTCTATGTCCACCCCGCCTTATGGGTTCTAGTAATTTTGTGTGAAATCAACTTCCAACAGAGTCGCTAATGCCCGTTCTCCCATTAGTGTCAGAGTTTTAATTGAAAGTCTTGAAATATATAAATCTATCAAGCCACAATGCATGGATACTTATAAGGCTTAGAGCAAGTCCAACGAATTCTCCATAATAGAGATTTTCATTATTTTTAGAGATTTTAGACAACTTTTTTTGCTCAAACAGATTCTCCATATGATTCTCCTAAATATAGATTTTGTTGAAATCCAAATTTGGTTCTCTATATTGGTAGAGAGGAAAGAAAATTTAGAGAATATCATCATCAATGCAATCATTCATATAACATGTTAAATTAATACCAATATTCATATATGGTAAAAAAATCTAAATTTAATTCTTGCACTTCCCACATTCTACTAAAAATTTCACATTTTACACTATGTTCAATTCAAATGCTTGACGATTAATATTTTAATTACATAAAATAGATATTATACAAACTAATAATTAATAACACGAAATACATGTAGTATTTGAACAAGTTTGGAAGTAATATCATTAGACAAACCACAGGACTAACAAATAAAATTACCTTTCATTTTCCCCTTTATTTCCTTTCCTCAAGTGATACTCAATGCTATAATCCACATTTGATTAATGGTAGCATGAATATTATATTGAGAAATTATTTTTTTACTACTTACTTTTTTATTATTATTTAATTAATGTTGCATAAACAAATAAAGTTATACTTTTTCTCATTTTAAAATATTCATTTGAGTGATTATTTTTGTAAAATTTTAATGGTGTTTTATACTTATGAATATTAAATAATAATTAATATGAATTACGACATGAATATTATTAAAAAATTAGTCATTATCTTCATTTTTATCTTGATGAGTAATACTCAAAAGGATATATTTTGAAATTCTACTTCTATAATTTTTTAGATTCTAAGAGGTTAATTTATTTTGATTGTACTAGAAACTTTGCATTAGTCTATCCGATGAGTTTTATGAATTTAATAGTCATTATTTTAAATTTATTAAAATAAATAAATATTTATAATATATTTAATTATCTTTAAAATGAAGCAGTAAAATTAGTCATTTCAAAATTTTCTTCAAGTAAATATAAGGGTTTGATTTCAATTACAAAAGAAATCATTATTGTGCAATAAATGTTAAAATCGATAAAATAGAGAGTCTGTTGGAGTAGCAGCAAAAATTTATAGAGAATATGAGTTTTGAATCTCCATTTTGAAGAAAATTTTGAAAAATCTATTGGACTTAATAAGGATACACTGACAATTTGGGGCCCAATTTAAATTTATTACTATTAGTTTTATTTTTGTTTTTTTTAATTAAAGTGTAACTTCGTTCTTGTATACTCTCTGCCTCCTAGGTATTTAACTTTCCAACCCTTCAATTTTCTCTCCATTTTCTATTAATTTCATTTTCAAAAAAAATTAATTTTTAAAACTATCTCTTCTAAAAATAATTTATTTTCTAGACAATAATAATAAAAAAATTCTCTAATTTATATATTGTTTTGAAAAAAATTCAAATTATGGGATTAATGTGTTTTTATTAGATAATTGTACTTCGGATAATATCATATCATCCTCCTTCTCTCTAAGTCTGCTGCTCCTCCTTCTCTCTAAGCCAACCCGACCGAGATCCACATTTCACGGAGGGGTGGCCAGCTCCTCGCCGGTCGGCCACCCCTTCCACCCCCGACCTTAACAAGTACCCAGCCACCCTACTTCTTCTCCCCCAGCCTGAACCCATTTCTTGACCCGACAAGACACGTCCCTTTTTTTTTCCGGCCAGTTCACCCGACTACAACTCCTGTTTTTTGCAGGTAATCGCCGGCTGCTCGGCCTCGGAGAAACCCAAGAAAGCTCGCCGAAAATGCAAGGGCTTCAACCCGATCCTGTCTGTAACGTTCCGGCCTAACACACGCCACACGCACCCTCGCCACGCCACCACACGCCGGGAGTCCGTCGCCGCGTGAACCAACTGGCATCCCATCACGCATACGTACTTCGCCGGTCACACGCGCGGCTATTCTGACGCAGCTCCTAAGCACGTGAACGTCCACGCGCCGCCGTGCAACCGCCGTTCAGTGGCCATCCGCCGCCTCCAGAAAACGATATGGGTTGTTTCTGAGTTTTGGGTTCTGTTTTTTTTTTTTTAATTTCATGTCAGATGGAATATGTGCTTAATTTGGGTCTTTTTGCTTAACTATCTGGACTAATTTATCAAGTATTCTATGCCTATCTGTTTTGTTTTCCTCTGTAACTGGATTAGCTGGTCAGATGGAAAACCCCTTGGATTTCTAGTCTCTACTCTAGTAACAGTGTAGGAGAAATCCAAGTCGGAGAGGTTTTGTCGACTTACTCTCGGCGTCTTTGTGAACGGTTTTAGACTGATAGACTTTGGTTGACTAGGACATTACAGTTCTGGTTGATGCAAGTTATAGGTGTTTCACCTGCTTGAAAGTTAGATGCTCTAGGGCATTAGACTTTAGGAGTTTTTTAGATGTATTCCATCGCCTTTTTTAGTTGTAGTTATAGCGTGTTACAGCATTTCAGATACAGATTAGGGTACTCTTCTTAGTCTGTAATCTCACAAATTGGTTCCCTTTGAGAAAATCATATTTTCAGGGTTTGGGGAGCCTAATAAATATCCCCATCAATGGTGGTTTAATAAAAAAACAGAAGAAGATAATTGTACTTAATTTTTTCTTGTGAGCCTCATTTTATTACTTAGCAAAAGACCTGAAAATTACCGGAAACGCTAATCTAGTAAATTGTGAGTTTGTAAATTTGCAGCCTCGTCTCTCAAAACAATATCCAACGATTTTTCCCCAATTTTTTCCATCCATTAAGGGAAGATGGAAAAACATGCATATAGTTTATTTTAATTATTTAATTAAATATTTACATTATTGAATATGTGTGGAATTCATTTTCACATGTGTGTGGTGTGTTTCGATATGATCGATTACATCGTTGTACTTACTATAATTTCTCAGTTTATTATTTGAATTAATATATTGTTCTCGATCTACTTGTACAAATCACGTATTAATATTGTATATCTGAATTTTTATATGTAATTTTAGTCATTTGAACATAAGAGCCGGTGGTTTTAAAGAGTTCAAAATTCCAACAACACAAATCAATGTATTGATGGTACTTCTCCGTTTCATTGAATGTGACATTTTTTAATATTATTTTTGTAGATTTGACACACTTTTCTATTTAGAGTTCGTCTTTTGAAAGACAGTCTTTCCATAAGTCATGGAAAGACCAAGGTTTAAAGTATAAATTAGAAGAAATGAAGATAAAATTTTCGGGTTGCATGAGCCGGGTTATAAATTTTATAACTACTATATGCTGCATAATAAAATTTTAATATTGCAACTAAGACCGTTTACCTTTTATTATTCTAATTAAACACCGCATTTCCATAAGTTTATGGAAAAACGGTCTTTCCCAAAATTTTGCCAAAATGAAAAGAGTGTCAAATAAAATAAAACATTCATTTATAGTAAGGGAGTATAAAATTCAAAACCACCAAAACAACCTAGCTAATCACAACATGTACAGTGAACAATTTAGAGGTTTTAAGGTTCTCTAATTTCTCTTTTATGTACACTTCACTCTTCAGAATAATTTAAAATTGATAATATTTTTTTAATTTATTTACCATATCTCAAAATTTAATACAATTCATTTCAATAAAAAATCAAGGCTTACTTAGATTTCAGAGTAAAAAAAGGATTTTGGATTAAAAACTAATAACAATACCTAAAATTCATAATCCCTAGCTAAAACATAATGATACTAGGCAATGCCACGTTAAATTCAAAATGCAATATTTTAAACTGCACATTTTTTGTCAACTTTCTCTTATCATTATTGACCATTGATAATTTTAATTACGTATATTAATTATGTATTAAAAATTACTTGATGTAGGGAGTCTAATAATATCTCATTAATACCGATATATTAATTGAAATTCATAGTCGGGCGTGTCTTCAAAATGTTGATAAAAAAAAAAGTACAACTCTAATAATTATATTAATAACTTACTAATTTGCAGGTTTGAGATATATTTATAAAAATGGTGGCTCCACTCAATCTTGAACCTACGCAGTGGGCCCCACATTCTTGGGAGTAGCATTACCTTATGGACTGGACGTTGAAGAGGAAAGCCAGCAAGAAGCAAACCAGAATACTGAAGAACTTCACAGAAAACCCCATCCTGCTCTTATCCCCGAACACGAAATCCATCGTCGGCCGGCCGCCGACGCCGGTCATCAGCACCGCGATGACGGAGCTCAGCATGATCGACGTCGACGCCAGCAGCGTCGACGCCATAATGTTGTTCCGCAGCGTCTGCACCGCCAGCACCCCCGTCTTCCCGGCGTCCGCCATCATCGCCGCCACCCACAGGCGGCGGTTGATCGAGTTGATCCCCACCACGGTGGTTGTGGGGCGGCGGAGGATGCGGTGGAGCAGCCACAGGTGGTACGCCACCATCACCGCCAGCCCCGTGGGGACCAGGACGTAGTCGAGAATCCTCTCCTCCATTTTCAGGCGCTCTGATCGAAAATGGTGGAATTGAGCTTTTGGGGGATTTTGATTCTCCAAGATCCCTTTTTATAGGGTTTGGGAAACAGAAATTTGGCACGATTAATCACGGATGTGTGTATATATAATGGGCGTAACGAACTTTGGCTTTTTCTACTACTAAATTGGTGGACGTTTCTCCTTTTGGTTATCAAGTCTGCGAATCCGTTAATGATGAGATATTTAGAAAGTTAAAATGTGCATTGAATTGAAATAATCTTAATAGTAGTAACACGCTGCAGTTTAACAATTTAGTACTCATTCGGTTTACACTATTTTCTATCATAGTTTGACCACATATTTGAATAGATATATGGTAACAATATTATCGCACTTGATAATTGAATTCACCGTAACAAGTAATTTTCAAATATCAACTTTTTAGTTGTCATTATTATACGTAGTTAACGATATTAATGGTCAAACAGATTTCTAAAACAGTTTGATAATAACTGTTGTGCAATTTAAACGGAGTAGTATCCTTGCTTTGGACCTATGTATCAAGTGAGTGATATATGTTGGTCATTCACTATTTTATTTGATTGATTTGACTAGATGTTATGTGAAAAACTGATTTTTTTTAAATTGTATATAGTAAATGAGGATAAATGGTACACTGTTTAGTACAAATCAAATAATTAAAAGCCTACGAGAAAAGCTGGTCTCATTATATTATTTTATATTCATTTGCTATCCTAAATTAATTAACAAATATATTTATTATTATGCTAGACCAAATAAAATTTAAGAGTGCGTCTGTTGAAAGGCGCTCTTTCCATAAGTTACGGAAAGAACAAGGTTTAAACTCTAAATTTGAAGAAATTAAAATAAAATTTTCGGATTGTATTAATTGGATCATAAACCATTCACTCTTAAATGTTGGATAATAAATTTTTAATATTGCAACTTAAACATTTTACCTTTTTAAAATTCCAATTCAACCATATCTTTCCATATGCCTATGGAAAGACGGTCTTTTCCAAGACTTTGCCAAAATTTAAAGGTAAAAAGTTCTAAAACAATGAGTCCGTCTCTTGAAAGATGATTTTTCCATAAGTTATGAAAAAATCAAAGTTTAAACTGTAAATTTGAAGTAATTAAAATTTAAAAAATTGGGTTGTATTATTCGGGTCATAAACCTATCACTACTACCTGCATAATAATTTTTAATATTGCAATTAGAACTTTTTACCTTTCTATAATTTCAATTCAACCCCGTCTTTCCATATGCCTATGAAAAGACGGTCTTTCCCAAAATTTTGCCAAAAACAATAGTCAAATAACCTCTATTTTGTTCAAATTTCTATAAAAGTGTACTACTGTAGTATTGTGGCTCTAGAAATATAATGGAATGGACGTGAATAAAAAATATACTCCTCCTATTTTAGAAATATTGACACATAATCAATTGGCATATTTTTTTTAAAAAAAGTAAAATAAGTAAAGGAAATTGTATTGAGAGTGTAAAAAGTAAATTAACTAGATGAAATTAATCTTAATTTTATCAAAAAAATGTGTCAATATTAAAAGATAAAAAAAATTCCAATATTAAAAAACCGGAGAGTAGTAATTAATTTGTAGTCATGAAACATGCGATGAAGGTCAGTGGTAAACAGAGCATGTGTACATTGAACAACAGAATTTTAGTAAACTATATTTTTTTTCTTTTTGGAAAAGAGAAGAAGTGCTTTTTGAGTGGGTTGGTTAATGTGTAGGGTGGCTTAATTCAAAGATTTTTCTTGGAAATGGAGCTTTCATTTAGTGTGGCAGACAACCACCCATACTTGGCACTAATCTAGCAATTATCATGTACTTGAAAACATCTAAGCCATTGATATTTAAAAACTACTTGTTATTTAGAAACTTGTTTGATTGCATAGTTTGATGTGGTCAAACTATTTTCTATCATAGTTTGACCGCAAAATATGAGCCAGCTGATGAAGCAGTTTCTTCAGAGGAAGGTAAAATGGTACACCACGTATCCGTGGCGTGATAGATATTTTCCATCTATTGTACCATTTGCATTCACCTGCATATACGTATCAATACACACAGCCACCATCCACATGGACAAGCAAAGTATCGGGATTTTCATTCTTACTTGGAAAACAGAAGACGATTAGAACATATATAAACCTGGAAAGGGTACAAATGCATCGGCATAATCAGGACTCCAAGACTTTAATCTTTGCAAGACAGTTTTGCATGCTCTGTTGGACACAGTCTGTGATTTGAGTTCGAGATGTTAACTTGTACTGCTCAAACTTTGATTCGTCGCACTTCTGTGCAGCTTTCTTGCAAGCTTTTATATTGCCTGGTAAGATACAACAGAAAATTCTGAACTGTCACTGAAATATTGATCATCATATGAAAACACCTGGGCAGAAATGTAAGATGTTGCAAAAATCTCCATCAAAACAGCATAGAAAGTCTGTGTCATACGTGCAAATTTAGTAAGACCAGTCATATTTCTCTACTTCAACAAACATTTTCATTCGGTGAAATAAATATCCTGATAGTTCACCTAGATGCCACGTTAGTTGGCACCAATTGCAAGAACAGATATGAACTAAAACATACGAATAACTCTCAGCTTAGATCCCATTTATGCACATATCAATTTGCTCTAGAGTCTTGCCACAAAAATGGTCATCACCATAACGAGAGACAATACTAGTACCTAATGTTTCTAATACCACAAATAACAAGATTTTAGATCTCTTGGGACATACCACTTAGATCAAGTAAGTTAATCGTGGCCGGAAAGTTCCCTACACTCCTAACCATAGTGATTGCAGCCCAAACTCTTTGATGATCCTCTCTTGATGTTCTAATGATACAAAGCTTTGTGATTGGATTCACGTATTTCACTGCAAGAAGGGAGAACCAGAATATAAAAAAGAAACACAAAGGGCATTCTCAATCAGAAAAAAATTAGAGGCCGCTAACCTTGAAAGGAATTGAGCGACGAGGCAAGGCCACATTCTCCAAAGTTCACGAGGATGCTCTCTTTTATGGCATTCGACAAATTCAACTGAGTAATTACAACAGGGTCGAAGTCCAACCGATCTTTACCAGGTTCCAAAACCACCTCCATCACCAAATACCTATTCTTAAATCCCACCATGACTGCACCCTTTGTTTAACACAATACACCTACGACGCTTCCAAGGAAACCCTGCAAGTGCTTCAGAAGGTCAAGATTTTTAGCCTAATGAGTAATGAACAAAGAAGACAAATATGAACATGAACATGAAAACAAACGCTAAATTCTAACCAAATTTGCTCTAATTCTTTAGCCAACAATAATCCTAATCTTTAGATACAGCACAAAACAGAATCCCCTGATTACAATTCATCCCATTTCTCACAAAACCCGAAACCTTAGCCATTACAAACCGGCATGTTTTATCACCTAGGGTTTGCATTTCTGACCTCCAGCAATCAATCAAAGCCACTTACACCAACCATAATTCGATTCTTTGCACAAAAACTTTGGAATCTTTCATCTCAGCCGAACCAGCAACTTCAAACCCCACAATTTTTTACCAGAGCGATAGCAGAACTTTCAAAAACACACACTCATACGCACACGAGAGCGGGAACGAATAACAGTTAAACACTACTGATTACTTCGATCTCTTCACGTCAACTAAAACATGGAGAAATACATGAGATTTCAACGCGAACTTGAGAGAGAAAGAAGCGGCGGTTACCGGAGGCGTAGCACGGACGGAGGAGGGCGGCGGATCTGAGCGCGCGGGAGGAGTCTGAGGGGTGTGGGACCTCTATTATTATTTGGGCTTTTGAATTTTGAATGGCCCAGTAGTAATTTTTAGGTTGGTGAGAATTTAGATTTTTTTAAAAAATAAAATTGAACTGAACTCAAATAAAATAGTAAAAGAAAGTCTTCATTAAATCAATCATGAAAAATCTCATTTCAAAAAATTTATGGTCAAATTATAATTATTTATGTATTACGAGACATTTTAAAAGTTTTTGAAAGATCTAACAAACTCGTTGCAATCAATAAAAATAAATATCAAATCACCTTATTATTTATATCAATTATAAACTATCTCGTTTAACGGTTTAACATTTTAAAACAAGATTTTGTGATAAATTAAAATTACAAAATCCTATTTTATGTTGGTTAACCGTTAGACGGGGTTTTTTATTATAATTGATGTGATTAATGAAATTATTTAATTTTTATTTTTATTTACTACAACAAGATTCTTATACCTCTGAAAAACTTTTAAAATATATCACAATAAATAAATAATTTTAATTTTATCGTATATTTTTCGTAATTATTTTAATAGTTAATCGATTTAACGAAAGACTTTCTCAAAATAAATTGGAAGTATTAAATTTATTTATACAAAGGCACGGAAGATAACGTAAAAATAAGTGGAAATAATTTAATTGATAATTGAATAAATAAATAAAGTGGAATGAAAATACCAATAGGAAACATAATTGACATTCTCTTAAATACCAAGTTAGGAATGGCAGTGGGGTGAATTTTGGTGGAGATCCGTCCCGCATTCATCCTAATGGAACAGGTATGAAGATAGTTTTGGTGGGGTGGGGTATGGGTATAAAAATTATACCCGCGTGGGATAGTGGGTCGAACATGAATATTAGTTCACTCCCGCTCCATTCCAGCTCTGCCCCACAAACACGTTATATACCCGCTAATTTAATATACTCCCTTTGTCTCAGCTAAACTTCCACTAATGCTTTTTGCACATCGTTCAAGAGACACGTTTGACTGTTAATATGTTTATCTACGTATAATAACGGCAAATAAAAAGTTGATATTTAGAAATTACTTGTTACGACGAATTGAAAATTATTATATACGATAATATTATTGTTTATATATTTATTCAAATATGTGATTAAATTTTGATATGGAATAATGTTCAAAAAGCAGTAGTGCAAGTCTAGTTGAGACAGAGGGAGTACTCCATATTGTATTATTATTTATCCACATTGCACATATCTCACCTTTAATATTTTTCATGTAAATACATATATTAATTTCAATATCATAGTTACTATGAATAATAATAAAAATTAGTTATTTTTAAAAATATAAGTTGGATGAGTAGAATAATTATGAAGTGAGTAGGGAGACTCAAGTGGGTAGAGAGATTTAAATGGGTTATAAGACGGGTATGAATTTTGTTTAATACCCGATGGGATGTGGTTGAATTTTAAAATTGTACCCGTCACAAGTAATGAAATAAGTATGGATATAAAGGTTTTAAATGTATATATTCCCTCCGATTCTTTAACATTGTCACATTTGCTTTTGGCACAAGAATTTAGGAAAGTAGAATGAGTGGTTAGAAATTCATTGAAAGAGTAAAAACTAAATTGACTTGATGAAAATAACCTTGCCAAAAAGTCTTGGGAAAGACGGTCTTTCCATAACCTTATGGAAAGACAAGATTTAATTATAATAATAAAAGGTAAGAGGTCTTAGTTGCAATATTAAAATTTTATTATGCAACATGTAGTAGTTATAAAGTTTATAAC
>JAULKJ010000006.1:17699914-17710697 GCA_032355405.1 Rubia balearica
AATTATTTCTTTCTTCCCAAAACACCCTTCACTTTACTAAATATAGAATTTGTGTAACACTTGTCAGGATGTGATTGGACCATCATCCCAACATACAAAATCCCCTAACATACAAAATTTTCTCAGACGAATACGAGGGGCGTGTGACTTGGACAAAGAGTGAGTCAACTTCAAAGAGGGAGAGAAACCGGATCAAAGACCTTAGCTGGGAGTGAGGTTGCCCCTATACACTACCATAGCTGCCTACTCTCTCGCTGCTTTCTACCATTTCTCACCCCCTCTGCGGAGATTCCAAAGCGCTCTCAACTCTAGAGAGAGAAACTCCTGCAATACTGTGAGTTTCCCCCCTCTCTCTCCTCTCTCTCTCATACTCTTCTCGTTTTTCATCTGTATTTACACGTGATTTCTAGTACATGTATATATGCTTAATCCGTAGGTTTTCGCTTCGGTATGTGTCTTTCTTGCTGTTAATTTAGTCTGTAATTGTTGATATACGCTTGATTCGCACGTAGTTTGATTTTCTGGCTGTAGTTTTTGTATATTTGCTGTTAATTTAGTCTGTAGTTTTTTATATACGCTCGATTTATACGTAGTTTGTATTTCTGGCTAATTTTGGTATATTTTCTGTGTATTTACTCTGTAGTTGTTGAGAAACGCCTGATCTGTACGTTTTTTTGTTTTTTCTGGCTGTATTTTTGGTATGTTTTGCTTTTAATTTAGTCCGTAACTGTTGTTTTTACGCTCGATTTGTACGTCTTGTGGAAATTACTGGATGCTTTTTATGTTTTAGACTATTTATTAGTGCTGTATTTTACCGATCTATTTATATATGTTGACGTTATGTTCGGTTTATTTATATAGAATAATTATAAGTAAGCGTATGGCGCTAAATTTGGGCTTATGAATATGGCGGTTTTGATCGTTTGAAAGGAACATATTGGAATACTGTAAAATACAGGAGCTGAGATGATCTAGGTGTGCTCGCAATTTACGGATCATTTCTTGAATTTGTTGCGTGATGAGGGGATTGGTGTTCTTGCCTTATGATCTGACATTTGCTAGTTTCATTATCTATATACAGATGGACTGTGCTACTATCTGCCTGTATTCTTTCCTTTATATGTTGTTTAGTTTGATTTGTGGCGATGGAGGATGAAGTAAACCTGAATGTTGGAGATCGGTTTATGAACATTTGAGTAGTTTAGTTTGCAGTTTTTCTACCGTTTAGAACCGTGCTTGCTCCTTCCTCCGAAGTTGACGGTTTGTGGTGGTGTTTTGGGTCTGCAGAGTGTTGGCTGTGATTCCCTCATCCCTCAAGCTTCTGACCTTGACATACACAAACAATGGAGGTATTTGGCCAATCAATGTTATCTCTTCCAACTAATGCTATCTATCTCTCCAGCTTCCTTGGTCAAGATGGGTCAGACACTGTTCACAAGTGCGATTGGAAATGTGAGAATGAACGTGTGTGTGGGAACATGTACCGCTGCAAACTAACAGGGTTGACTCATGTTTGTGACAAGAACTGTAACCAGAGAATCCTCTATGATAACCATAGCTCCATGTGCAGGGTTAGCCGGAATGTGTTCCCACTAACCCCTGCTGAGCAGCAGGCGGTGAAAGGTGTTCGGAGGAAGCTTGATGCCGAGAATTCCCCACCTGACAACTGTGCTTTTAAGCGCAGAAGGGATGCACAGTTTCATCCCTCGCCGTTTGAGAGGTCGTTCACTGCTGTTAGTACCATCTGCAGTCAAGTTGGAGATGGCATGGACATGAGCTAGACACCATAACCGCTTCATCCATGTCCATTTTTATGTTTCCGTATTAGTTTTTCCTTTTCCGTGGGACCTTCATGGATGACAGAACTCTTAGTAGCACCTAATTGCAAGCTTTACTGTCTTGCCCGTATGTAGGAAAGACTTATATTCGGCTGTACTGTCAATGGATTGAGACACTTCCTGTTGCTTAACACTCTTAGGAAACTGGCTATGTTACAGAGTTGATTGGCAGTTGATGCCAAATCAATATTTGGACCATGACTATTTCATGTTCGGGAAGCATATATATTAAACTCTTCTAACAGAGTGAATAATTCATTAGCTATTATTGCTTTCTTCTGGACTCTATTCGACTGCTCTCTCTTGTTTAATTCTCTATGCTGATTATGATGTCTAATTTATTCGTGATGACTGACATTAGGAGGGGATTATTATGTCTAAGCACTTAGTGTTTGCTTATTTGACTTTTACAGGATGCCGGTGCTACTAATGGGCATATTAATTTATGATACGGTGATATGTGAAGTATTATGTTATTTTGCTTTTTGTTACTTCAGTTACATTTGCAGGGCCTGAAGAATCAATTCATTTATGTATTCAGTGTTTTACTCGTTCCTTAAACCACTCCTGATAATTTTATTTTTTGTTGTTGTTGTTGTTGCAGGGTTTGAAGTATAAACAGCTCTGTAATGTTGAAACTAACTTGTTATGCAAAATATTCTCTAAGCTTATTTACAGGGCCTTGAGAGATTACTAACCACACTCTCTGTTCTCTTTATCATGCAGGACTTCATCGAAGGGGAGTTTGCCTTCAAGCTGAGACCATAGCTGCTGTTACCTGCTTGCTTCAATGGGATTCATTCGAGCAATCTTTGGCTGCAGTTGGAGTGGACATCCTGATTCCTATCGAGATGTCGTGGTGAAAGATCCTCTTTGAAGAGCTCACAGCACAATCTTTATAAGACCACATGCTGCCAATCAGCCTGCTCAACTCTGGAAGAATGTGAGGCCTAAATGAGTTTCAGATGTTGCCTGTGTAAGTTCGTACACTGGCCCCCTCCAAGCAAAAATTTTCGGGTATTTTCAGGGTAAAATTTTATAAATTTTTTTTTCCAGCCCCCTCAAGTGTAGGCAAAATTGGTGAATTTTTTCTCCTTTGTATATCAGCCCCCTGTCATGAATTCTTTCTGGCTCCGCCCCTGAGCTCGTATTGCTGATATATCTTTGCCACCTGCTCTCAAGATTGTCATGCTTGAAGCTCTACTTGTAGGAGCGTTAATCAAATGTGGTTCCTCCAACTTCCTCTGTGAGCCCCTTCTCCCCCTTCCCAGAGGCGACTCTATGCAGCAATGTTATTTCTGGAGTAACGTCTTCAGGATTTGAAATCTGTGCCATAGTTACTTGAAGTCTCAGTTCTGGTTATTAAAGTGTACCAATTTCAGCTCCTCTTATGATTTCAGAGAATTAATTGACCATTCTTTTCAACATTTTGAAGCTACTTCGGCTTCAGCTCTTGTGATTTTGGAAAATTATTTGGCTATTCCATGTATAGTGAATTTCTCAGTTATACCACTCCTGTAGAAGATTGGAATAACTCCGTAGGCAATCTACTTGGTTTTGTTGAAGAATCTTGGATGTCTTAGTATCAAAGCCTATTAGATTCACTTTCGACAGGAATCCTGGTTGGACTTTTAATAGGGTCACGTATGTGCTCCCTTCCTATTCTCTATAAACAAATAGATTTTTCTCTTTAGAAAAACTATATAAACTGTCCAACTGATATTTAATCATGGTGATTAGTACTTGTTTATATATTTCGATGATTCATCTGATTTTCTGAAGTTGCCGAAGTAAGGAATTGCTTCTCAGTGATGCCATCCAACATTAAAGAAATGCCAAACCCAAAACGATGATATTGCTGCTGATCACAGGCTACAAATATGTGCTATTTACTTTAGCTCGAAATCAAAATAGCTTCAAAATGCCTATGTTGAACTTTGCTAGCATAGCATTATCCTTGCAGCTTCTTGTAGTCTGTAGCTTATTATCCTACTCTTCTTTTGCAGTCACGTTCACAATAACAAACAAGTGCCCAAACACGGTATGGCCGGGCACACTAGCTGGTGCCGGGACACCACAACTGCCCTACACCGGATTTCAACTGGATTCCGGCCAGAGCGTGAGAATACCGAGCGTTCCAGGTTGGTCGGGTCGGATATGGGCGAGAACCGGGTGCACTTTCAATGCTGCCGGTGTTGGAACGTGTCAGACGGGGGACTGTGGAGGAAAGCTTGAATGTTCGGGCATGGGTGCGACACCACCGGCTTCTCTTTTTGAGATCACGCTGGGTGCAGGAGATGATTTGGACTTCTATGATGTGAGCATTGTCGACGGCTATAATCTGCCCGTGGTGGTGTTTCCACAGGGAGTTCACGGGAACTGCACCGCCACTGGCTGCGCTTCAAATGTTAACATGGGTAAACCTCTAATTTTATTCTTATTTGCGAGCAAAAGGGTGAACAGAACACGGGTTAGATAATATGGGTATGATTCGAGTTTTAAAAACTGGTTTGAAATCCGTTCAATTCACAGATAAAAAATTACTCAATTAAAAGGTCAAAAATCGATTAGCATTCTGATTTCAACATATATGGGTCTATATGTCAACCAATATGGGTTATAAATAAAATAAATTATATGTATTCCCTCTATCCCAACTCTATTTGCACTTATGTTTTTCATACTATTTACTATCAAAGTTTGACCGCATATTTATATAGGTATATGAAACAATATTATCGTATATGATATTGTTGAATGTAGTTTTCAAATATCAACTTTTTATTTGTCATTATTACACGTAGGTAAACATGTTAATAGTCAAAACACGTTTCTTGATCATCGTGATTATGATTGCAGTGCAAATAGAGTTGGGACGGAGGAAGTATGTTTTCATAAAATCATGCATTTTAAAATCATTCATTCATCGTGCAGGATGTCCAAGGGAGCTTCAGGTGGTCGGCTACGGCACCGACAACCTCGGGGAGCCGGGGACCAACGTGATCGGCTGCAAGAGCGCCTGTGGCGCATTTGGATCCGACCAGTATTGCTGCAGCGGAGAATTCGCCAACCCATCGACTTGCAAACCCTCATTCTACTCAGGTATCTTCAAGAGAGCTTGTCCAAGAGCTTATAGCTACGCCTTCGATGATGGCACCAGCACTTTCACCTGCAAAGGCTACGACTACACCATCGTGTTTTGTCCCACCAATGGGTAGGCGATCGCCTCTTGTACCATTCAACCGTTTAAGAAAATAACAGTTCTTGTATTCACGTTTAGGTGAAATGACATGTTTCTTTTTAAAATTTGTTCCTTGAACGTTCTCGCATCATTAAGAAATGTTCTCAATCAATTCCTACATGCTAGCCGATCAATTCCTACATGCTAGTCTATCAGCTGGTTTAAGTTTGTGAGTCGACAGTAAACCAACGTACTCCCTCCAGTTCTCTAAGATTGGCTCTATTGCTTTTGCCTTTTGGCACTTGGATTTAGAAAATGTTAAATTAGTGGTGGAAAATGTATTAAAAGAGTAAAAAGTGAATTGAGTGGATGAAAACAATCTAGAATTTGACAAAAGATGAAGGAGTCAATGTTAAAAAATCATCCAAAAAGGAAAGCGAACCTTTGTTAGAAAGTTGGAAGTAGTATACAGAGGAAGCAAGAAACATAGAAAACAAGGACTGCAAAAGCGGGGGAGCATGGGGTTAATTGGTAATGTTCAAAATATGGAGGAGGCTGGTGAAGGTGACAGAGATAACATGGAAATAATTCAAGATATTTAAAACATCAATTCAACCTCAAACTAAAGTTTTAAAATCTTGATAATCATTTACTGATGCGTTGACTCTAGAACATATCATGTCTGATAAAAGAATCATTTCAGAACATTTCGCAATAATTTGGGAACGCTTGTGTGTAATAATTTAGCCCAAAAGTTAACACTTCAACGATCAATTTCCCATTCGTCATTCATTCCTAGAGAATGATTTGTGTTTTCGCTCTTCCGTGACTTAATTGTTTCTGCCTCATTGTTGGTAAAAAAAAAGGTGTTAATTTATTGAACACAGGATGAGTACAGACACGGGAAGTGGGGGTGGTGGTATATTGACAACTCTACCTTTTGTTGACACTAGAAGCGGTGGTACGTTGACGACTCCACCTTCTGTTGACATGGGAAGCGGTGGTGCATTGACGACTCCACCTTCTGTCAACACGGGAAGCGGTGGTACGTTGATTGCTCCACCTTCTATCGACACCGGAAGTGGCGGTGGTGCGTTGACTGCTCCACCTTCTATCGACACCGGAAGTGGTGGTGGTGCATTGACTGCTCCACCTTCTGTCGAAACCGGAAGTGGTGGTGGTTCGTTGACTGCTCCACCTTTTGTGGAAGAAATTCGGCATCGGAAACCTAGAAAGACTCTTTCATCTTCTTCACCTGTCCATCAATGGTCCTTTTCTATGCAGTCGCTAATCCTAACTGTATCATTTCTTTGTATTTCTAGATATGCATTGTAATTCTACCTATATGAGACTAAAACATATTTAGAATGAAGAAGTCCAGAATCAATAGCACATTCGCAACGAATTCTAACAAGAACCAAATGGCTGGACATCGAAAGAACAATGGCAAAGAAATAATGGTTTCTCTTTAAAAATATGGTTATCAGATATTGGTTATCTACACAGATGTGTGATGAAATGACCTATTTTGAATGTCAGTAAGTAAAACAAATCTGTAGTGGTAATAAATAAATTTATGGGGTAAGAAGATTGTGGAGAATATATGAAAAGTTGCAATAATCGCTCATTTTTTGGCCTTGCCTTTCTTTGTAGCTTGAGTTTTCTTCTTCACTTTTTTACCTCCAGCAGCCTTAGTTTTCTTTTGTCCTGCACCCTGAAATAGATATAGAAACCCGATACATTAGAAGCTACGGATTTCTACAGCATTGTCTTCCTCACCAAAAACAAAATGATCACAAAATAAAGTACCGCTGCTTTCCCAGCTTTCTTTTTGGGTTTTCCCTTCTGCTGTTCGTTGTCGCCCTCGCCATCACCCTGATTGGCAGCATTGGATTTCGGTATATGATCCATCTCCTCCTCAGAATCAAATGGAAATCCATCTAGAGTTCCTGATAATAGAGAAGAAATAGATTAAAAAAACTCAAGTCGGTGTGCCTTCAAAGAGGAAGGATAGGGTAAACTTGTACTAAAGAAGTATGATTCTGAGACCCCAGACGTAAGCCCCCACCTTCAACCATGGTTTCAGCCCCAAAGACAACGGTTGGTGCCTTCAATTGAATAAAGTCATTCATGATGGTCTCTATCTGGATAGTAAAACATCAAACTGTGAGATCAGAAACAGCTCAAGTAGAAAACAGCATATCCTGTTAACATCCTTTGTTGTGGGACTGTTGTTCCGCTTAGAAATAAAAACCAAAAATGGAAGAAAAGGTACACTTGACTAACCTTGGCTTCTGCTTGGGCAAAGCTCACCTGCAACAGGAAGGGATCATATGTAAGAAAGACGGAGCGAAACAGATTGTAGTTAGGATAAACCAAAACTTACCACACAGAATGTTCTGCAAGGAAGGATATTTGTCAGATATACAGTTCCTGAAATCAATGAAGGAATTACATCAGAAAAAAAGAGCCTGCGGAACATGTAAGACAAGCCAAGAGAGAATGGCAAAATATAAGTTGATGGGATATTGAAGTTCAAGCTTCTATGCACTGTGCTGCACTTTTTAAATCAGTTCAAGTTTCAACAACATACATAGAAATTTAGAACCACCACCAAGTAAAATCAGATTAAGTTAAGCGGCTAAAAAGAGAATAATTTAAGATACAGATTCCAGTTTATTTGAGTACATGTGCAATCAAGTTTTCTTTCAAGAAACAATGTGGCAAAGATCTAAAAGAAGACTAATTTTACTTTAGCAGTCCATGGAAATATAATTATTTATGACCACTGGGAAGTGTTTAAAAAGTTTTCAATTTAAAAAAAAAAAAACAGGAATATCGTGCATGCCTTTTAAATCTTATGACATGTCGTGATGCCCGGAAGAGTCTTCTGAGATGACAACTCGACCAACAGTGCCCACATCACCACTCAAATCTATAGAATCACCTTCACACTCTACGAGTGCCTACCAAGAAAACTAAGTGACAAACTAATCAATCATTTGCAACTTAAACACCAAATGGCTAAGGGTGTATGGCTTAAATCTGCAGTTTCAAATTAGCAGCTATATAAGTTGAAGTTGATGAATGAAGAAATCACACAAAAAGCCAAAAAACAATTGGTACAATAACGGATGTTGCATGTAGGAATTAATTTTTTCCTACTAATGTGTTTGATTAACAGGGTCTAATGTTAATCTCAACTCAGCAGTATGTAGAACTTTTTATTCATGTAGCCAAAAACAATCATGGTGTTACAAGGGGAACCATTTTACAGTTAGCAATACTAATGAAAAATCACGATGAAAATTGAAAACGTACACCCCAATACCTAACCTTTGTGCGTTGTACTTTCTCAATGAGCATCAAAGGTAGCCTAGCGGAGGAGACCTGCACACACAATTATCCACTGAGTTTCACTACATCATCAGAAACAAAACTCTAATAATAACAAAATCTTCTCACATGAAGCCCAATGCGTTTCACAACTGTATTTTTTTCGTGATCCACGTCTTCGGCATTCCCTACAAGAACACTCCATTGTCAACTACAGTATTTGGCACAGATGCGAAACCCAGGGTTAAAATGAACTTGGATTAGGAGCTTACTAAAACCATTTTATCTTAGTTAGAAAAACAAAGCATGCAGGGAAAAATTAAGGTAGACCCTCATCTTCCTCAGCATTCCCTTCTGCCTTCACTGGTTTATTACTCCCCTTCTGTAGCTTCTTTTTAGGTGCTTTCATAGAAGAGGCTTGTTTTGGTAAAGATTCTCCATCATCATGAATATCTTCTTTAACTCTAGGCTTGATTTTTTCATCAGAATCTGAAGATAGTGCCCAGACCTAATGATTACATTCATGTTCAACATTCACATGCTTATTAAGTATAAGTATGAAGGCATATCAAAATAGTCTCAAAAAGAACCACCACAAAATCACACTATTTTCATATGAAAACATTCTTACACTAGATACAAAAGGCTTTTCTGATGATCTTTCCTCCTTGGCAGGTTTTTGTGCAGTCTTTCTCTCTGTGTATTCCAAACAAACAACATGGAAATGGTACCATTCCCTATGATTTCAGACAAGGCTGCTGAAAGTAAATAAATTCCTAGACAATCAGCACCTTTTTTTCACAGCCTTAACTTCTTTTTCTGTGTCCTTGGTCCCCCTCCTCTTCCTCCCCGTTGTAGGCTTCTCCTTAACAGGAGAACTTTCTTTCGAAAACAGCTTGTTAAGGCTGACTTCATCCTCATCATCGCTATTGACAGGCGAACTCGACTCCGATGACAAGATCGTGGGAAATCGAGATGGGACCTGCACATCATGAACATTCAAAACCCAAACCACCACACAAACATTCATTCCAGAAGGCGAAACAGACAGAGTCACACACACGCACACATCTCTCATACATATATAACACCAAATTGAATCCAACATTGCCCTAGCCTTGTAATTTCTAGTTTCAACCGAAGGCGAAGAGTAATCAGTTGAACATTACAGTAACTCCAATGCTAATCCTACGTTTTCCCTAGCCTAACAACATTTAGCTCAACCGAAATGAACCGAAGGTAGAAGCTATAATTATTCAAATTGAGCTCATTTTAAAAAACTAGAATTTTAAGAGGCCAAGCTTTTTCACTTGTAAAACATGCATATAAGATCGTGGCGGGGTGAAACAATCTCATTGAATGAAAGAGCACTATTGAACCTGACACAGGAATCTCATCTCTGATGGAGTTTTCTAGACCTCCAGCTGCACCACGTAACCAAGCATTAAGTTAGATTCAGTATAGAAATGTTTACGAATAGACTTTTTTTCCCATCAATTCATGTAAACACTCTCATAAGTCCTTAATTTGCACTCCAGTGCTATTGAATTCAGATTTGGGATGATAAAGCACCAAATGTAGGAAGGAGTATCAGCTTGACTCTAAATATAAACAGAAACTGAGTGTATTAAGAGGACATATATCCTCTCGATTACGAGTGTAATCGAGAAAAATGAATAGTTGATTCATTGTGTATCAGAGTATATCCAGAAAACAGTTTTACGCATCAATCTGAAAGGCAAAGCACTCAATGATCATAACAGTTTCAATTACATTTATTCAAGCGATTAGAAATTCTAAATCATTCATCATAGTATCTTAGTTAAATAATAATTTCCCTTGAAATAAGGTATTTGTAGGACCATTTCTCCCTAATAACTTATGGGAGGTATGCATGAATTTCTTACCTAAAAGGTCCCCCTGATGCTATCAGGATGATTCGTCGGAGAACACCCTCAGGCAGACCTTGTATACACTGAAGCACAAAACTCCAAGTCCTTGACTGAGCAACAAGTCCAGGGGATCATATGGAAAATAAGGGGTTACAAATCAAGATACACATAGTAAGATGAGAGCTAGATAACCACCCTAATACAATAGCATTTGATTTAGTAGATAATATTAGTGAAGGGTTTACACCTGAAATATAGCAGAATGTTCTGAATCAACTGGAAGAATCTTTCACATTGTGTTTGTGGGCAAGAGGAAGGACAAAAGGACCGCAGCAATTAGTGTTTCTTTATTACCCTAGGCGATGTCTATTCCAGCTTCAGTGGCAGCCACTGTCGGCTAAGAACAGAAAACAACAAATTCTCAGTTATAAAATAAATGTCTAATATTACAGAAGCATGTGGTTCAATAAAAACAAAAGGACTTAACCAAAGGGAAGGCATGTTTACTTTGGTGTGAATAATTTAGTTCTTATTCA
>JAULKJ010000006.1:17881040-17899162 GCA_032355405.1 Rubia balearica
TAGCTTAAACTAGCAATTAAATCATGTGGCATATACACGTCAAATCACAAGGCTAATTCACACATCTATGGTCCTTAAAAATGCTCAAATGTACCCTATCATACCATATGGAAAATGTGTCATGTTTTTATCCTTAACACTAGCCCTCCAAGCCTCGGATCCCACTCTGCTACTTAAGAACTGTACTAGGCTATATCAAAATGACAAAATATTTAGTATTTATCCTCATTATTTCTTTTACATTCAAGAAACTTGTAACCAAGTTTTTTGCACCTTTTGTCATCACTTATGTGTTCTAGGCAATGGTCATACCCATTCATATAAATCTCCAAATTAGTGAAAAGAACAGGTGAACTGCTTGAAACAATACACAAACGTGATAACACTACACAATGATCAATTGTTATAACTAAGCTCACAAACCTCATCAGAAATTTTGTAAGTTATTGAAGTAACAGTACACAATGATCAATCATTATAACTAAGCTCAAAGACCTCAGCAACAATTATGTAAGTCACTTAAGTACTTCAACTAGATAGAAAAACAAGTTATTTCTCTTTCACACTAAACTTTACAATAACTCAATTAGAAGCTCAATTACCAAAACCTATTCCAAATCTAGTTCTTAAACCAAACTGAGCACACAAAAAACATAATCAATTTTCAATACTAATTGCCATGACTTATACTTGGTGTAACATGAGATCAGAAAGAGATAGGGTGATAAGTAGAATCAATAAAGGGATTTTAAATAAATTGTGAATGGATGAGTATCAAGAGGCTCTATGTGATGTCAGTAATGAGTTAATTTCAGATCATCTACCTTTGGTGATAAGTTTTACTCAGAAACGGGAGAAACAGGATAGATCTTTCAGATTCTTCAATATATGGTCCAAATCTCAATATTTTCAAACTATTGTTGAAAAATCCTAGAGGGTGAACAAAAGAGAGAAATTGATTTACATAAGTAAATCTTTCAAATCACTAGAGAAGCCACTCAGAGGCTTAAACAAGTTTGAGTTCAGTGACATAAGTAAGACAGCAAATCACGCCAGGAGGAATAGGAAACGGTAATGCAACACTTAAATGTTGAATTTGATTCAGTGAAACTTCAAAAGATTGAGCATGATGCGAGTATGATGGCTGAAAGTCTAAGAAAAGATGAGTTTAGTTTTTTAAAACAAAAGACTAAACTAAAACGGGTGCTAGAAGAAGATTTGCCAACTAAATTCTTCTATCATTCATTGAAGAAAAAGCAGTATTGAAATAGAATTGTGGCACTGATTTTGGATGGGAAGTTGGTTGTTGATCAAGATGAGATTGGAGAAGGGTTGGTTAACAATTTTAAAACAACCAATTTTCAATCTTAAACCAAATTGAGTACAAAGAAAACAGCCAATTTTCAATACTAATTCAAAAGAGAAACAAAAAACTGCATGAAAAGAAAACGGAGCAGAAACTTAGAATTAGCTAGTAAATTTTGCTCAAGCATAAAATCAAACACCTAGCATGCAACCCATAAAAAATTCACAAAGAAGAACACGAAGTGATGGTCGGGTTCAACATTTAAAGGTTTAAATTCATCAACAGAAGGGAAAAATCAAATTCAACATCATTATGCTGGAGTAGAAAAAAGTAAATTCGAATTCAACACTTGAAGGGATAAATTTCTTAAGATAGAAAAAAGAAATTACCTAGTGATGAGCTCATCTCCGTGGCACCAACGCCTTGGCGGATCTACAACAGAATTGATCATTCGGAGGCAGAGTAAGACCTGATGATGGCGGATGGGAGAGGGGACAGTGATGATTGCGGATGAAAGAGAAGACCAATGGCCAATGAAGAGATTAAAAGAGACAAAGTTGTTCATCATTTTTTATTTTATAACTTGGTTAGGGTTTTCCTTATTAGGCCAGTTTTTTGGGTCACAATTTACTAATAATAAACATACAAAAATTTAATTAAAAATTAATTAGATAGAGATGAATTAATTATGTATGGGTATAAATGTTAATCAAATAAAGTAAAATTGTTTGTCAGTAATATTTTTTTAAAAGAAAGTAAGTATTGTCAAAAATAAAAATTTAGAGGAATAAAAAAAATATGAAACAGTTAATTAGATAAGAACCATAAAAGTATAAAACTATTAATATAAAACCGGAGTAAAAAATTAAGAAAATAGATAAATACATTGGATTAAGAAAAAACTATATATATACATATAATTTAAAATAATCTTTTACCGTTGATTAGTTAAATTCAATTTAGTTATTAGTGTTTATACATTAAAAATCAAGTAATTTTTTACCTTTGATTAGCTAAAGTCAACTTAGTTAGTAGTGATTATATATAGAAAGTTATGTAAGTGTTGATCGTTGATTGATTAATGTCAACTTAGTTATAAGTGTTTATATATAGTAAGTCAAGTATGGGTTGACCGTTGATTTGTTAAGATCAACTTAGTTATTAGTGTTTGTATATAGTAAGTCAAGTACGGGTTGACCGTTGATTGGTTAAAGTCAACTTAGTTATTAGTGTTTGTGTGTAGTAAGTCAAGTATGGGTTGACCATTGATTGGTTAAATTCAACTTAGTTATTTGTGTTTGTATATCGAAAGTCAAGTATGGGTTGACCATTGATAGGTTAAAGTCTACCTAGTTATTAGTATTTATATATAGAAAGTCAAGTAAGGTTTGACTGTTGATTAGTTAAAGTCAACTTAGTTATTGGAAAATTACACAATGGCCAAAATTGTGTTTCCCCATTATTCATTGCTCCAAAACACATGATTTTTTATTCTGACCCAAACAAAATAATATTAAATAATATTTTTTTTGGTGAATTGTGGAAAAGCGTTAGTAGATGTTCTAGAATTACTTAGGAGTTGATTACATAGAAGTAAGGAAGAGAAATCAGAAAGGATTAAGGATATGTTCTTGGGCCGGATCGATTATAAATATTCTGTTACGGATTTGGAAAATAAAATGGGGGTGTAAAGGGAAGCACCACGTTCGAGCAGATTTTATTTTGGAGTTACGAATAAAGTTTTTATTTTTTGCACTTAGATCCCTCCAAGATATTTGGAATTGTCGATTCACAAAATTGGCGATGAAAAAAATCACTTGAATAATATACGATTGCGACTTTCGATTTAGGCATGCATGAGTGAATGGAAGGGGCTCGAAAGTCAACATTGATTACTTGTACACAATTTTGGAAAAGTACACATTGGCCCAAAAGTGTGTTTTCCCATTATTCATTGCTCCAAAATACATAATTTTTTTATTCTTGCCTAAATATAAAAATATTAAATAATATATTTGTTGTTAAACTGTGGGAAAACGTTAGTAGATATTCTAAAGTTACTTAAAGTTGATTGCATATAAGTAAGGAAGAGAAATCGAAAAGAATTACGGATATAGTCCTGTGCCCAATCGATGATAAATATTCCATTACGGATAGGGAAAATAAAATGGGGATGTATAGGGAAGCACTACATTCGAGCGGATTTCATTTTGAAAATAAGAGTAAAAAATTCTACTTTTTGCACTTTGGTCCCTCTAAGAAATTTGGAATTGTCGAATAACTAAATTGGCGAAGCCAAAATTCAATTGAATAATATATGATTGCCACTTTAGAATTTGGGCATGTATGGGTGAATGGAAGGGTCTCGAAAGTCAACATTGATTACTTGTACACAATTTTGGAAAATTACACTGTGGCCCAAAAGATTTTTTCCCCATTATCCATTGCTCCAAAATACATTATTTTTGTTATTCTTTCATGAATATAAAAATATTAAATAATATATATTTTTGTGAAATTTTGGGAAAACGCTAGTAGATGTTCTGGAGTAACTTAGAGTTGATTATGTAGAAGTGAGGGAGAGAAATCGGAAAGGATTACGGATATGTTCTTGTGCCCGATCGATGATAAATATTCCGTTACGGATTTGGAACATAAAATGGGATGTATAGGGAAGCACCACGTTTGAGCGGATTTCATTGTGGAGTTACAAGTAAAGTTTTTTACTTTTTGCACTTAGGTCCCTCCAAGAAATTTGGAAGTGTCAAATCACGAAATTGGTGACACAAAAATTCAATTGAATATTATATGATTGCGAGTTTGCGATTTGGGCATGTATGGGTGAATGGAATGACCTCGAAAGTCAACATTGTTAACTTGTACACAATTTTGGAAAATTACACTGTGGCCCAAAAGATTGTTTCCCCATTATCCATTGTTCCAAAATACATGATTTTTGTTATTCGTACATGAATATAAAAATATTAAATAATATATATTTTTGGTGAATTGTGGGAAGCGCTAGTAGATGTTATAGAGTAACTTAGAGTTTATTACATAGAACTAAGGGAGAGAAATCGGAAAGGATTACGGATATGTTCTTGTTCCCAATCAATGATAAATATTCCGTTACAAATTTGGAAAATAAAATGGGGTGTATAGGGAAGCACCACGTTCGAGCGGATTTCATTTTGGAGTTACGAGTCAAGTTTTTACCTTTTGCACTTAGGTCTCTCCAAGAAATTTGGAAGAGTCGAATCACGAAATTGGTGACACCAAAATTCAATTTAATATTGTACGATTGCGAATTTGAAATTTGGGCATGTATGGGTGAATGGAAGGGTCTCGAAAGTCAACATTGATTACTTGTACATAATTTTGAAAAATTACACTGTGTCCCAAATGACTGTTTCCCCATTATCCATTACTCCAAAATACATGAGTTTTGTTATTCTTACCTGAATGTAGAAATATTAAATAATATATATTTTGGTGAATTTTGGGAAAGCGCTAGTAGATATTTTAGAGTAACTTAGAGTTGATTACATAGAAGTAAGGGAGAGAAATCAGAAAGTATTACGGATATGTTCTTATTCCCGATCGATGATAAATATTCCGTTACAGATTTGGAAAATAAAATGGGGGTGCATAGAGAAGCACCACGTTTGAGCGGATTTCATTTTGGAGCTACGAGTAAAGTTTATTAAAGAAATTTGAAAGTGTCGAATCACGAAATTGGCGACACCAAAATTCAATTGAATAAGATTGTGAATTTGTGATTTGGGCATGCATGGGTGAATAGAAAGTCAACATTGATTACTTGTACACAATTTTGGAAAATTACATTGTGGCCCAAAATTGTGTTTTCCTATTATCCATTGTTCCAAAATGCATGATTTATGTTATTCAAACATTTATATTCTTATTTATATTAGGTCAACAAAGGTTGAATGTTAATTAATTTAATTCAACCTAGTTATAGTTAAAGTCAACAAAGGAAGTGAACGATTTTGAAAGTTAAGAAAAAATAATTTAGTTTAGAGCGGCTGTGTGCAGCTGCGCCCTTCTAATAAATTTTTTTGGCAAAAATTTTAAAATCTTAAACGAATTATTTTGAATTTTTTGGCGTTAAAATTGAATTTTAAAATTTTGGTTAATTTTTTGGCGGGAAGATTGAAGTTTAAAAATTTTAGCACCGATTTTTTGAAAATCGGTGCTAAATATTGTCAATTTTTAAAAAAAATTGGCGGGAAGTTTGAGGTTAAAAAATTTTAGCACCGAATTTTTGAAAATCGGTGCTAAAATTTGTGATTTTTTTAAACTTTTGGCGGGAAGATTGAGTTTGTAAAAATTTAGCAATGATTTTTTTATTAGCACCCGTTCAAAAAATGGTGCTAAATTTTGGAGAATTTTCTGAAATTTTTGCTGGGAACATTGAATTTTAAAAAATTTAGCACCGGGTTTTTTTAAAAAAATTAACACCGATTTTAAAAAAACCGGTGCTAAAAATTTTGGTGTACCGATTTTCAAAAATCAGTGCTAGAGGTTGTTTCTGTGGTAGTGTTAACTATATGCATTCATAAAATGGAATCCCTGGCTCGGGCTCTGCGCCACCTCAGTCGTACGAGCCCACCTCTCACCATCCTTTGGCCACTCTCTCTCACTAGCTCTCTTAGGTACAAATATTTTTCCGACTATGATATTTCTAGTTTATTGAGTGCTTTATTTGCTAAGACCGAGTCACGGAGTCATTGCTCGGCAGTTAAGGAGCGCGAATGGGTTGATGCGATGGATTCCAAAATTGAGGCTCTTCGCACTCAGCAGACGTGGGATTTGGATCCCTGTCCTTCTCATGCAAATGTTGTTGGCTCAAAATGGGTGTATCGTTTGAAGTGTGAGGCTGATGGCTTACTTGACAGGCATAAAGCAAGGTTAGTTGCTCAGGGTTTGTCGCAATTGCCTGGTTTTGATTATGATCATACTTTTAGTCCTGTGGTGAAGGCTTCTACTGTTCCTATTATTTTATCTTTGGTTGTCACTTGTAATTGAGCCTAACGACAGCTGAATGTTAAGAATGCATTCTTACATGGCGTTCTTGACTCTCCAGTTTATATGGAGCAGCCTGTTGGATACAAAGACCACATGCATTCAAATTTTGTTTGTCGCCTACACAAGGCTATTAAGGATTGAAGAAATATCCTGGCGCTTGGTTTCAACATTTTAGCTCTTTTTTATTGGTCTGGGGCTTGTATGTAGTTCCTCCGATACATCTTTATTTGTATTTTCACAGGGTACCTCTTTTCTTTATTTGCTTGTTTATGTTGATGACATTATTCTTATCGGGAATTATGGTCGTCTCATTTGGAAGTTTATTGATTGGGCTAATCAGGAATTCAAAATTATCAATCTAGGCACTCTGTAGTATTTTTGGGTTTGGAGGATGTTCGTACTTCCGACGGCTTATTCCTTGGTCATGACAGATACGCCAAGGGCATTTTATTGCACATTGGGATGCAGGATTCCACACCATATACCAAACTATGGTCTTCACTTGCGCAAAATCATCCATTTACCAGTTCTAAGTTATTTTGATGTTGATTGATCTTGTTGCATTGAGACTCGTAGATTTACATATGGGTATGCCATTTTCCTTAGTGGAAACCTGGTTTCCTGGAGTGCTAAGAAGTAACCTTCAGTTTCTCGTTCTAGTTGAGAATCAAAATACCGTGCTATGGCAAACACTACTGCGGAACTAGCTTGGTTGATGAATCTTCTTCGGGATTTACATGTATCGACTCTTGCGCCTCCTGTTTTGCTTTGTGATAATAATAGTGCTCTCTTTCTTGCTCAGAATTCGGTTTTGTATAAGAGAGACAAACACATTGATATTGATTATTATTTTGTGCGTGAGATGGTGTTTTTGGCAAACTCAAGGTTGTTTATGTCTCTACAAACTTGCAGCTTGCTGACATCTTTAAAAAAGGGTTACCTCGTCCTCAGTTTGAGTTTTTACATTCCAAGTTTTGCGTTGCGACCAGTCCTACACTTTGCTTGGGGGTGTAATATAGATATAATTGATTTAGAATCAGGATAAGAAAGGAATACTCTTTCTGAATAATTTTGTATATATCTCGTTCCATATTTGTTACTACTTTGTATACCATTTGTACTCACTATAGTATATATGAATACACACAACCACAATCATTTGTGAGTTTTACTTTCTATCAAACTGCTTCCTTAATTCCTTGCAATTCGTGTATAAATGTATAGGGATTGCACCATACCCTCTTATTCATGTTTAGTATTATCAATAATGTTTGCCACTTACATATTACATATAAATATATTTTTATTTTAAAAAGATAACATATAGAAAAAAAGTTGGGGGTGTTCATCGGTCCAAAACCGGACCGGAACCGGTTAGAACTAGAACTGAAATGATAAAAAATAGTTTGGAGTGATTATTTAGGACCGGGACCGGACCAGAATAATTATGATTTTGGATCGGTAAAGGCTATATTTTAGTAAATTTTATTATTATACAATAAAATTTTGGTGTTGGAAAATTTTAATTACATTATTTTTTCCTTAAAGATAGTAAACTAGAAGTTATTAGAAAAATTGTACCTCAAATATGGAAGAATACTAGTCCATCGAAAATAAATCTAAACTAATATATAAACTTAATTTATAAATACTTAAATAAAATAAACATAGAGTAAGTTACCAATCCATCCGATTCGGACCGGACCGAAACACGATAGAAGACCTGACTAGAATTCTATATATCCAGTTCTGATCTTTATATTCCAATCTATCTCAGTCCATTGTACCGGTATCGACGGTTCATGAACACCAATCTTGATGCCTCTGATTTGGAGACATACACATGGCTAGCTCCAGTATTGACCATCGCTCGGATGGGTTTTTGTCCATATGCATCAATGCTCCATTCACTTGGTACATTGGTTTCACACAGACAATCATAGGTTTGGTAAGTTTTGGTGCGGCCTTCTCCGCACCGTCTGACTGAGTCCCAACTCTCTTTGCTCGCACTGCAGAAACCACCCAGCCTATCTCAGGCTTGTTTAACGGATTCAACCGCCCTAACTCTATTGATCCCACCATGGAATTACACCACATATTCAAAACTCCCATGAAGTATGGTTCCTCCTCTTCGAGCCCAGACTCTTCAGCCGACTGCTCCTGAACTACCTCACTCAGTGCCTCCCTGATTTATCTTGAGTCCTTGAGCAATATCACAGTTATTCAATGCTCTGTTGAATACTCAACAAGGTATGATTCCCTTTACACATCCCACACACAATTTGTGCCTTCCCGATCTATTCACCCCACATTGGTTTGGACCCGACTGAACTAGCCACACTTGCATTAGGGCTTCCCCCATTCCTTCCCGCACCCTGATTGGGCCTATAGCTACCTCATTCGATGAGACTGGGTCAAAATTTAATAACCACCTTGAAGAAACTTGCACCCTCACTATTTCCCACCTTGGCAACAGTATCTCCGTTCACCTCTCTATCGACTCCTTGCAATCCTCTTCCCCTGAAGTCCTCAAGAATCTCGCTGAACACCACCACTGAGTTATAGTCAGTGCAACGAGATCTCCTTAGCTCGAGTATTACTTGGGGATTTAATCCTTGGTGGAGTCATGGAGTTTTTATTCCCCCGGATGGTCTAGCAAGTCAAGCATGTAAGCCTTTAAACTCAACACGTACTCCCTTATACTGCTGGTTTGTTTCAACACCCTCAGTATTATAAAGCATGTTTCATTTAAATTTGTGAGCTTGAATTGTAGCTTCACCTTGAGTTTCAGCTCATCCCACGTGTTGATGACTAGGCGACCTGCCTTTATCTCCACATCCAGGGAGTGCCACCACACCCTTGCGCAACCCTCCAAGCATTGTGGCAAAAATGACTTTCTCAGCTTCCAAATCCGTCCGGGTTACCTGAAAGTATTGTTCCATGTCGTACAAGAAGTTGACAAGCTCTCGTGCGTCTCTCCTTGCCATATTTCTTAGGCTCAGGGACTTTCAGCTTATGCACAACACAGGCACCACGGCCACTGCACCCACCTTGGGATAAGTTGTCCATAGCTTGCATGAGTACGTTCACGTCTCCGCCAAGCTAGTTGATGATGCTTCTCATCTCAACAACATCAAAGTTGTGAGACAACAAAGCTTCCCCGAGCTTCGTGATCTACTTCTCCTGATGTCCAACCTTTATCCTGGCCACTTCGATGTCTCTACTGATGTTGGCAAAATTCGTCTCTATCTGGTCCATTCGGTCAGTTACGTTCCCAGATTCACTTGCCTCATCAAAGAGATCCCTCTCAATATTCTCTAGCTGATTGGTCTTCTTCGACATAGTTATGGCCCTTTCACTATGCGCTCAAGGATTGCTTGACCTCTGATATCAACTGTCCAGGTCACCCTTGTTGGGGTTAACCGTGCGGCCCAACCTTGTTAGAATGCAACAAATACTGCCTGGTTCCCACACATGTCGCACTCAGCTTGGATGCTCCCACCACACCAAACTTTTAGAGGGACGTGGACAAGTATGCAATAGAATACACATAAGTTTAGATTAGGAGCACGAGCACACAAACAAGGGGCAAGTGCAATATAAAGCCTACACAACTTGGGGAGTAAATACTTGTTTTCAATATATTGCAAAATGGTAGTTGGATGTGTGTAGCTTAGTACTCCACATGTATGGTGTACGAAAGTAATTACATGTGACAGCTACAAGAACAAAATAAGGTCAAAAAAATAAAGGCACGCAGGCCTAGAACTCCAAGAAAGAAACTAAGCTAACTAACATGCTAAGTTATTGCAAGCAAAAGAAAAGACAATGGGTGTGTTTGGTAAAGTTGTGCTTATAATTAAATCTAGCTTATTTTGAAAGCATGAAGATACCAGTTTCTGTTTTCCCCCAAAAATTAGCTCTCCCTTCTTAAATAAGCATTTTTTTAACAGTTTACCAAACATTGAAAAGGGGTTTAGCCTATAATCAGAGCACGTATTAGCTTTGCCAAGCACATCCTATATGTGACGAAGAGTTAGGGACAAGTCTTCTTGGGTCGTGATGAAACACTATGAGTGTTGGCTAGGCGGGCAACCGAGTGTTGCGCGCACAGGTGATAGACATGAACAACTCGGGCGATGTGCATAGTGTGACGCAGGCGCTAAGGGGAACGATACGAGCCGAGAGCGGTTAGGCGGCAACACTAGATGATCCAAAGGCGTGTGCGACACAGTTTATTGATACCGGTTCTCATGGATGCCTTGAGCAGCACGGAATCGCAGCACATTTGGAGTGTACGTGCTGGTACATGGTTGCATTAAGGTTGGGTGATAAATCTTACCACATAACACAACGCCACTATAAAATAAAAAGGGTGTTGCTAAATCCCGCCCTGTATTTTAATCACATGCCCTAATACGTATATACATGTATTTAATTTGAAAATTAACAAAATAAAATTGCAAAAACAAAATTAAAAATCAATATCTCCTTCTTCCTCCTTCCTCACCACTAGCCGACCAACACCACCACCTCGCACGCCGCAGCCGCCGCCGCTGGTGATCTCAAATTTGCTGGAAACTCCACCAATGGTAATCCGCTTGAAAACCCAGATCCCCTACCTCTACCGCATAACCACGCTGGTGTCGAGAACATCCCCGTCATGCTCGAAAACCCATCCCTGCCATCACCCCAATCCCTCCCCCACCCAGACCCGCCAGTGATGAGCTCTTTCCTCCTCTTTTTCGGGCGACGAGGAAACCCTTTCGAGTGGTGGTTATGTGGGAAACGAGAACGGGGCAGTGAGGGGCGACGGGAACCTGTCTGGGGTAAGAAAATGAGGCCGGGGAGATGAGAGCAGGGCCGAGGCAGGGCGACGAGAACCAGATCTGAAACAAGCATGGGCTGGTCGGGAAACACAATTTTGCCAGAGAAAAAGTACTAGTCGTCGCCGGAGAAGGCACACTCGATTCCTTTCCTCTCCAATAACTCAATCCAGTGACGAGGCGTCGATTCCTTTCCTCTCCACCCCAGCAAAGACCCCAATGATGGCCAGAATCTCGATTTCGGCCATCGCCAACGAACACTGCCGCCGCCGCCACCACCAAGAAAATGAAATTAGATTTAAAATTATTTTTTCATTATTAAAAAATAATCAATTTCTTTATTCTTTAAAATATATTAAAAATACATGTAGTATTGTAATCGTATAAATTCAGGGCGTAATTAAATAAAATACAGAGTGTGATATAATTATTCACAATGAAAATGAAAGTAAAATAATACGTTTTGATATTCTTAAAGTATGATGATTTATTTTAAAACTTTCAGAAAGTACAGTGATGATTAATAATGATTCTAAGAAATATCATTAAAAGGACAAATATGAGATAGATTAAGTAGTATCACAATAGTAGTATCAATCAGATTAATGGCAAGAAATCAGGATTGAGCAAATGAGGCCTAATTAGTCCTAGTCCAGGAAGCGTGTAGGACTGAAATAATTGGAAGGTCCGCCCAACAATCCAAGCAATCCTATTCGGACGTTATCCGAAATGAAAATTGTAGAAGTATTTTATTTCCCCTCGAAATAACTAAATAAAAATTTAATTTCCCACATTGTTATCTCTACTGTACGCTCTTCTTTTGTTTTTTCCAGACACTATATTATCTTTACGCTTTTTTTACCCTCTTTCTTACTATTTATTTAAAATTATTTAATATTTCATTAATTAATTAATTAATACATTTATTTTATGAGATTCATCATATTTTTTATTTTTAAAACACAATGTTTTATTTTACATCGATGAGCTGTTAGATAAGGTTTTTTTTATTATAGTTGTAACTAATAAAGTGGTTTGATATTTGTTTTATTTATATTTTTTATTTATTGCAACGAGTTTCGTATAATTTTAAAAATATTTTAAAATGTATAGATAATTATAATTTCACCCTAAAAGTTATTAAAATGAAGTTTTCATGATTGGTCTAATCATTATCGATTTAATAGGAGATTTTTCCTCTTTAAAGTATTAACTTTTTTAATAAAATTAGTTACACATTTAAATATATTTTGAAAATATTATTTTTTTATAACTTTTAGTAATTATTAAGCACTCAATTATCTAAAGTCAAAATGTGTATCCTTCGGAATAAGAGATGATCTCCTACGAGACAGGCTAAACTTTAAGCAGAGACTTTTATGCAATTCTAGCTATATTCTAGTTCCAGGGACCTATCTCTAATAATTTTACAGGGACTTATCACTAATATTTCTTTAAGGGCTTTTTTGTCCAATTTTTTCCACATCATTTTTCCTTTAACTGCAATCTGCAAAAAAAATTAAAAATGAAAAAAATATATTTAAGTGCAAAAAATTAATATAATCATCGAACTGAAAATTATAAGCATCGGCAAAAAATAGCAGAACATCAACGAAAAATAATAAAAAATCAACTAAAAAATTGGAGCAAAAAATACATTAATAAAGTAAATATAATAGTAAAATATATATTAAAAATCAAGTAAAATCGACAAAAAATTGAAAAAACATCAACTACAACTAACAAAACATCAACTAAAAATTATAAAAACATCAACAAATGTTCAATTATCATTTTTAAAATAGAAACTACAAAAATCAACTAATATCAACCAAAAACTAAAAACATCAATTCCTATCACCTAAACTTCATCAAGAAAATGAAAAACGTCAACATAAGAGAAAAAAACACTACAATTAATCAATCTATGTCGCCCAAAACTATAAACACAACTCGTATCACCTAAAACTCCCCTAGAAAATGAAAAACATCAACATGAGAGCAACAAAAAGCAAAAAATATCAACCCATATGACCAAAAAAACTAGGAAAAATCGACTCATATCAACTAAAACTCATCCAAAAATGAAAAATATCAACATGAGAAAAAAAAACAAAAATATCAACGAAAAAACTTCGATACCTCAAGAGTGTTAATTATTCACTCAAAAAATCATAAAATGTTGACAATTGTTTTTGAAAAACTACAAACATCAACTCCCAATACCCAAAATTCGTTCGAAAAATGAAAAACATCAGCATCAGAAAAATAACACTACAAACATCAGCTCCTATTACCAAAACCTCAGCCGGAAAATGAAAAACATCAATATGAGAAAAAAAATAAAAACATGCAAATATCAATCCATATCAATAAAAAAAACTACAAAACATCAACTCATATCAATTAAATATCAGCCAAATAATGAAAAACATCAACATAAAAGGGGGAAAAAAACTACAAACATCAACAAAAAGCTACAATACCTCAAGAATAAAATTTCTTTTTTAAAAAAAAGACCTAATGAGATTTGAACCTAGTCACTAACCTCAAATCCTAATGCAATAACCACTACACCAAACACTCATTATTGAACATACACTCAGTCGAAATAATATTAAATCTCAACATGTACATCAAGAGCATAAATTGTTCAAAATAAAGGTCACAAAGAGTCTCAAACCCCAGACCTCACACCTCAACAACTAGAGTACTAACCACTAGACCAAAGAATATTTCTGATCATATTAGTCAATAAATACTAAACCTCAGTTCAAAAAAATTAAAATACAAAGTTAAAGCTCACCTCTCAGATGCTAAAGCTCATCTCTGCCGCCGCCGTTGATGTCAATGTCACCTACAACTCAAAGCAGCGCTTGAAACCATGCGCAACTCGTCTTCTGGCCCGTGCATCTCAATGCACCTGCACACATCAAATTATAAACCAAGTTATTAAAAAAATTGTCTGCACCTTGCAAACACATTAATGCATATGCACACATCCATTATGCACACATCCATTAATGCACCTGCACACATCAAATTTGTATGCACCTGCACACATCAAATTTGTATGCACCTTGCACACATATCAATGCATATGCACACATCTATTAATGTACCTGCACACATCAAATTTGCTGCACCTTGCACACATCTATTAATGTACCTGCACACATCAAATTTGCTGCACCTTGCACACATATTAATGCATATGCACACATCTATTAATGCACCTGCACACATAAGATTGTATGCACATATAACATAATAATAGGAGTATATGAACCAGATCCATAACTTACCCGATAGAATTAACTCGCCGCAAACTAAACGTACTCAACAATTGAGGTTTAGTATTGTGAGGAGTGCGGCTTCGTTCGCCCGATGTTCGCCTGCAGAAGATCGTTCCTCTGACGTTCACCGTGGACACGCTCTCCGCCGCTAACTATGATCGGAGCTCCGGCGACCGCGACTCTGCAACCAACGCCGCCGCGACTCTACAACAACAGCGGCAGAGCTCCTCACCGTCTATCGATGAGAACACCTCCGCCGTCAGAGACGTCGATTGATCGAGATCGTAGAAGCTCAACATCGGCGAAGAAGAAACCCTAGCTTCGATCTCGATCTCGATCTCAATCACCGCTGCAGAGCGAACCAGAAGAAGTAGAAGCGTGGCGGAGCTGTGGCAGTTGCGGCAGAACGGTGGCGGTTAGCGGGGGTTGCAGGTTTCAATCGAAGGAGGAGAATTCTGATCAGGAATGAAAATGATATTTCTGATGATATTTTGATATGTGTATAATATTTTGATTATTGCACTGTAGGTCCCTAAATTTATCAGTTATTTTAGGAAAAACCCATCCCAAATTAAACTTCTTATAATTGCACAGTAAACCCTGGTCTAACGTTTAGCCTGCCTAAAACAAGACTTTGTGAAAAAGTTTTAGTTGCAAAATTAAAAAATTATTATGCAACGTATAGTAGTTATAAATTTTATGACCCGATTATCGTAACCCAAAATTTTTATCTACATTTTCTCTAATTTGCAATTTAACATTGATTTTTCCATGACTTATATAAGGACCGTGTTTCGAGAGACGCTATCTATTTATTAAGGTATTAATACACTGAACGTGTCATTCCAAACCTCAAATTTGTTCGTTTACAACAAAATGCTACTAAATCTCTAGTCATTTTTCAATCAATTTTGTCCAATTGTGCCTTTCACTTTCTTTCCTTTCCCCTCTCCAATGTCAGGTAATAATTGATTCTTTACTCTATCAATATTTTTTTTTGTTTATTTTATTTGATGTTGAATTTTGAAACACTTGATTCACCGACAAAATGTCAAAATGATCCTATATAATTGTGAATGTGCTGAAATAACCCTCAAATACCATTTCCACTGTGGATTCTAATCAAGACGGAGTTGATTGGACTTGACAAGATAAAGACTCCGTAGACTGAAAATATGGTTTTTGAGGACTATTTTACCCCCTTATTAATGTGGGTCCCACAACATTTTTAATCCAAAAATTACCAAAAAATTGGGCCATCCCGTCGTGGCTCAACGCACATCCAATTTCATTCGTCGCACCACCGATTTCATTGCCAATTTCACTCGATTTCATCACCGATGCCCCACCGCCCAAAGCCCCTAGCCTAACCCTGCCACTACCATTCTCCACCTCAGCTCCAACCTCGACTCACTGCATTGCGGCCGGAGGAACTCGAGAGAACTCTCTCGATGATTTGTAGAAGACATGGAAGCGGAGGTGGTTTGTGTAGAAGAAAAGTAGGGTTTGCACAACAGAGAAGAGCAAGAAGGGTATAATAGTCATTCCTTGTTTTTCTTATTTTTTGAAAAAGGGGTAACAACGTTATTGCTTTGAATTTCGGCCAAAAATAACCAATTTAGATAGTTTAGCAGCACTTTTGAAAATCAGAGAATTATAGTAACACTTATATAATAAATAATACGGTTAGTTTAACACTTTTATAATAGATCGGTCTTCCTCTCTATTCGCGATGATTTAATTAGTTTCAATCATGATTTATCATGCTCGTTTTTGTGATTATGTGAATACATTTTTATATTCAAATTTCAAATTTTAGGTTCCAAAAACTTCAAAACATAAGATATAGAACTCATGAGCCCTGCTCTCCGGAACTGATATTCTGCTAAACTAAACTAAGTTTAAAATGAAAATAATGGACTGAAACGAAGTCGAAACATCAATTTAAAATTTTAATAGAATCGAGCAAATAGAATTGAACTAAATTGCAGATGGGATGAAAAGAACATGTTCTTCTTGCCCTAATATAGTTATGTGAAGTTAAATCGAGTAGACAATAATATCCAAACCTGTACAAATGTGGTCTGCTTTCTGAACTAAACTCTATGACTGTGCAGTACAGCAGAATCACCAATTACTTTCTGCTACAGAAATGCAATCAACAAATCTTCCAAAATCCAATCGTACAAGCTCTCATTCTCAGCTCAATTCATCAATCTCTGGGTTGATCTTGCTCGACTATATTCCTCGACGAACCAACTTCCAGATTCTTCAAGAACGGGACATCTGAACTCTGCATAGAATCCAAAACTTCTGCAGCTTTCCCCTCCAAACCCCTAGCCTTGTATAAGTGCACCGCGGCACTCATCATGAATCTGTCTATCTCGGCTGAACTTTTAACACTCTCAAAGAATGAGATGCCTTTGTCCACCTGTCCAGCCTCCAGGTAGGCCCTAAGCATGGTGCGGTTGCACTCAAGGTCAGGAGTTAAGCTGAACTTTACTAACTCCCCATAAACTCGTTCAGCTTCTTTGGTTTGACTAGCTCTCGTGTAACCTACCAATAAGATGTTGAAATGAGAGCAAGAAGGCCGGACTCCTTCCTTCTGCATTTCAGTAATGACGTTTTCTGCTTCTGTGTGTTTTAGTCCGTTTATATATGCTTGAGTAAGAACAAGATAGGTAGAGGAATCGGGTGGACAACCATTTATCCTCATGCTGAGTATGATCTCCTCGACTTCATTGTGAAGCCCGGTAGTCGCATATATCTTCATCATTACTTTGCAGCTAATCTGCAAGAAGTAGAGTTCATGTATCACACGAAAGATTATGCAACACTACTTTTTGTTTACAGTAGTACAGATCAAGAGACGCTAAAAAGAGCATTTACTATGTGGTGTGAAAATGATTAACAGATCAAAATGAAAATTTGCACCACCAATTTGAAGTCGTGAAAAAGCATTGATATGCTTTAGTTTTTCTCCTGTAAAGTAAAGTACCTACCTTACCGGGTTTGATCCCTTCTTCCTGCATTTTCTTAAACAGAAACGAAGCTTCTTTAGTTTTACCTGCAAATTCAATACCAGAAAAGAGAGAGCGTCAAGTTTAATTCCTATCTAAAAAGTCCCCAAAAGCACAGAACCCAATTCGCCATGCTTTATTTAACAATAAACTATTACAGATTTTTTCTGCTTGAAAATTTAACTGGATTCTAGTTGCAACTAACAAGAGTTGCAGCTTTCATAGCTCAGTTGGTTAGAGCACCCGTTTAGTAAGCATTTATCATCATTATAAAAGGATTCCAATATAATCCTTTTATAATGATGAAAGGATTATTCTTTTATAATGATGATAAATGGAATTATTCCCTTTTTAAGCAGACCACCAGAATTATTCTTCCAATACAAAAGGTAAATAAATTTATGAATATTTACCAGCCTTTCCAAGATAGCATATCATATTGGTGTAGGCTTTTTCATCCAACAAGACACCTTTACTTCGAGCGATGTCAAACATCTTCACTGCTTCACTCAGGTTCCGTCCCCTTCCATAGACACTGCAATCCCATGAAAAAAATATATATATTCACATTTCTGCTCTCTATATATAGACATGAATTGTTGCTTTTGAAAAGAACCAGGGCCGA
>JAULKJ010000006.1:17936635-17950122 GCA_032355405.1 Rubia balearica
AAATACAAAAAATAGTGCAATCCACCAATATATATTTTTGGTGCACCCCATATATAAAATCCTAGATCCGCCACTGCCTAGAGTTATATGGTGGCACATCCAACGAAACGAAGGTAGTATAAATTAATTGTACAAAAACTGAGGTGAGACGGTCTCACGTAAAATTATGGTGAGACGAAGGAGTTACACACAGTTGTTTGAAGTTAGGAGATAGCATGAGGTATTTTTAAAATTTTTAAAACTTTATTTTGTTCCTTGTCTCACCATAGTACTACTACCAAGTGCTTTTTCGTTGCAAAATCCTTCATTTGTCTATGTTAATAAAAACACTTTTTCGATCAAAAAGTACGTATTTTGAAATACCATTTTTCCCATAAAATAATAGAAAGATCAATGTTTAAATTATAAATTAGAAGAAATTAAATAAAATTTTCATGTTGCATTAATCGGGTCATAAACTTATAACTATTACACGTTACATAGTAAAATATAATACTGCAACTAAAACCTTTTACCTTTCTATGCTCATGGAAAGACAATATTTTCCAAAACATTTTTTCAATCAAATGTTTTAAAACACGATAAATAATCGGTAATTTTAATATATGAAACTAATATTATAATAAACTGAATTTTATCAGTCATTGTTTTGAAAAAGTTGATCAATGAATAGAACAAATAAATAAAGAAAAATACTCATTGTTTTCCCAGTCTCCCCCGAATCTGCCTCCTCGTGAGTGACGGTGGACGTTAGAGAGCTACAGAGACAAGAAAAAAAAAATCTAGTATGAAAAGAGAGTTTGGCAGGTTGAATTCTTAAGAATCTCCGCTTGCTGCAAAAGTCTGTTGTGTTTTTTACGCATTTAATTAATAAAAGCACAAAGTTACCACCTTTGCCTCCTAGAAATCGCAAAAGCCCCCAACAAATCCTCCCGTTTCCCAGTAGGGTTTTGCAGTTCTCGCCATTTTCGATCGTCCCTTTTGAAGAAGAGGGATTTCGTTGAACATGGCTTCTTTCTCATCGCTCCTGAGATCCACACCTTCGCCTGTCGTTCAGGCTTCCCATGGCGGCGGCGCATCCTCCCGCCGATCTCAGGTCAATACTCTCTGTGTTTTTTAATTTTCATTTTAAGATTTGGATGGTTTTAGTGATTTATGGTCTGATATGATGTAGTATTCTATGATTCATTTTGCTTGTTTTTCTTTGAAAATTAGCTCGGAAATGTGTAGTTTTTGTTCATGAATCAGTAATCTTGGGACATGGACCTCATGGTGTAATGGAAATGGGGCAGTAAATCTCCCATGCTTTTGGATTGTTCAGTTTTGCAAAGTTTAATACTCTGTTTTTTTTACCATCAGCACTTTTCTTTCTCTCTATGTGCGTGAGATTTGGATGATTTTAGCGATATATGGTCTGATATGCTTTTGTATTTTGTTATTTGGTTTGCTTGTTTTTCTTCCCTGCCCAGCTGAGTATTTAGCTCAGAAATGTGTAGTTTTTGTTCAGGAATCAATAGTATTAGGTCATTTAATCATGGTGTAATAGAAAGGGGCAGTAAAATTACCATCACTTGGAATGTTTAGGTTCGAAAAGATTAATGCTTGTGTTGGTTTCAGGCTAGTGCAAGTTCTGTGAGCTTCCAGTCAAGTATCTATGGACATCCCATCGCAAGGGAATCATCCATCCAGTTGAGTGAAATGCCTTTTTCCCCTTCTTTTCCCCCTGTTTTTGTGTGTGTACATGTGTGTACAGTGTGCTTATACTTGAAACTGCTTATTACGAAATGCAACGGCGATGTTGTTTTGATATCGGCTGACTGAGGGTACTTGTTTTTGTAGGAAATGCACAGAGAGAAGTATTCGACCTATCAAAGCTACCGCCACCGAGTTGCCTCCTACTATTAAGAGTAAGATCGTTCATCCTGTTCTTAATCTGATTCCTGTTGTGTTTAAGCTGCGAGTCCTGTTGTTGCTGTCTTACTCACGGTTTCTCTGCACCCGTTGTTTGGGAATATCGTAGAATCTCCGAGCAGTGGGAGAACAAGGGTTGGAATAAATGGTATGTTTACTTGATTTTTCGTTCTTTCTTTCAAGCATGTAAATGAGCATATCAAAATCTTGGAGACTACTGTTTTTTTCCCTTCTATTTTGTTGGTAGTAACTGTCATTGCAAATGTACAACTCCAATTGTGTAGGGTTTGGCCGTATCGGAAGATTAGTGCTGCGGATTGCAACTGCAAGGGATGACATTGAGGTTGTTGCTGTCAATGATCCATTTATTGATGCTAAGTACATGGTACGGATACAATACTTAAAGATAACCTCCTTTGAATTTCAAGTGCATTGTATGATAGAATGTAGCTCGTGTTTGATTGACCTTATATTTGCATGCTTTGTTGTCCCTCGCTTGTTTCACATACCTTTATTCATTTGGTATTGAGTAATTTGTTTATCTCAAGTCACTATTTTGTGTATCTCAAGTCACTCTGGAGTCAATTCTTTAGTTTTGCCTATTAGTCACTTTGGAGACATGTCTTATTCCTGTCGAGTTGAGAACCCTTCTATCACCTTTTACTTTCGAAAAATGGATGGGAAGGGCCGGAAGGCAGATATTCGGAATTCACACGTTATAGTGTATTCTACATGATGTGGCTTTTTCGGAGTTTCTGAGGTACTAACAATAACCTTCAGCCTTACTACTATTACCCGTCATAAGTGCTCTTGAAAATTGCATGTTGTGCTGTAAGAATGCAATGCTGGCTAGAGGGGACGCGTGCTTCAATAATTGTCATTTCACGGAGTTTTGGTGCAGGAGATCTACCAAATTTATGAGCTCCTCTAGCTATTTTCTCTTTTAATCTTTCAGATAACTGTAGTTTTTTGGGAGGATTGTTTTTATCGTATTTTTGTATTCAACAAATCACCGTATCAGACTTTTAGACTGTTTGCTTCCATATTTTCTCAGGCATACATGCTCAAGTATGATTCAACTCATGGAGTCTTTAAGGGAACTCTCAGGGTTTTAGACGAGACAACCTTGGAAATAAACGGGAAGCATATTAAAGTTAGCAACAAGAGGTGAGCCTTACATATTAACTGCTTATAGTTGTTAAAATCTTTACATCACCTTAGATGAATGTTGTTGCTAATATGACTATCCGATGATCCAAATGCAGGGACCCGGCTGACATCCCGTGGGGTGATTATGGGGCCGATTATGTCGTTGAGTCTTCTGGGGTCTTCACAACAGTTGATAAGGCATCAGCTCACAAGAAGGTCGGTGAATCAGTGTTGATATATCAAGACTTACTTTCTGAGCTCTGTATACTATCAAGTGGGCTTATTGTTCGGGTTCTTTGAATTGCAGGGTGGTGCAAAGAAAGTCATTATTTCAGCTCCATCTGCCGATGCACCTATGTTCGTAGTGGGAGTGAATGAGACTACCTACAAACCAAGCATGGATGTTGTTTCCAACGCTAGCTGTACAACTAATTGCCTTGCTCCTCTTGCTAAGGTAACTTTTTCTTGCATTCAACTTCTAGCGATATACACGGGTTCCCTTAATGTCGTTCAAAGCATTTAACTCCTTTCAACTTGTTATTTTCGACCCTCTTGTAGGTAGTTCACGAGGAGTTTGGTATTGTCGAGGGATTGATGACAACTGTCCATGCTACTACAGGTACTTTTCTGCATATAACATGAATTCTGTGCCTGTAATATCCATCATTGCCGTACTTTGAATGTTATCTTATTTCTTCTTGTGCTCAGCCACGCAAAAGACTGTGGATGGTCCTTCAATGAAGGACTGGCGTGGAGGCCGAGGGGCGGCGCAAAACATCATTCCTAGTTCTACCGGTGCTGCAAAGGTATGATTTGGAGAGAGTTGCATTCACATTTATTTGTACGATCTAAGCTTAATTCATTCTATTTGCTCCATGGTGTGCAGGCCGTTGGCAAAGTTCTTCCAGAACTTAACGGAAAGCTGACTGGAATGGCTTTCCGTGTTCCCACTCCTAACGTGTCTGTTGTGGACTTGACTTGTCGTTTGGCCAAAAGCGCTTCTTATGATGATGTCAAGGCAGCCATCAAGTAAGCTTCTACCGTCACTCTATTTTGGTTATGATACTCAAATGATTTACTGATATAGATTTCTCGATATCAGGTATGCATCAGAGGGACCCCTATATGGAATCCTTGGATACACAGATGAAGATGTTGTTTCCAATGACTTCGTTGGTGATTCAAGGTAATTGCAGCAAATGATTTCTGCATTGTGCGGAATGCTTCTGGTTTATGCATAAACTGACTAGTTTTGGTTTGTGATTCGTCGCAGATCAAGTATATTCGATGCAAAGGCTGGGATCGGGCTTAGTGCATCGTTCATGAAGCTCGTATCCTGGTACGACAACGAATGGGGCTACAGGTATGGTATCTACTCCTCCTCTCTATCTCGCTCGATTCTCATCAACTCTCTCACCGGCATCGCTATTCTACTGTGCAGCAACCGAGTGCTGGACCTCATCGAACACATGGCGTTGGTGGCAGCCACCCAGTAGGAAACTGGAGAAACTGAAGACCGCGTTCGGCAACTAGTTTTAAGACCTTTTTTTTCCCTTCAAAAATGTGGTGGGAAATGGTGGTAGAAATAAAGTTTGTTTTATTAAAACTAATGGTGCTGAGTTCTGAATGGCAGTTTGAATGGATTTTTAATTGAGTTGTAAAATAGTTATAATCGTTATTTTTATTTTATATTCTCAAATCGTACAACCCATCATAATAGCCTAACAAATGAGAATCCTCCTAACCCTTAAGCACTGCAGCACTTTAGCCCAAAGGAGTACTATTTTTTCTACTACAAATTAGAGATATCCTAACACTTATTAAAAATGTTACAACAATTTGTAAAATTTTACTTAAACCTTTGAAAAGTGCTACTCCCCCGTCCCTCTAAATGCATCTTAGTTCACTATTTATCAATAAAGTTGATGTTGTTTGGATTATAAAAACTTACAAATATATAAACGTGAAAATCTTCATGTGGGATTATCGAATAAAATAGGGTACGGAGGGAGTATATACGACAAATTATTGGTAGTCAAAAGTAACCGAAATGATACCGAATTCGGTTACGGGTTATTAAAGAATGTCGACCTACATAGCAAAACATAACCATTCAGTTTTGGAGACCCCTCACCTGCATTATCTACATGCTCCAACTAATTGCGGTAACGCTGTACTACTGTCGCTTTCGAAGTGAGACCCGGATTAATGAGAAAACCCGACCACTAATACATCGCCAAATGGACCAACATGGTCGTGATAATTATGAACCAAAACTAAACTAAACTAAAAAAAAAACTGGGAATAAATGAGATTTTGATCTTACTAAATTACATTGTGAATGGTGGAAAAATTTGAACGGACACTATATCTTCAAGATGGAGAACCTGGCATTGTACTATTTTTACGTCTGCACTCGCAGGAACATTCGCTTCTTGATTCTTTCACCACCCGCTGTGATCTCCGGATGTGAAGCTTGATATTGGTTAACTTCCCAGCAATCTGTTTCGCAACCAGTGAAACACACATTAAGAAACACACTGAACAATCCTGAGCAACCAATCTGCCTACTAATACAAGTTAGAACATGAGTTTTGATCCATCATTATAATTTCTTCCTCCCTACACTAGCTAGCTAGAGATATTGACGGTCAAATACAATAATTGAAGACCGTGAAAAATTAAACATGCCAATACTCGCGGGACGGAGGAAGTAGTAAGAAAGAAACTGACACTCCTCTTTCCAAAACCAACGAGAGCATAAGTCCAGAAAATGTTCGACATCCCAACCCAAAATGAAAAGGATTTAACCTCTTACCAGTATTGCTATGCTAGGAGATTCATGTCAACTAACATCACGTGGAAAAGAAACCAGTACAAATGGCACGATAAAAAATCTATAGGTACAGAGGAACCAACCATTCTCCATGCTAAATCTTCTGGACCCAGTGGTTGAGCTGGATGGGAATATAAGAAGTGTCGCGAGTACTGCAATCATCAAGAATGTGAGCAAAAGCTTGAGCCTTGACAAGTTTCAGCAGTTATAATACACCAGAGGATTTTTTTGGAAAGATAACACGCTCGGGTCAAATGTATTGGCATTAAAAGCATTTAAAACATGATCGTAACACATATTAAATGATCAAAAACTCAGTAGAATGACAAACCTTAGCTAAATTCATTTGCAAGTGTTGAATCTGAGAGTGACTTTTACTTTTCAAGAAATCTATTAGCCATCCTGGCTGCAATGCATCACTCGAAGACACAAACAGAGCTATCTGCAAACAGAAGGGCAGCAATTAATCATTTTGTTCAGACTCCCACAGGCCCAACTTTCAACCCCCTTCTCATTCACTCGTCATGTAACTTGAGGTCCGTGTTTATCAAACTCATGAGTTGACATTTATGGCATGTTCTCTATTTCAACTAACAGAAACGGATGATAGAATAAGGCAATATCTCAAGGCAAAATATATTATTCTTTGGCAAGTTATGGACTCGAGGGGATTGTGAAAATGATGCAATCACAGCATGCACAATCAATTTTCTTGTGATAAAACTACAGATGATATCATATTCAGATTACAACCCCAACACAAAGTTTGTGCTTATACTCTCTCCCAATCCTTTGTTGTTACAAACAAGACCAGAAAATGCAGAAAAGATCAAATTTTCAGATTCCAACGATCATCCGCACCTTGCGGTAATCAAGTATTCCTTCAAAGGGAAGCTCCAGTTCATCACTGACAATAACTGGAATACATCCACTGACAATTGAATCAAACAATCTAGCAGATGACGGAGTGTCACCAGCTGGACACAAGCAAAATTTAGACCTGATCACCATAAATTGTGATACAACCATTAATAAATCCAGAAGAGTTGATTATATTCATAGAGCAAGTCAGTAATAGCAATGGAAATTTACGTGCGCATGCCACTCTGCGCTGCTTCTTCACCAGCCTCCCCAGCTGTTCCCTCCTCCATCGTCACACCTTCAGTGCCACGGAGTACTGTCACAAGTTTAGAGCGTATCTTTCCGCCCTGAAAAATATCATAAACACCTGTTAGCTACAAACCTTCAGAAGCAAAACGTTAATAAGGTACAAAGAGAGAGACACTTACAGCATTTCTTTTAAGCCTTCCCCGAAAGAACAGCAACGTAGTCCTCCTTGACTGACTATCAGATAAGCATTTGGAATCACAAAACTCGACATTGGCAACGTATGGAAGGATGAGATCTTTTTCCAGGTAAACTTGCCCGGGCTTGTACCTAATGAATCAAGTCAGATCATGAACCAATGCTTCTATTACTAAAGCCTAAGGGTGCATAGTTCACTCACCAATTCCCCGTAGAATCCATATCAGGCAGCAACCAGATAGCTTTCTTCATAAACTTGCGAACAGTCTTAAACGACCAAGGGTGATGAACTGGAAGAATGTGATCCCTTCCCTCCGATCGATTCCACGTGGGCTGACTAATCACCCACTCTAAAGCCTCCTACATGATTCAAATCAGTAAAATCAGTTAATTTAACAAAGAGGGCATTTTTATCAACCTTTTTCCAACATGGTTTCAGATGAATGATGCAAAACTCATTCTTTTGGGCAGGGAATTAAAAAGAAAAAGAAGAAGAGAAGCACTCACACCCTATAAAGAGCTTTGCACTGCTGCTTCTCCAAGAGGAAGAAGCTGATGGTGGTGAAGAAGGGGATGTAGAAAAGGTCCGCTTCCTCCTGCTTGTGGGCCCTCACCACCATATTCTTCAGCGGTCTCTGCGCCTCCGGCGCGATCAGATCGGCCCACAGCCAGTAGTCGACGGAATGCTGCTCGATGAGGCGGTGTACGGGGCTGCCATTGGAAGTGAGATTGGAGGTGGCCGTGTAGGACTCTATGAAGAGCTTGAGCAAATCAATGGTGAATTTGGAGGGCATTTCGTAGACGTAAACCCTAATTGGAGACGGAGAGGCGAATTCTCTGTAAAGCCGATTGGTCTCAGTGTTCCAGATTGAATCGTCTAGTTTCTCCGGTGATGATTGAACGAGGTCGTGTGAGTGCGGTTGGGGATGGGAGAGGAACTTCTGGAGGGAGGTGATGAAGGAGTAGTCCGGCGGCGGAGAAGCTTCGAATGAAGCGGCGGTGGTGGCGGTGACGGAGGAGGAGGAGGGGGAGGAGAGGTGGTAGAGTGCGGCGAGGGTGAGGAGGAGGAAGGCAGAGCAGAATGCTAATTTGATTGGAAGAGATCGGCCGGCGGCGGTTTTGGGCTGTCTTCCGGCCATGTTCGATCCCCGGTAAATCTCAGAGTCGAGATCTCACATCACAGGCAGACATGAACAGAGATCCTTTTTCTTATTTTTAAATTTTCATTTCCTTAAAAAAATAAGTGGTGATTTTGAATAATGCACTATTTCTCATCTTCATCTCTATTAACCCTCCTCTCATAAATTCCATTCAAAAACACTGCAAGCTTTAAGGTCAACTCATGAGCTCATAATTACAAATTCAAATTCGATTCCACAAATTAAAAATTGAGCCAAGAAAGCGTGATAAAAAATAGATATACTTCTAACATTTCAAACATACTGTTATAAATACAAGCGGAATAGGTCAAGAAAAGGGGACAATTGCATTTAGTTAGGTTTTGAGCTCAACTATTTTTCTTTCTATATCTAAGTTTATCGCGTTGCTTCATTGTCGTGGTTGACAGGAAAGATAAAAATGAATCACTTTTCATTAAGATTCTACCATCGGCTTTCCATTATGAGTTACATTTCATTACGACTACCTAATCATCATAGGATACCTATTTCAATTGGAAAACACTTTTATCACTTGTGTTGATCGAATACGTATTATTGTAACAGTGTAGAATTTTTTAGGAAGTGCTTAACCTTCTTTGGCCGTATGACCAGCTTGCCAACAATCAGATAAGATCCCAATCAACAATCAACTACATTTGTGATAATTTTTTCAATTGTCACCAATAATAAACAAATGTGCATCAGTAATGTTTAAAGACAAATCCACCTTAACAATTGAAAACATTCCACACGTGTCCTCGTTTGTCTTGTATTGGAGATTGGTAGTTTTCAGACAACCACCATTGTTTTAAACATCAATTCCATCTATAATATTTGAACACTATCATCAATGCAGGTTAACTCGAGGATCTTAAAAGCTGATCAGATCATCCTTTGACCCCTTCTTCGTGTCGTGGCCTCCATCAGATGAGCCACCCGGCTTTTTCCCAAAGATCATCTCGTCTAGATCATCCAGCATGTCGTCATTGTTGCCGCTTCCATGAGAGCTGTTTTTGGATCCCGGCAGCTTTCTGATCAGAGCATCTTCTCTCCCTACACGTGGGGAATCGTCTGGCTCAACTGCAACGGGGATCATTGCTGGCTCCGGCTCTGGCGGCACCTCCAACGGCTTCTTTATGCCTTCGTACTTGGAGAGGACCTTCAGGATTTCATCGTTCACGTTCAGAGCTTCAAAGAGAAGGGCCTCGTTATCACCGGCTGTCTCAATGATTGACTGCACTGTGTATTGGGAGTCACGACACTGCTGTACCAGTGTGGTCGTTAAATCATCCTGCAGAAAGCCCAAATTTGATCAAACTAGACATTAGGAACCGATGCCAGAAACTAGGGGTGGGAAGGTAATAATCATTAAAAAAACAGATAGAATGTCATAAATGGAATCTAAGCAGTAATAACTCCGTCACAAAAGTTAAAACCACTTGATATGCCATTCAATTCACTCAATCGTTGTGCAAGTTAAATGTCACAGCCCTGACACATAGGTATTTCATACCTAGCACCACTCAAACAAGGAATTGCAAAATTTCCTCCCAAATTCTAAATTGAAAATAATTCAGATGAATGTTGTTTCTACCATATTTGGCAAAACTAAAACATACCGACAAAAAGCTATTTGGCGGATTCACGCAAATATTCTGATTCAGTAAACACTAAACAGTTAATTTTAATTTCTCAAGAAGAAAAGTTGGAACTTTCTTAACTTTCTTGATCGGTTATAACTTATAACATGCTTACAATAAACATAAATCCCACTTCCACTCTATTCTGATATCTCAAGTCAAATATATTGAAGAAAACTAAATGCATTAACCGGCATAAGATACCTGTAAAGCATCTTGCTGAGGTGAGGAAGATAAAACAGTAGAGAGAAGCTCGATGCTGTTTCTGGCAACATCAAAGGCTTCCTTTGTTTGCTCGGCTGAAAAGACTCGCACTGGAATCTCATCATGGATTTGTTGTCCAAGAGAAGCATTTGCTTCAGAAGGTGACACTGATCTGGCAGGCGTAAATATCGGAGCCAAGCTTTCAGCGTCACGACCCGGAAACCTTACACCTCTGGATCTCAAACTCTGAAAAGCAACAATTTAGGCATCGAAATCAGTACAAAGAGCCCATGATGTCATGTGATCGCTAAACTCAATGTTCTAGTATAACACAGCGTCAAAATACCAACATAATACATTTCTCCCATGCGGAAACATAACACAAATAATGAGTTCTTAATGATGTTCCACATTAATAAATAGTGAAAACAATTTTACTCAATTCATCGTCACATTTTTTATTTACTGGGAAGAATAAGAATCCAGGAGCCGAAATTAAAGGGTGGGGGAAAAGAAGAGATAAAAACCGTACCTTGTAGGTCTCTTCAAAAACAGGTAAATAACGGAGTTCGCCCGAGGACTCCCCCCATGATTCAATAAGAATTAGAGCTTTGTTTCGGTTGTTGACAACAGTCTGAGGATCATCAATCAATTTCACCATCTCATCAAGGACCCTCTCAGCAGCAACTTCCGAGAATGCCTTGTCGCAGTTCTTACAAACTGTCTCCAGCAGCACCAGAGCCAAATACTGAACCCTGGGACTCTTCAACATGATTCGCTTCTTGACTGCCCTGACCAAATCCACGCTGTTGATCCTATCGTGATTGATCATATCACAAATTTCAAGATTGGAGGCCCAGTCGGGCTCATCTAGGGTTTCAGCAGTAGCCTCTTCCACTACCTTATCGGCTTGGTTAGGACCTTGGAAAAGCTCCTTCATCTTGAAACTCATCGAGCTCACACCTGCACTGATTTTCTGGCTGGCTTCCGATCCTCCAATCTTCAGCCGCTCACCGAATGCAGTTAGTTTATCCATCAAGTTATTGTCGGCCATTTGTCTTTACTTAAATAATTTAACCCTATAGATAATTTTTAACAATGCAATAAAATCAGACAAATTCCTTTTCTTTCTGATCAAAAAAATAAAACAAAAAAGGGACAAAACTAACATGATAAATATCTGAAAATTTCTTATATCATACGAAAAAAGAAAAGAAAAACCTCTCCCTGATAAATATCTTCATAGTATTATACACAACCAAACAAAATGATCATTCATACCATGAAGTCTTCACATAGCTAGCATAAAAAAGTGCGTACTCAAAGCTAACGAAGGATCGACGGCGCTAAAGATATTTTACTCAAAGCTAAGCAAGTCTTTACTTAAATAATTTAACCCTAAAGATATTTTTAACAATACAATACAATCAGAATTGAATTCGAAACAGCAAATTCCTGTTCTTCCTGATCAAACAATAAAACACGAAAGTGACAAAACTAATAAACATCTGAAAATTTCTTATATCCTGTAGGAAAAACTCTCCCTTATAAATATCTTCACAGCATTAAACAAACCTGAGCAAACGGATCATACCATGAAGTATTCACATAGTATTAGCTAGCATGAAAAATGCGAACTCAAAACTAGAGCTAAACAGGGATCGGCAGTGCGTTTGAGTGCTAAGCATGTGACTACAACTGATCGGAATCGGATCGCAGTGATTATTCTGATGCGAATTTTCCACAAGAACCGAAAGCAAAGTAATAAAAAACAAAAAAGAGGAAGAATTTGTACCTTAAAGTTTACGAAGTGAAGAGATGTTGGAAGAGAAAAGGCGCAGGTTAGAGTAGTAGTTGATGCAGTAGCGTGTTGACTGGGCGAGAAGATGACCTAATTGCCTTTGGTCTGTGCCGACGGTGACGGTGACGGAAAGTTTCTTGGGGGTTTGGCGTGAAGGTAAAGTTGGGAGACGAAAGTCGTGTTTTTAAAAGGGTAGTATACCCTCGTGCTTTTGTTAAATTACGAAGTGTACCCTGGAGTTTGATGATGTAGCAGATAGCTCCCTTCAATTTTAATATTCCGAAAACACTTTGAATTTGAATGTGAACTTGGACTTGGACAATTGTTTGCTTTTAATAATCAAACACGTTTTTAAAAATATAAGTAATGAAAAATCTAACCTATGGACTCGGATGGTATTCGTACTTATATATTAATTTAATTTTAATTAAATTAGGAAGTTATTAACCAAATGAATCATTATACTACTATTATTTTTTTTGCCATTAGATATTGAGTTGATCAAAAGATAATTTCTCATAAATCATCATAATTTCTTCGTAGTAAATGTGTATTTTATCAGTGCATTCTATGTATTATGTTATTCATATAATAATCACAATTAAATTGTAAAATTACATAATTTTATATAAAATATATATTATTATAATTTATAATACATGAGAATGCTATGCTCATAAAACCTTATAATTTGCATATTATTATGATTTTCCTCTTTAAAGAATTTTACAATAAATGGTGTTCGGTATCTGGTACACTTGACATGCATAAAATGTGACGCTATAATTTAGTAATATCACACCAACCTTATGGTAATAATTTATGATGTTAAAAAGTGAGGTAACTTACAGTATATGAGGTGATGACGTCAATTAAATGGGTTTATGATGTAAAGACACGGGCATGGTTATCTTCCTATCCTACAGTGGTGATGTTGTGATTAATTTAGGTTTGATTATTTAAATGGGTTTATGGTGTTAAAGGCGCAGTAATATTGAGTATGAATATCTTCATGACTATTATATTTGCAATTTGAAGTCTTAAGTTAGAGATAAAATCAAACCATTTTATTTTAATAACACAAAAAGATAAAATCAATTTAAGTTTATTATAGGTAAAAAGAAATCAATTTATAGAAAAGAACACTTTCATGATGAATGAGATCTGTGGATAATTGCAGGCATTAAAAACAAGGTATGAAGGAAAATAGCCAAACTGCCAAATACTAGTGCCTAGTATGCAATTTAGGTTGAATTAGTGTTGTCAATCTTGAATCAGATGGTCGAAATTTGTAAAATAATAAAGATTTTGGCGGTAATAGCGTTTGAAAATTAAGGAGGAAGTTTCCCAGAAACAAAGACCGCGTCTCCATCTACTCTAGGAACAGCATCGCTCTTCTTTTTATTTTTTTAAATTTAAGAATATATTAAAAAAACGTTCTCGTCGTCGTTGGATAGTAGGGCCGACACGGTACGCCATTC
>JAULKJ010000006.1:17966766-17977308 GCA_032355405.1 Rubia balearica
TAAAGACTTCCATGCGCTCCATACGTGTTTTAGAAAGTCCGGAGAAAATTCATCCAGGGCCAATTCCCCCCATTTTCTCTTTCAAGTGTGACATTTCGAACATCCATGTCTCATTCACCCTTGATCCGTTTTGAGAGTTTAAATATAGTACTCGCGGAGGAGAGTCCAAAAATGACATCCACCGACACTAAATCTATTCGGGTCCCACTCAAAACGATGCCCAAAAGTTGACGAATTTCAACCTTTTAACCATCATTTTCCAACCATTGCTTTCAAGTTAATCATACACATTTTTGCAAATATTTCTTCACTTTATATTTGCTTGCTAATATCACCTATGTTGTGAATAATTTCTCCGAGAAAAATGATAGATACGAGAAAAAATGATGACGTGAAGTCAACGCTTTTAAGATAAGAAACGCTAAAACAATTATGCGAGGTAAATGCATGAAAAATGAGGGTTGTAATATCCTAAAAAGAAGGCGACGAGTAATAAATAAGAATTCACTCAAATTCCCACTTCCGACCGCACACATTAGTAACAAGAATGAAAATGGAGTCGTTAAGGAGAAGCAAGCAAACAAATTGAAGGGTAGACTTTGGCTACACCTTATTTGCCGTGTTCGTGAAAACAACTTCAATCCCAATCTCCTCTGTGTGCTCATAAATTTTGGTTCTACTAATGCTGGGTGAATTAGGCGTTGGATCGATCATAAATCGTACCACTGCCTATCAATTGATTATGGATGCCTCATCAGTCGTCATCTGATTTTGGTATCGGTGATTTCGCCGCCGGCCATGGTTAGCCGCAAACAGCGACTCGTCAAAAACATTTACAATGCCACTCCCGCTCTTTCTCAGCCCCAGGCATGATTCCTGTGTTAAATTAGGGTTTTCATTGTAGCTCTATGTTGGATTAGCTGGAAATCCCATCTTTGTTTTTGTCCAATTACTATTTTTAGGAGTAATTCTTTTCAACCGTCTCCTGTATGCGTGATTGTTGCTTCTCTTCCTGGGGTTAGGGTTTTTGTTAGCTTCTTCTGCATGCCGGCTGTAGCACCCGTTGGCTTGTTTGCGGGGTAGGATTTTCATGTAACAGGGTTATGCTGATTGTCCTTGTCCCATGTAAACCTCCCCCTAGGTCTCTGTTGCCCTTGCTCGTCTGTTCCTTATTATGCACGTGCTTATTAGCAAATTTTGATGTTGGATTGGGTCTCATACGGTTCACTGTTGACATCATTTCATTTACTGATGCATGGTGCTTATCCTACCATTCTGTTTACTGCCCAAAATTCACATGTTATGAGCATCTGTTCTCGACTTGTTACTGTTTCTTTAACAGCGCATATTTGTGATTGTTAGGTTAGCCCAATTTTGCAAGGAAGCTTTCGGATGCAAGGCCCCATGGATGAGTCAGATCATGAAGTCCATGCCAATATGGTGAGACAACATGGTAAATACATGTGGTACCCATAGTACAGAGCCTACTTTTACTCGTGTTACTGTTAAAATATTTATGTTTTGTGATCGTCCCTTATTCCTTTAGATCTTGGACTTTGGATGATTTGGCATATCTGTTTCTTATTGCATTTATATGATCAGTGTGATTCTTGTGTTAGAAGCATGAATGAAGGTATTAGAATTAAAATTTATGATTAAATTTATGCATTAAAATGAAAGTCAGGGTAGTTCCAATAGATGATAAAACTGGAGTAAAACATGTAAGGTGGTTAGGGCATGCACACCTACGACATTTAGATGCCTTACACTAAACGACACAAATAGATAATAATTAATCCACACTGAAAGAAGGGGAAGAGTGATCTTGGGAGAAAACTATTACTGGAAAAGAGTCTGATTTATTTATACCTATTACCTGCACGAGAATTTTTGTATTGCCAGATAAACACTCTCCGTTGCTGTCAAATAATTTTCAGTGCATTAGATTTATGCCATAATATTGCTAGTCTTATTTACCGTTTACCAGTAAAAACTTATCACTTTTTCTTGGCATTACTTTAAACTCTTACATGCTATTTGTTTGTGATCATCCAGATGCCAGTTCCTACTGAAAAAGAATATAGTTGTTGTTCTGAGAATTCTAAATACCACCACAAACCAGATTCTGGAACTTGTAACTCCTGTTCTGCACCTTCCTCAACGTGTTCACATAATCAGATCCTCATGGCATCCAAAGTTGATGAATATTCTGGGGAAGCTTCATCTGAAAATGCATTAAGTTATTCTGTTAATTATGCTATTCCAATAAATAAGGGTGTCCATAGTGAGACTGCGTCGAAGCCTAGGACCAGAAATTTTGCTAGTGGGAGTTCAAGTAATACTTCGGAAAATGTTGATTGTGAAGGTAGCTGTAGGAACTCTGACTTGTCTGCAACATCTGAAATTGTTACTGTGCTTCCAAAGCTTGAAGATTTAAAAGTTGAAGTTGACCATGGGGATCATCAGTCACGTGTTACTGGAATTGCTGACTCCAGGATGTCCCATTTTAGTTTGAGTAATGGAGACAATGCAGATTCTTCCAATTATCCTCCTCTTTCTGCCAACACTTCATCAGCTCAAGAAAGTGTTTCAGTGGTCCCTCTTCAAACTAATCCTGAATCTTTTGGCATGAGATGCAATATCAATGAGAGCGAGAATAGCTCTAAAAGGCAAAAGGTGAAAAGTGAAGATAATTTGAAGGAGGTATCGCTCCCTGTCTCCTTATCAGCTGGTTTATCATCACAAAATCCTGGCTTATTCGAGAGTTGTTCAGACACTGTGGAGGGTGCCAATCCTAGATCCAATGCAGAGGACAATTTGTTACACAGTGTGTTGCTAAAAAATTCCAATGGAGATGGAATTTCTTCGCCAAAAGGTGAAGATTTTGTCAATATTCAGACTGATCCACTTGCAAAAAACCTGGAAGTTAAGAATGGAGGAAGTGAGAATGCAGAGTTAAGTTTGTCTAATCTCAAAGAAAATCATTTGGAATCCCCTCCGATGGAAGAGGATGATGACTCTGATTTGGTGCTACATGATGTAAGTACAGCTATCTGGGTTTTGTTCCATTTACAGGCACTTGAATAGGAATTCTGTGATAAATAAATGAGTCTTTTGATGTATCAAATCATCTGATGTGAAATTGACACAAGAGATCTCCATAAATCATTCACTACCAGCACATGTTTGTGGGAATTTGTTAGTTTGAGCCCATCTTCTTGATTTTTGTTTAGTAGCGTTTCCTGTGTCTTTTTCAAATGCATTTTCCATATATTGACAGGCATCACATCTTTTTCTCCTGGGTACAGGTAAAAGTTTGCGATATATGTGGTGATACTGGTAGGGAGGATTTACTTGCTATATGCTCCAGGTGTAGCGATGGAGCTGAGCACACGTAAGTAGATCTTTGATTGTATCTATACCTCGTATATGTAGCCACAGTCTTTACCTTTCAAACATACTCATTCGGTTCATATTTTAGCTACTGCATGCGTGAAATGCTGGATAAAGTTCCGTCGGGGGATTGGCTGTGTGAAGAATGCCAATTTGGTGTCCAAATAAAGGGTCGCAATCAGGACACAGTTGATATTGTTGAGGGAAGTGCAAAAATGAACTCTTCTGGACTGGCCAATTCTGAAAGCAGTAGTGGCAATAAGAAGTCCCTAGCAAAAGTTTCTGACGTTGATGAAAACAGAAATGGTAATGGTCTTACTTCGAAGATATTGGGGAAAAGACGGCCAGATGATGTTGAGGTATCTATTCCAGCAAAGAGACGAATTCGTGAATCTGATAAGGGCTTTGTTAATTTGTCGACCTCCAGTGCGGTGCCTGCTATTTCTTGTAATAGTTCATTCAAGCAAGATAGGCTGAAAACAAAAACCAACCAGCACTCTTCTAGCAGCTCTCTTGTACCACCTGAATCAGCAAATTGTTCTGCTTCTGCCTCACGCCCTCATGCCCAAGGTAATAACTGATCCTAGTTGTTTACTTGTAACATTTTAGAAGACAGACAGAGTTGTACTCTCGTGTTTTTGTGTGAAACTTATGATGAATCTATGCAAAATGTATGTACATCCTGCAAAAAAAATGTAGAATGTATATTTACACATCAGAAATGGTATTAAGAAGTTTGACTAAGCGATAAAGTAAATTTATTGTCGTTTCAGTAAATGCAATTATGTTAATGACCAAAGCTTTGTCATGGCTCCACCTGGATTTCTTACCCCAACCTGGTTTAAAATTGATTGCTTTGATTCACACTGCTTTTATTACTTTCTTGATCCACTTCATGGTGTTGATTTTCTAATAATCTTTTCCATGAATTCTCTGTATGGTAGCCACAAGAATAGTACTATTGGAGGTTGGTGGGTAATCTAAAATTCTCAGTGACAAAATTTGTGCATGCTGATTATGTTAATCTCACACTTCTTTGACAGGGATAAATTCTAAGCAGAGATTTTAGATGCTTTTCAGCTATAGTAATTATGTTTGGATTAAGATTTTTAACATTATTTTTCTCCTCTGAAACGTGAATTTTGTGTGACATCAGTCAAACATCAAAAGGGACAAAAAGTATTATGTACTTTAGATTCAGATGAACTTGGACTTGAATATTAGTGGTTTGAATTTGAGCTTTCTTAGTTTATGAGCGAGCTAAACATATATAAACTTTTGTCACTTTCTGAGGCATATTTAACTAAAGTCGATAATGGTCAATTTGCAGGCAGTTTTATCAAGTCTAACTCATTCAACTCGCTGAATGTGAAGCCCAAGGTCAACTGTTTAGATGATTTTGTTCCTCAGAAGCAAAGATCAGTTAGGGATTCTGCTACTCTAGACAGAAAGGAGGGAGCTTTGAGATCAATAAGGAAATCTGTTTCATTTAAATCACCGAATATGAGCCGTTTAAACCCGGGCGAGTCTAAAGTTAAATTGTTGTCAAATGTTCCAGACATTAAAGGGTCCAAAAACAGTAAAGACCGCACCATATATGAAAGGAAAAATTCTTTCCAATCTGAAAGGTTGCCAATGACTTATTCTGCTGGTCCTGGAGCCAAAAACGATCAAAAGCTTGTATCTTCTGTCGAAACCTATTCACTGAATTCTTCAAGAAAGTTCTATGACGTGAAGGCTGTACCATCTGATGCTAGGCCAACGCCACTTTCAAGATCTTCGAGTTTTGCTGCTCGCAAGGGTTCAGAACCATCTGTTTCTCAAGGTACTGTTCCATCCCTTTGTCTAATGGAGTGTGTGCGTGTTCTCCCCCCACCCCCCTCTTTGATTGTCTTTCCTTTCTCCAGGTGAGGGGAAGAGGCAGTCTACTACTAGTATGGTCGGAGTTCCATTTAAAAATACAGATAATAATCAATTTGCAAAGGCTAATATAGAAAAGTTGAAAACCTCTGCAGGTCAAATTTCTGCTGACAGACCATTCAGTAATGCTAATGAAAGTTTTCCAGATAGTTTATCTCAGCAAAAAGAGTCAGTGGATTTTGGTGAGAAAGTTAATGATAGTAGTAGCGGAAGATCAAAGCAGAGTAGAGAAGGCATGGACAGCAAGGATAAGCTGAAAGCTGCAATTGAAGCTGCAGTGCTTAAAAAGCCCGGAATATACCGGAAACATAGGCGTCCTGATCAAGGCAGTGATACTTCGTTGGCAGGCATAAATAGTGAAGTAGCTGGTCAAGTTCTGTTGTCTGATTCAACTATCAAGGGAAATGTGCCTATTTTATCAGAGATGAAAGAGGATCATATGGCACTGGAAATTGCTGATGATGATGTAAAGCAATTTTCTGTTGTTTCATCTGATGGTTCCAGCTTAAAACCCGAGGAATCATGCCCTGTTGTCCTATTGGAAGGGGTTTCTTTGGGAAGTAACATTGCCAGTCATGTCTCAGAGGGCATCTCAACATTCTGTGAAAGATTGGCCATTCCAGATATTGAGCATATATGGAAGTATGTTTCTTTTATACAAGATTCTTTTGCTTGCGTGCATACACATTTCTTAATTGCAACCTCATAACTGCATTTTTTCTCATTCATCATGCTCCTTTTTTATACACAGGGGGGTTTTTGAAGTTCATAGGGTTGGGAGAACTATAAATTTGTTTGATGGGATACAAGCACATTTATCAGCTTGTGCATCACCTAAAGTTCTTGAAGCTGTTAACAAATTTGACCAGAAAGTCACTCTAAATGAAGTACCACGCTTGACCACGTGGCCAGTGCAGTTTCAGGAAAATGGTGTCAGAGAAGAGAACATAGCTGTTTTCTTTTTTGCAAAGGACTCTAATAGGTTGCACTTTACAATCTTCAGTTTTTTTCCAACTTAGCCTGAGTTATATTCATTTGTCCTTTTGTCTGATGATTGTTTTTATCTCTCAGCTATGAGAAGAGTTACAAAGTGTTGTTGAATAATATGATGAAGAATGATGTTGCTCTTTGTGGGAATTTTGATGGTTTTGAGCTGTTGATATTCCCATCTAATCAGCTTCCTGAGAAAACCCAGCGTAAGTTTTAGTTAATAATACCCTGTCATTCACATTTTTTTTTGGTTCAATAGACCAATTTCTTTTGCTGCCTGTGGCACACACTAAGTGTAAGAGGCTTATATTACATGCATTTTAATATAAACCAAACAATAAGTCTTGACCGGGCATGATGTCTAGATATAGTCCTCGTAGTTTTTATCTCAGTGAAACTATGAGTTTTTATTTATTTCAGAGCTAATTTGATTATTTAATGACTTTTAGGTTGGAATACATTATATTTTATGTGGGGTGTCTTCAGAGGAAAGAGGGTTAATAAACATGAGCTGGGCTCTGATGAGCAAACTTCAGTTCCTCAAGGTGTCCCCACAGCTAGCATATCGTTTCCCTTCAACAGATCGGCAGATATCGCTGCAGGTAGCATCGGGTCTCCAGCATCTGAGATTAGAACTTCAGAGTTGACTAGTTTATCATCTGGTGAAGAATTGAAGGAAGGTTCTATTGGCAGAGTATCTTCAGATGTCATGAACATTGATCCTGTAAGAACCGAGCAGCTGTCAGATAATAGACTTAACTTGAGATCCTTTTCTCCTGTACATAGCAGCGCTGCAAAATCATGTGGTGAAACAGCCGACAACGATAACAGACGGAGACATTCAATTATCTCCCAGGTAATGTTTACGTCTTTGGTACGATACTTTCTTTAACCTTCCCCTCTCTAGGAATATTCAAGTGTTGAATTTCTGTAGCATCGACCTTATGGCTGGACCACGAAGCATGTTTTAGAGGCTGCTTTAGCTTGTGATCTGCAGTATATTTTTGTTTGATTGTGAATGATGTTCAATGTTGTCTTTGCAGGAAGAAAAAGGCCATGGTGATTCTGGTTACAAGACAGAACCGGAACTCGAAGTTTGTGCTGAATCTGCTGATAGAGGCTGTGTTTCCAATGAAAGCCAGCAGATACCTGTCAACTGCGGCCCTGATCTTAATAGTCCGCATTCATCTTGTGGCGCTAGTGCACATGAGATGGGTTCTGTGGGCATAGAAGGTGAGGTAGGGAGCACATTGGGTACTGGAAGGTTGTTGGGTGGTGATTATGGTGATAGTGGTGGCAGTAGAGATGATTTCAGTGATGAAAGGTTCTTTTTCCCTGTTGTTCCTTTACCGGAGGAGGAACTAGGAAGGCGTGTGGAAGTGAAGATGAGTGGTGAGGAGGAGCAGTTTGAGAAAAAAGCTCCGAATCTGGAGCTTGCTTTGTGGGGTGGGAAAGATGAGCTGAACTTGAATTTGGAGGCTGAAGCAGCAGCAGCAGCAGGTACCAAGGGTGGAGAGGAGGATGACTTGTCATCGGCTTCGCTTTCCCTGTCTCTATCATTTCCGTTTCCGGAGGCATGGAGATCATCTGAAGAGGAATCAGCAGGAGATGTGAATACATCGTTACTCCTATTTGGGGTGGATGGGGAAGCAGAGCAGTGTGGGCGACAGAATTCTGGAGGCGGTGGCGATAGGGTTAGATGGTGATGATGTGTTCATAAAAGAAAGAAAGAAAGGAGGATACTTTTGTTAGTTGTGTTGTTATTTATAATGCGAAATAGTTGATTGTACATATGGTTAAAGAAGGGATGGTTTGAAGAGAAACAGGCAGGTGATGCTTTTGACATATCATAAATTGGTGTTTTATTTCCCTTCCTCTTTGCAAAACCTCGGTTCTTGCTGCAAATGGAGATCGAAGCATGATTATGTATAGGAGATTGTTGTATTGATCTTGATTGGTTGGTTGAAAAGGCATCGACCCACGGATCTCTTGAACAGGCAAAGGGCAAAGCTTCCTTGGAGAAAATTACATATCACAACAATATCACGTATTGTTGTTTATATCTTCTTTCTTCTGTATTTAAATATGAGAGTCCAGAACTAATTGATGGGAGCAATTGATTTTCCTTTTGATTCCTTCAACTTCATCTCATTCACCCACACCACATCCAATGAAACAGAGATAATAGCACTCCCTCCGTTCATCTATGCTTGGCACTTCACTTTTGGGCACAGTTTTAAAAGATACCAATTGTGTGGTGTGAATTGAATTGAACAGGTAAAATGAATGGCTAAACTATACCATAATTGGAAAGTGACAAAATAAAAATGAATATCCTAAAACGACAAGTGTGTCGGTGAAAGATGGAGGGAGGGAGTATTATTTTGCATTTAGGGGAGCGGAGTGGAGGACAAGTTGGTAATTTTGGGCATATCGTTACATCCGATGCTGCGGTGGGCGTATGTAACAAGTAGCAAGGGGGCAGAAGAATCCATTGCAACTGAAAATGAGCTCCTCCGCCGTCGCCTCTCGCGCTCTTCTCATCGGTAATCAATCCCTCTGTAATTATTTCGTGTTCGTTATGATAATAGTAGGATTTGGTGTTCCCGAAATGAAATGGCAGTTGATGTGCAGGAACTGCGAGTAATGATTGCCGATTGTCTTCTTCTTCTTCCTTCAACTCTCTCAGCTTAGCGTCTCCCCGTCGCCGGCGCAACCTCTCCGTTCGCGCACAGTACAGGTATTCTCCCTTCCCTTCGCTCACTATTACGATTTCTCTCGTCTCATCACTTGTTTGTCCTTCCTCTGGTGAATCTAGTGATAATAGAGGCGGAGGTGGTGCTGATTTCATGGCTGGTTTCCTTGTCGGAGGAGCTATTTTTGGAACGCTCGCTTATGTTTTTGCTCCCCAGGTCACATCGCTTCTCCTTGATTCAATTATTCTGTTGATTTATATCCTTCAGTCAATGCGACAAAGTATTCTAGTTGAAGGCTTGGTTCTTGTCATGAGAGTTGGGGATCTTTACTCTGTGATCACAGATCATGCATCATACGTCGACTAACAGTTAACTAGGACCTCACTCTTTGGGTTGAAAACGTTTGAGGCGTTAAAAGACCGAGTTGAACAACATTTGAAAATACAGACTAGCATCCCATGACAAAGCAGATCAACTCTTGATTTACATGTGTGTTACAAATGGTGCTTGAATTTCGAATTATCCTGTCAATGACCTTTCTTTGCTCTTGTAAAACCCCCACCCTCTCGACCCATCTTTCATTTATACCTCTCTCTGTGGGAACTGTATAATAAGTGTTCTGGTCTTGTGTTTCTAGTGCAGTCTCTCATCAACCGTTTTCCTTAACCTTATTAGATAAGAAAGTCGCTGTTGAATGAAGATGAATATGGTTTCCGTAGGGCAAAGCGGCCTATTTACTATGATGAAGGTTTAGAGGTATTTGCATGATTCTCATTATTAATAATCTGCACATGCAATTGGAGGCTGTATATAATCTCTTCTTTTTTATGAGATGCAGAAAACACGGCAGACCTTGAATGAGAAGATCAGTCAGCTGAATTCTGCCATTGACAACGTCTCTTCCCGGCTAAGGGGTGGTAGTAACGCACCTCCTGTGCCAGTGGAGGCTGATTCTGAAGAAGCCACCACAGTTGAATTATTAATAATTTGTCCTAGCACGCGAGGAAATACTGGTGTTGGGAACCCCTTGCAGCATAGCATGTCGGTGTGGCACAGACTGGCGTACAACATCTTCACCCTGACTTCGCCTGCGCGAGGTGCCTCCACCTTCGGATCCTCCCCTGCACACTACCGCTGCCATGTTTTTTCTAAAATCATTGTACATATTTGGGCAAAGCAGCTTGGCTTAGGTATGTAAGCTAATGAGATTACGTTACGTACCTTTGCATGCTATCTTGTCCGAGGAGGAGGAGTTGCAATGTGTGTAGGTTTGGGTAATCTAATCAAACCAAACCATGGAACGTGCATATATACATGCGGCCACACCACAGTCGCTGTGAATGCAATCCTCATGCGCCATTTTTTAATAGCAAGAAATGCCTTCTTACGTAATTTTATATCAAGGAAAGACGAAATTAAGGACAAAAGGGATAAAGAAATTAATTCCATCTGAAATCATTTAAATAATACTCCCTCCGTCCCGGAGAAAATGACACACTTTCTATTTTCGTCCGTCCCAAAGAAATTGGCACAATTCAATTCT
>JAULKJ010000006.1:17994129-18007194 GCA_032355405.1 Rubia balearica
TATTTGGATTTATGAGAAAAAAATGAATGGTTGAAATTAAATTTAAAATGTAAAAAGCAGAATGAGTGGATGAAATTGAAGGAATCTTATCAAAAATGAAAAGTGTACCAATATTAAATAAATTCAAAAAGAAAAGTGTGTCATTATTAAAAAAACAAAGGGAGTAGAGTCTTTTTGGTAAAAAGATCAAGTGTTGAAAAGAGAAGAAAAGAAAAGATACCCTTTTTAGCTAAAAAGCTCAAATATTACTTGCCCAATTTAATTTTACGAACAAGTTATCCAATCTCAAATGTTTTACTTGCACCTACTGCAGAGTATAAACCACTAATTTTATATTATTCGGTAGAGTAAAAAACCCTATCGAAAACAGATGATTAAAAATCCAAATGATTAGCAAGAGAAGATTGCATGTTCTAAGCTTACATGCGTTAGTTTCAATATTGATGCTTCTAATATTACACTCAGTTTCCCTACATTCATTGGATTCCTGAAAACTTAAATTATGTTGAACATTTCGTTGCTCTTGAAACATAACGAGTATGTCTCAACAAATTACTTTCCTGAAAAGAAATTGAAAGCAAGTGTGAAAATGTAGTAGCTGTAATTCTATCATGAAGTTGTAGTCAATCTGCAGGTTTGATGTAGCACAGAATGGGCATAACGAGTTGGTGGTCTAAAGCAACTTAAGTTTGGCAAAAGCAGCAGCAACATCCATGGCTTTATCAACTTGCGAGATTTCGGATCCCTGCAATGTCAAAACAACAAACTTCACTTTCCATTTCCAACAACGATGTCACGCAATCATGATTCATGAATGAATGGCCCTGCTGCTCACCTGGCCCTGAACAAGACACCCTTTTCCTCCTCCTTTTCCGTTCAATGGATTCAGAACGGCAGTTAACCATTCCTTGATGTTGAATTGCTTGTACTCATTGTTTTTCTCCGGAACCCCTGCACACACCACAACCTTGTTTGCACCCTCATCTTTACTGATCACCATGATTGCCAATCCCTGACAATCGTTACATACCACATTCTGGTCAGGATATTTGTGCAAATATGACAAATCTTACAGCTTCTCAACCTTACAAACCTTCTGCTCTGTGACTTTAACAACTGCTTCACGAATTGCATTGGTATCAGCACCAACATTGACACGAGCAACACAATATGACTTCCCATCAGATGAAGCTACTTCTGCCTCTTCCAATGCAACTTTAACAGCATTCTGGATATTCTCTTCAGCAATCTTCTTTTTCGCTTTAATTACTTGATTCTGCTCAAAACACACAGCATCTCATTATTCATATCATCCATAACCAACCACAAGCCTTTCATGTGTATGTATAATGAAAGAAACTCAAAACTTGTCAATACCTGAAGTATGGAAATTTTTGCCTTGAGATCAGCCTTCTTCGCTGTAGGAATCATAGCAGTTTCAACACGGCTATTCAACTTTGCAACTTTCTGGTATCAGCAACAGGAAAGAGGATGTTAGTCGGAATTTCCATGCAATTATAACAGTTTCTCAAAACTGATCTATGGGATAGAACAGTTATGATTGCAGGTATGAGCATGCATCAACCTGTTCCAGTAAGCTTCCATCACTGTTGGATGCTTCATTCACTTCTTCCTCAATTATGTTGGCCATCTTCACAGCCTCAAAAGCAAAATCTGTTGTGACAGCAGTAATTCTCCTAATTCCTTTTGCAATGCCCTCTTCAGACACAAGAGCAAATGCTCTGGCCTCTCGTGTGTTTGAAATATGCGTCCCTGAAAAATAAATTCACTTAAGACAGGCAGAAAGAAATGATAAACGATGAAGTTAAAAAATCATAAAAGATGTGTAACCTCCACAGAGCTCTGCAGATATTGACGTCCATTTTTCATTATCGGGATCAGACAACAAATCTTCCACACTTTGGCCGATTGCAACTATTCTAACAGGGTCAGGATATACCTGAAAGAAGTGTAGCACAGTTGGGGGAAACGGAAAAGGAAATTGTCAAGAGTAGCAAATACGGCTTAATAATCCCTTTGTGTGAACATAGACTTCAACGCATGACAAAAAAATGCAACTTACTTCTCCAAAAACAGCACGTAGACCATTAACACGCTTAGCCTCAGATAAATTTGCCTCCTTTGAAAATACATCCAATTCAGCTTCAATTTGTTCATTCACGATGGATTCAATTTTTCTAAGCTCGTCTGGGTTTACTGGCTTGCCTTTATAAGAGAGGAAATCAAGAAAGGTGCATTTAAAACACAGTTAACGAATGTACTACTACTTTGTACTTCTCATACAGATATTCTAGATGGGACTAACTCACCATGAGAGAAGTCAAATCTTAATTTTTCAGGGAGGACAATAGAACCCTTCTGATCAACATGATTTCCAAGAACTTCCTGTACATGTTTGACAAAAAGTTAATCGATAGTATTATTGTATAATTTTATTTAATATTGGAAACCAAAGCACGTAATGACTTCTAAATCACATAAGCATACCCTGAGAGCAAAATTCAACATGTGAGTACAAGTATGATTAGGTGCAACTTGCGCACGCCTGCTGTAATCAACCTGCTCAAACCAACAGCTATTTTATCACGAGTGAAAAGGGCAAGTGTGCATACTATATAAAAACATGCACACACTGAGTAAGACTGTATCAGAAGAAAACAACTGTAATTAAACATTTACCTTGCAAATTATTTTGTCACCAACACAAAACCTACCAGCCTTATCATGGAAAGAGCCAATGTGAACAACAAAACCTCCAAAGACTTGAACATCATTGACCTGGAACAATCCTGAGGGGCCTTCGAGTAAGCCAGTATCGTATATCTGCAGCCAAAAGGAAATATCTATGCAGTTATTTATAATTCACGAATTTATAGAATGATTTTATAAGTAGGAAGATATATCCCTCCATTTATTGGCACACTATGGCAATAAGAAGAGAGATGTAACTTGTAAGAAGTGCACAGAGGATAACACACAAGAAGCTGACTGCAGGACTCAAAGTTCATTTAATGAAACTTCTTAAGGTCCCCTGGTTACGTAATCTTTTTAACAGCAAAGCCACATCATTATCATCAAGTAAACCTAGAGGGAAATCCAATACCACCTTCAGATAAATACAATTACTATCACCGGATAAATAAAGACAGGACTGACACTAGGCTCTGAATCTCAGCCACAAGGTGTAAAAATACTGAATTGTGGCAGATTCGGAGACATCAGAAACTAGAGTAGCTTAAATGTAAAGCTCATATTCCATGTTTAAGTTGAATCAAATAAGGTCATTGGATTGCGACATTAAAATTGTGAAGTTCTACAAAACTTTAAACTGAAATGAAAATAGCAATTAACACTGTTTGCAAATAAAGAGAACAAATGTTAGCTCATTTCCCGGTAAAACATATATTACTTCATCTTTATTCAGCTTGAGTCAAGCAATTTTGGAATATTGAAATCCACTGAATCCAAAGTCCAAGCCACTTTACTAAAATACATTAACACTACTTGAGCTACTAGTACATTTAAACAGAGAAAAAGCAGCCAAAACAACAAACTTCACCATTTCTAAAATCTTATGTAACACTCTGGCAATAAGCGTACCTGACCACCTTGCTCAGCATAAAAGCTTGTGGATTCAAGGATGACACCAGCTTCATTGTCCCCTGAGGTGCTATCGAAGAATTCATTCCCGCAATAAATAGCTTTAATCAAACTTGCGTGATCCTGACAAAAAATGACAGCAGTGCCATAAAGATGAGACAAGTTTATATCTAAGAAACTAATACGAGTAACTGCGAACAAACCTTAAACCATGTAAACTTATGCGAGTCATTGGTTGAATCAACTCCTTTCTTGCGCAAAGCTGCGGTAGCATCAGCATCCAATGCAATACCAATAGCTCCTGTCTGTTCAGAAACATGTCACTATTATAAGAGTAATAATCATATCAAGCGTAATTTTTCCCAAAGTCGTTACGAAAATTTATATGTGAACACTTCTATATTCCATTGTAGTCATTCTTCTCTAAAACAACGGTTCATCTATCTGTAATAGGATAATGTGATGAAGGTAAGACCTTATTCTGTGCACTTCTTGATCTTTCCCTTGCCTCATTCATGGCAATATTGAAGCCATTAACATCAACCACCAACTTTCTTTCCTCAGCCATTAGCTAACATTACCAAGAATTAGAAATTCAGATCATGAAACAGCTAAGTAACACACACAGAATAACTCTACACATAATAGGTGGAAATTAGACGCAATTCACCTGAGTAAGATCCAATGGAAATCCATAAGTATCCCAGAGCAGAAAAGCATCCTGCAATCACAATAAGAAAAGGAAAATGAAAAATACCAGATAAAGAAATATTTACGATCCTTTCAAACAAATATACCAAAGGTCAGAATTTAGAAGACAATATTCATAAATCAGGAGAAAAAGGGACAAGAAATTTTTTAGACAGAGAAAGCCGAAAAATGGAAACACCAAGGCCAAAGGCTTCTAATTTCACAGAGCAAGGCAAATTTGTGTAGAGTTGGAGGATTATTAAACCTTATATTGCAAGAAGCACTCAGAAACAAACATCACAATAGAAAATATACAAAAAGTGGTATTAGCAAGGAAAGACCGGTGGGGGCGAGAGAGAATTACTTGCCTTTCCACTAAATACATTTCCTTTAACATCCTGAGCAGCCTTCTTAAACTTCTCAATTCCCTGCACATAGCTAATATTACTAAATACATACACCCAATCAATAGTAGACATAATGTCAGAAGTATGAACTATAATGCATAACTAGGAAAGAAAAACCATCTAAAACAAGCAACACAAGGTACTCCCAAGACGAGTGTCACTATGATGAAGAGATTAGATTAAAAATGCTGGTCCTCTCAGCTACCCAGAATCAGAAGTTTAGGAAAGACTGTACAAGTCAATAATGCATATAACTCACGTAGAGGTAAAAAATACTAGGTAATGTATGCTGTCAAACAATACCATGTTCCAATACTTGAAAAAATGAGGGGCGGGGTGATCAAATTTACATATGGTGGGCCTCCTTTAAATGTTCCCAAAGAGAGAAGGGGAGCAACCTATGTCATGGTAAAAATGAGGAGAGTAGAAAGCTATTGAATAGGTAAGTTCATGAATTTTATATAAGCCTGGAGGATAAAAGGCTTACAATAATGTAGAATGGAGTGAAGTGTTATAGACAATGGAGAAACAAAGAAAACAATAAACAAAATTATCACTAGTAGAATATCCACGAGATTATACCAGAAGTCAAAGTATATTAATTGCACACACAACACAACAGTTTTCGTACTTACATGAATCAACGTCTTGCCAAAACTCTCTTCTTCAGCAGCAATTACATTGCTGATGTGCACTTCATTGTGCCGAAGCTCCGGGAAAACATCACTCATTACTTCAATAACTACCTTGACCAAACTGCATTTACCGTAAAAAAAAAAATCATTTTGAAGTTACTTGCATAAACTTACATGGAAGCAAATACGATTCAGCATAAAAAACAAACAGCAATAGGAAAATTTGAGATTGAGTACTATGTGAAATCGGAACTAAACCTGAAATCAAAAACAAATATTACTGAAGTTTATCATTCCTACCCACTGAAAAAGCCTTGCTTTGCTTTCAGGACTTCAGTGCCATATCGAACTGCCCGGCGAAGGATGCGTCTCAACACATACTCGCGGCCCTCGTTACCTACGGAACACTAGGAGTATTAAGCAACTTTAATGTGAAACACGCAAATAAAATTTGGGTAGAGAAAAGACCAAATGTCAAGATAAACAACTGACTAGTCCCAAGACTCCCAACTAACAAACAGTATATATGTAAGTTCTCAATGGGAACCACCAAAAAAGTATATATGTAAGTTCTGCACAAAACAATTAAATCTAAAAATAACTCCAGAAACTTTGAATGGAATGTACAGACGAAATCCAGACTCTCTTCAAGCCAGTCCACCCTCACAGCAATATCAAATAGCTATACATAGTAGATATTTAACAAACTTTACTATTTTGTATCATGCCATGGTGATTAGAGCACTTGGGCCAAAAATGACCACATTAAGTGATAGCTCAGCAATTCATAGAGTTGTGGTTGATAATTAGAGAATCAGACAGAGACAACTATACAACTCAAAGGTCGTAACACAATTTGCCACACTACTCAACAGTCGTGAATGCAAACTATCAGACAATACAATTCCATAAATTAGGTTCCTTCACTTCACCTGGACAAGATCCATCGGCAATGGCAAAAGAAAGAGTTCTGATGTGGTCAGCAACAACCCTGTACGCCATGTCTATGTTATCCACATCATCAGCTCCAACTTTACCGGAGTATGCTCTAGCTCCAGTGGCCTACGACAATAAAAGACAAAAAAAGAGGAATAATAAACATTAATCGAAGATTCATTCAGAGGACATAGATTTGAAGTCAGGGTGCAATCTACATTGAACCAGGATGATGAAAAACAGGAGACAAAGCAAGCGAAGTTGTATATACCAGCTGAATGGCCTCAAATATTGGCATGAAAACATCAGTATCATAATTGCTCATCTTTTTCTGGAGAATGGAAGTTAATCTCTCGAAACCCATTCCAGTATCGACATGCTTGGCAGGTAAAGGCTTCAAAGAGCCATCACTCTCCCTGTTGAACTGCAGAAGAGAGTAAAAGGTAGTAAGATCATAGGAAATGGATAGTTGAGAGGATACTGTGCAGATTTGTGTCCTTAAGGAAACTGTTTAAGGAGAGTGTTATGAATCTATGATTACCTGAATAAAAACAAGGTTCCAAATCTCGATAACAGTAGGGTCATCCAAGTTAACTGATGATGCAACATCACGATTTCCAATCCTATCGAAATGTATCTCGGTGCAGGGACCACATGGGCCGGTATCACCCATCTCCCAGAAATTGTCCTAATACAAAATATTAAATCAGTTGAAACGAAAGGGCATATGATAATAAGCAAATGGCAAGGTAAGTGAAGTAAAATGGAGAAAATACCTTGCAACCAAAAGGGAGAACCCGTTGAGCTGGAAGATACTGGAGCCAAATATCCCTGGCTTCGAGATCAGGATCAAGGCCAGCATCGTCATCACCGCCAAAGTAGGTAGCATAAATTCGGTCAGCTGGCAGGTGATACACCCGGGTGAGAAGCTCCCACGCCCATCCGATGGCTTCCTTCTTGAAGTAGTCGCCAAAAGACCAGTTCCCCAACATCTCAAAGAAGGTATGGTGGTAGGTGTCCTTGCCAACGTCGTCGAGGTCATTGTGCTTGCCTCCAGCGCGAATACACTTCTGGGTGTTGCAGGCGCGGCTGAGCTTGCTCAAGGAAGTGTTGGGATCGGCGGTGCCCAGGAAGATAGGCTTGTATTGGTTCATACCTGTTCCATGGAAGCTTATTAGCTTCAATTCATTCTGATGAAAGTAGAACTGAGGAATCTGATCTTACCGGCATTCGCGAAGAGAAGGGTAGGGTCGTTGAGAGGAACGACGGGGCTGGATTTCCAGTTGACGTGATCCTTGGCCTCGAAGAACTTGATGAAGGTGTCTCGCACCTTACTCGCCGGCCAATCCTCTGCCGCCATGTTCTGCCGCCGGAAACTGGTGGTGGAGGAGGAGGAGGACCGGCGAAGGGGAAGAAATGACAAGTGAAGAGTTGTGATGATACGAATACGGTCATAAACCCTCATCCATCCATCACCTTATCATTATACTTCTTCCCTTCTTTTTTTCGATACTTATATGTACTGCTAAAATCTGTAAAATTATGAAAATTTCAAACTAAAACGAACCTAGAATAGAAATTTACCATAATTTCAGTGAAAATTTATATTGAAACATCAAAGTGAATGATGTACCATTAATAAAAAAATCAAATCACTAATCATATTTCTAAAAAAAAAGTGTAACTAATAATGGTTTTATTAGTAATTTTCCTAATGCCACATCATTCCGTATGAATATGAAGTTTCAATGAGAATATCATTACTCTTTACGAGCTGTTAAAATCTTTTAGGGAAATATACAAATATAACCCTATATAATTGAGAAGTGCAGATATGATCTTGATGTAATTTTTAGTGCAAAAATAACCCCAACTATTTTACATAAATGCAAATACAACCCCAAAACCGATATTCCGGCATTGACTGGCCATTTTCGGCCATTGACCGACTGAAAATTACTAAAATGCCCTTTCAACCTAATACAAAAGGTTAAAAGACAAAAATGCCCATTCCCTGCTACTGATTCTGCCACCACCGCCACTGCTCCACCACCTTCGTCGTCGCTCCACCACCACCTTTGTCGCCGTTGTTCCAATTTACGATCAATTCCAATTCGAAATCTCTTTTTGATCGTGATTCCCCGGCTGCTTTCTGGTATGGAAAAGAGCACAAAATAGGAGTTGGTCGCGCGCGAAAAGAGTGTCAAAATTTTAATCTGCCTTCCACCTCCGCTCAACTTTTCCCCGCCTCAGCTCAGCCTCGTCCCGCCTCGCCGCCGCTACCCATTACCCGCCTAAGTCAAAATCTCATATCAGCCCTAGCCCAGCCTCCTCCTCAGCCCTAGCCCCGTCTTCTTCTCTGCCCTAGCCTCCCGCCGCCTCCTCCTCAGCTCCGCCAACCACCACCACCAACCCCTCTCCCCGCTCGCCACCCCCACAGTCCCATGTTACCTCTGCCACCATCGACCACCATTTTTGGCACCGCTCAGCCAAGCGCCAAAAAATCGAGACCCATCCTAGCCCCGCCTCCTCCTCTGCCCTAGCCTCCCACCGCGGCCTCCTCTGCTCTAGCCTCCCGCCGCCTTCTCCTCTGCCCTAACCCCTGCCTCTACCACCGCAGCTTCTCGGCACCACTCTGCCACCACCCTAAATTCCCAACTCCATTGGCGCCGACGATCCCAGCGAGTCGGGCTCAGCGGCATCGCGGTGAGACAGCGGCGTGCTCAGTGCGATCAATTTGCAAATTATACAAGATTGGCCAAAGGAGAGGGACAAAAAGAAGGAAGCGAGGTGTCAAAAGGAAAAAGTGTAGGAAGGAGAAGGAGAATTGCGGTTTAGGGATATTATTGATATTTCATATTCATTTTTTACAGGGGTAAAATAGTCTTTTCACTTAATTTCAGCCTCAAACTACCAGAAAAGGTTATATTTGCACATAAACTATCTAGGATTATATTTGCACTTTCAATTATCACAGGGTTACATGTGCACTTTCGTGAATTATATAGGGTTATATATGCACTTCGTTCAATCTTTTATCAACTTAGTGAATTTCAAGACAAACAAACCAAGAAAAAGTTAACAATTTTTATTTAAAAAAATAATAAAAAGAGCAGCAAAATAAGAAGAAAAAATATATTGGGGTCGGTAATATTTATTGAATAACGTGCAGAAGTTCACGGACTTGTTTGCATATAATCAAAAAATGAAAATCCTCATCCCCGCTTCGAGTTTCGTCATCTCCGCTGAATTTCCCGACCCTGATTCGCCGCTCGTTTCCCAACTCTGTCTCTGATCTGCCGAAGATGAAGGGTTTTGGGTCCGTCGAAGATGAATGATTTCGGTGACGGAGGGTTCCAATGAAGACGAATCCGTGAAGGCGGTGGTGAAGACGAATCAGCAACGGCGATGGCGTATCACAGGTTTGGTGTGGCCTGGGTTTTAAGCATGGGCCTTGTTTTCGGTCTGGGGCTTGTTTTGTGTTGGGCCTGATTCTTAAAGTTCATGTCTTAATAATAATTCATCAAATTAAAGGAAAAATCTTGGAAAATACCATTTTCCCATAGGTTTATTGAAATATGTCATTTAATTAAAATAATAAAAAAGTACAAAAAGTTTTAATTGCAACATTAAAAAATTATTATGCAACATGCAGTAGTTATAAAATTTATGACCCGATTAAAGCAATACGAAAATTTTATCTTCATTTTTTCTAATTTGCAGCTTAAATATTGGTCTTTCCATGGGTTATGAAAATATTTTCTTTCAAGAGACGGACTCTAAATTAAAATTGTAAAACATCAAAAATATTAAATAAATTATTAAAATTCAAATAAATATATTAAAAATAAATTAAATTGAAATAAATGAATAAATATCAATTTAAAACACTAAAATACACATCAAATTGAAATAGTTAAACATCAAACAAAAACACTAAAAGTACACAAAATTAGATTAGTTATACATCAAATAAATATTAAGTATAATAATCATATAAATACAATAAAATACATGTGAAAATTTAGGCAAAATCTTATGATAGACCATCTTTCCATATTCTTTCCATAGGCATATGGAAAGACGGACTTGAATTAGAACTATAGAAAAATAAAAGGTTTTAGTTGCAATATTGAAACTTTTTATGCAACATGCAGTAGTTATAAATTTATAACCGATTAATGCAACCCAAAAATTTTATCTTGATTTCTTCTAATTTGCAGTTTAAACCTTGATCTATCTATAACTTATGAAAAAATCATCTTTTAAGAGATGGACTCCAAAATTTAACAGTTAAACATCAACTGTATATATATATATATATATGTATAAATATACACATACATATATAAAGATACACATCAAATAAAAATACTAAAAACACACATATAAGAGTTAAATATTAAATAAAATACTAATATATGGATCAAATTAGAATAAATAAAAACCAAATAAATAAAATGAATAATACATAATTAGAATAGGTAAACATCAAATAAAAACACACGTGAATTTTAAAACATCAAAGTGTGCACCAAAATGTGATGTTGATATCAAAAAAAAATATCAGTATTAAAAAAATTAAAAACTAGTTTGCACTATTGAACATCAAAAGATATATTAAATATAATATGATATTCGGAAAAAAAATAAACATCAATAATAATTTTTTTTAAAAATGCTGAAATCTAACATCACTGATAAAAGAGATTAAGATTTAACTTTAAACATATGATTTTAGTAGGAATTATTTTTTGGTATATCACACTGGAAAGGTTAGTTTTGAATTTGTTTAAGTTTAAGGATACGGTGGTAATGATTTCATTTGTTGAATCTGAAAATATTTAAGGGATTTGAGCTCCCACATATTTTTGGTTTTTTTCTGTGCTGTTAATCAATGGGTATGTTGATGGTGGTAGTGAATGATGGATGTTGCCAAGTACTATTTACATTTTTTTGAATCGGTAATGAATTTGGAACAAGTTTAACGGCTGTTCCAAAAACGGTGCCTAACCACCCATCCGATGCATGGCTCAGCTATAGACGGCTGATCAAAACCGTCGTGTAAAGGGTTGAATAACCACCGTTAATGACCTTTTTCCACTAGTGACAACAAGTGGAATTGACATTCTACCTAACTAGTCTCTAGAAATAACCAACCTATTGCAAGGATGTCTAAATTACATGTCATCCAGACTAACCGTCTGTACTATTACAGATTAGATATTCAATAAAAATTGTAACATCGATCTCGAAGATATTATCTCGCTTCCCGCAAAAATCATGACCACTTCCAGAGACTAGAGTATCATGCATCAATATCACTATGTCAAATATGGATCTTCTACAACTGTAACACCAATTTATCCAAACACGATCCATGTTGTTCAAATTGCAAACACACTAGTGGAGAAAGAGTCTATTAAATGCAGTTTTATATATCGGACCAGAGAAAGCATTTTTTCAAGTGAATTCTCTGGTCCTGCCTTTGATTGAATCAATTATAGGCGATTTCAAAAATTGATTTCTATCAGATAAGAAATAGGTTTCCGAATTCGGAACCTGTTTCTTAGGGGTAAAAAATGGCTGCTGGAAATCGAGTGGTTTCCGGCAGTGAACCAAAACTAAATAAATATTGGACCAAAATAAATAATCACCAACCCAGATCTATAAATAGATAAAACAATAAACAAGAAATTAAACTTCGGTGCAGTGGTGGGGACGCTCTAGCGCGGTGGAGGGCAAGCCGGAGGGCGGTGGCGAACTTAACATCTAGATCTAGAAAGTCGATGGGTTGTAAGCGGCGATGGATGGGAAGCTTCTCACCGGAGTCTTCGTGGGCTGGAGAGGAAGCTTTTTGCCGGTGTCGGGATTGAGAGGAAGGGAGGCGACCGGACTAAGAGGGGCTACAACCTAGAAAACAATGCAGCGAAGATGAAAGGGCTTCGGCGCAAAGGAAGATGCAGTGGAGGAGATGGGGCTTCGACAGAGAGGACGACGAGGCAGAGGTGGGGCTGAGAGGGAGGGAGAGAGACTGATGGTGGCCGGAGTGATGAGACGTCAAATGCATGTATTTTTTTGAAGCATTTAACATCTCTTTTGCTATCTTTTTGTTGGAAATTGCTAGAATTAGGTAGGTTTACATCATAAGGGGTTTAGATAACCGTTTTGGTTTTTGTATCTAAATCCTTCATTTTGTAACCTACTTTGAATTTAATGAAATTGTATCCTTATGAGTGATGTGCTCATATCTTTTTAGCACATTTGAAACTCATATTTTTAATAGACTAAGCTTTTGCATAAAAAATGGATGTTTTGTTGGTAAGAAAGTTAGGATGATGATATAGGAGTTATATCCTAAGTCTCTAGTTTAAGGTATTTACAGAAGATATTTTATGGTCATGTTCATGATGAGAGATTCAATAATGAAGATTCACAAGGAAATAAGGGTTATAAGTGAAGGCCAATATAATTTGGTAGAATAAAAGTATGGATTTAAAGAACGATGGCCGGCCGACCGACGCGAAGACTGGCCGGCAGGGTGAAGATGACCTGGCGAGTGAACCAGACGTTCAATTGAGCACCCGCGCACCCAAAACCATGACAAAAAATGCCTTAAGAGTGAAATCCGTGCGGGCAGTGCCCATGTCTCTGCGCTAGAGATCTAAACCGTGCGTGGTTCCCGCCCGGATGACACGGCCTCCCACCTGCTCTGCCCGGGTCATCTAGTACTCGCGCGGGCCCCGGGCCGGAACCCATGTTTACCATTCTTCTCC
>JAULKJ010000006.1:18008512-18024951 GCA_032355405.1 Rubia balearica
AACAAATTCGATAGTTAGCTCTATGAATTGGGTAAAAAGGCAAATCAAGGGTTCTAAAATGCGCAAGCAGTTTGGTATTCTTGCTTTGATAACTACTATTTATCGTATTTGGAGGGAGCGAAACAGTGTTGTTATGGAGGGTAACCTACCAAATTCGGAGAGAGTTGTGAAGATTATCATGAAGGATTGCTACATGGTTATGAATCGATTATTCCCTGATGTGCATATATTCTAAATGGTTTGTTGCGATAGGATAGATGGACCTTCGAACTGGCAGGGTCTAGAGTACCTTCGAACTGCCAGGGTGCCAATGGTCTTCGATCTGACAGGATGGTGATCGAAACGCAAGGTAGAGAAGGCATTTGACACCTTCGAGCGGTCGGAATGGTTGGTCAATGGTTATTCGAGGGCACTGGCCGATGGTTATTCGAGGGCACTGGTCGACGGGTTCGAACGTACGAGGTCTTCGAGGGCATGCTGTTCCTTTGTTCTACTTCGAGGTCGCAAGGCGAAACGAGGGCGCTGGACGATGGCCTTCGAACAGGGTCTCAGGCCTTCGAACAGGCAGGGCAGCAGGACACTCGATCAGAAAGGTTCGCGAGGGCATGCTGGTTCTTGGTGCTACTTTGAGGGAGCTGGACGAAGCAAGAGCGCTGGGCATTGGCACTCGAATAGGAAGGTTCGCGGGGCCTTCGTCGCAGCAACACTGGATGTTGTATGATGGTCATTGGCACTGTCCGACGGGCTTCGAACTGGCTGGGTTGAAGAAGTCCACATACTATTGAATGAGAGAGCTCTGTATATATTGATTTAGCAGTGAAAATAAATACAAAAACTTGGAGATATAAGAAGAATAATTGATAGAAAATATACGAATATATACCAAAGTTAGAACTTAGAAGACAATACCAAAAGAAAAAGGGATGGGAGATTTTCTAAACAGGTTTCACAGAACAAGGAAAATTTGTGTAGGAAGTGATTAAGAGGTATATTGCAAGAAACACTTGAAAATAAACATAACAAAAGAAAATATACAAAATGCAATATCAGCAAGGAAAGACAGGAGGGGGGCAAGAAAGTATTACTCGCCTTCCCACTAAATACATTTCCTTTAACGTCTTGAGAAACCTTCTTGAACATTTCAATTCCCTGCAGATATCTAATATTACTAAATTTGGTGCATAACCAATCAATAGTAGACGTAATGTCAAAAATGTAAACTATAAGCCTGGAGAGAAGGGTAAATTACTGAGAAGGGTAAGAAGCCATGTCATGGTAAAAATGAGGAGAGTAAAAAGCTATTGAACATGTAATTTATGAATTTCATATAAGCCTGGTGAATAAAAGGCTAACAATTAGTATGTAGAAGGGATTGAAGTGTTACAAACAATGGAGAAACAAAGAAAACAATAAACAAAATTCTCACCGCGAGAGTGTATCCACAAGATTATATCAGAATTCAAATATATTAATTGCACACACAACACAACAATTCTTGTACTTACATGAATCAATGTCTTACCAAAACTCTCTTCTTCAGCAGCAATTACATTGCTAATGTGCACTTCATTGTGCTGATGCTCCGGGGAAACATCACCCATTACTTCAATAACCACCTTGACCAAACTGCATTCAACGTAAAAAATCATAATCTTGAAGTTACTTGCTTAAACTTACATGAAAGCAATACACAAACAGCAGCAGGAAAATTAAAGATTGAGTACTATGTGAAATCGGAATTATGCCTGAAATTAAAAACAAATATAATTGAAGTATATCATTCCTACCCATTGAAAATGCCTTGCTTTGCTTTCAGGACTTCGGTGTCATAACGAACAGCACGGTGAAGGATGCGTCTCAACACATACTCGGCCCTCATTACCTAAGAATTAGGAGCATTAAGCAACTTCAATTTGAAACACACGGATATCAAGATAAACAATAACTGACTGGTCCCAAGTGTCCCAGGTAACAAACAACTATAGATATAACCAACTCAGTTAATGAAGCCATAATAAAATGTTAAATCTAAGTTCTCAAGGGGAGCCACCAAGAAAGTCAGCTCGATGATGCATAAAATCTGCTTGTTGTACTCACATTTTGAACTAGCATATCAAGGGGAACAACCAAAAAAGTATATTTAAGTTCTGCATATAACTATTATATTTTTGTAAAATAAAAATCTCTAGAAACTCTGAATGGTCCATCCAAAAAAAAATCCAGCCAGTCTACCTCACAGCTGTATCAAGTACCTATACAAACATGGTAAATATTAAACATACTTTTCTATTTTGTATCGTGCTATGGTGATTACAACACTTGGGCTAAGATTCAGAATTAACCACATTAATTGATCCCTAAGTAATTCATATAGTTAGGGTTGACGATTAAAGACACAGATGCCAATCAGAGACCAACTACATAACTTAAAGACTGTAACACATATTATCACACTGCTCAACAGTTGTGAATGCAAACTATGAATTTCAATAGACAACACAATTCCAAAAATTAGGTTCAACACTTCACCTGGACAAGAACCACCGGAAATGACAAACGAAAGAGTTTTGATGTGGTCAGCAACAACCTTGTACGCCATATCTATATTAGCTACATCATCAGCTCCAACTTTACCAGAGTATGGTCTAGCTCCAGTGGCCAACGACAGTACGAGATAAAAAAAAGAGTAATATGAGACGTTAACTGAATATTTGTTTGGATCACATAGATTGAACAAAGATGATGAAAAACAGGAGACAAACCAAGTGAAGTTGTACATACCTGTTGAATGGCCTCAAAATTGGCATGAAAATATCAGTATCGTAATTGCTTTTTTTTCCTGAATAATGTAAGTTAATCTCTCAAAACCCATTCCAGTATCGACATGCTCTGCAGGTAAAGGCTTCAAAGAGCCATCACTTTCTCTGTTGAACTGCGGACCAAAGTAAAATAGAAAATGATCGTCAATTACTTGAAAATGATCATCGCCTACTCGGTTTTAAACGAGCGTGATATAATACTCATTACTTGCTATAATGAGAGTAGTCGAAGAGCCAGTATCGGCATACTGTGTTAGTTGCTACTTCAACAGCAAGAACGTCAGAGTTCATTTCCAACTCGATCTCAATCATGGAAGATATCTGAAGATTTATGTTCATATTGCTAGTTTAACCTAATAATGGTCTATAATATGAACATTTTGGACTCGTAAGAAGATACAAAAACATACTGTTGCATAGCTTTCAATGAATTCGAGCCTTTTCTTAAGAGAGTTGTCCAAGTTTTCTTGGACCCTCTTCAATCTACTCCTCCGAGCTCTAAATACAAAGGGAGATGATGTTTAACCGTGAACTACAAAAAGTAAGAAGAGAGTACATTTCAGAGCTACTTACCAGTATGATAGTTCTCCAACAGCAACAATTTTGTTCTCCAATTCACACATACGGGCCACCATCCAAACCAACAAACAAATAGCCATCCATCATCAGTAAAAATTTAGAAAGTGCTATAGCCTTTTGATTCTTTCGCGAAAACATGCGATTAGCTTAGAGCCTTAGAGAGCAGTCACTCAGATTTTAGTTTTTAACGTATACTGTCTTCACAACTTTACATTCGAATCCCTTAAACAAAGTATTGCTTATCGTAATAATTGACACTGTCGTGAAAGATATCTACTTTTTTTTCCAAATAAAGCACCTCGTTTTCAGAAGTTTGCTTCAGCTCCTTGATCCGAGCTTGGAGAACATCATACTAAGATAACAATTGATGCTTAATAGCGATAGCATCCATAAGTCTCTGAGGAAGCTGGCAGAAAGAAGACATGCCAAACACAAAACCAAAACAAGGTATCATTTTTCTTGACCTTTTTTTCCTCTAAATCAGAAAATATAGTACATAAACAATGAACACAAAGACAGGAAATGAAGCACAAACTTGCCTTTCTTAAGTCAAGGAAAACTAGACCGTTGAAAGCAGCTCCAAAAGCAAGAGATGAAACTATCGCAACCAAAGATAATCGAGAAAGGCTAGGATTTATCATCCCGGTAGCAGCATCTCAACCGGGCGATTTTGAGGGGCGGTAAGAAGGCTATTTGGGAATGAAAAGGGGGTAAGAAATCGATGACCAGAGGAGCAGCCGAGGATGACGCCGATGACGGTGACGGTCCGATTTTGATGAATGGAAAGCTTGGAAAATGCTGTCAGATTTGGAGTTTATGAAATCATTCTCTCCCATCCCATCACGGAAATCACGGCGAGATTGAAAGAAGAAATCACAGAATCTGATAGTAAAATCTGGGCCATAGCAAAATCTGATATTTACAACTAAGGCCTTGGTCGACCAACGACGAAACAGTGAAATGTGACTCCCTCTTGATAGTTTACATATAGATGAACTGAGGTGACTCAGTTTCAATATCAATCTAGAAAGTTGAGTTCCAAGATAACCAGATGTTATTGAGTTCAGAGCATTAATTACTTCCCTGATCATGACCATGCTTCGGAATTAAAATACACAATGGTTGAATTCCATGAATTTTGGTTAGATTTTTCAATCTGTCCATGGATGTATCAATACCCCTAAGATTCCATACTGGACCTTTAATGTTTATGGTTTTGCCTATCATTATTACATTGATTTTTTAATACCTTTTGAGGATGGTCTAAGGTTCACTTGATTTAACCTGTTAAAAAGGGTCATTTTCATAACTTTATCAACTTTCAGATTAATTTTAAGAGAATCGGTTCACTTCAGAACTTTCTTCTGAATTTTTATCAGAGTGTGTTTCTTATGTGTCTCTCAGGTGCATAAATCTAGTGGATCGCTATATCCCCTGTATTTTACTAGTTACGCCCTGTATTCTGTACAAATTAAATAGTTTTTGTATTTTTACTTTTTTTAAAAAAATTAATACTTTTTCCAAATGCAATAATTTTTAATTAATCAAATCTAATTAATCTAATTAATCCATTTGACGAGCCGGAAAAATCTGTGGCCGAGATGGCGGTGGCCGGCGCTGGTGATTTTTCGCCGGATGGAATTTTTTCGCCGCTGCCTAACAGCCTCAGTCCGGTGCCCCGCCCCGCCCTTTCCTCCGGCGTCCTCCCTCTTTCTCCGCCTTTTCCCTGCTCCAGGACCCCTCTGCGATCCGCCTTACCGGATCTATCCCGCCGGGAAGACGCCGCTCGCAGCCCAGGATCGCAACCCTCTATTAGCATTCTGGGTGGGCAAGTCGGGTTCACAATCCGGTTGATTCCCGGTTCGCAATCCGGGTTCCAAAGCCGGGTTCGCAACTCGGTTGATTCCCGGGTCACAATCCGGGTTCTCATTCCCGGGTTCACAATCTGGTTCATTCCCTGCTCACCTCCACTGTCGCCGACGACGGCCACCCTCCGGGAATTTCAGAACCACCCGCCAGTCTTCCCCGCCGCATCGCCAGTCTTCCCTGCCGAGCTTCCTCTCGTGCGACGGGTCTCGCCTCCGACCTCCCATTTCGTCGTTCTCACCGATTGGGTTCTCGTCGATCGGGTTCTCTCGTTCTCGCTATTCTTGGCCGATCGGGTTGTTGCCGGTAAAATGAGGGGAGCGGGAGGTTAGGGCGCTGTGGTGGTGGCGCCCGTGGAAATGGCGGCAATGCGGCGGCGAAAATGGTGGCGGCGCGGTGGTGACATCCGGTAGGGATTGAATTTGGAATTTGGAATTTAAGTTTTAAATTTTATTTTGATAATAAAAAATTTAAATTCTTATTTTTGTTTTGTTTTTTAATTAAATTTTATTTTATATACGTATTACGGCATAAATAAGTAAAATATATGGCGTGATATAGCAATACCCTAAATCTATTTGATACATGTGGACTGATCCAAAGATATGGAGAATCTTATGGTTTAGTATCAATATCTGTGGGAAAGGGAGTTTAGAATGATTCTTGAGCTGTCATTATTGGCATAGTCATCCTTATTGGTGAGTATAGTTTTACTGGAGATAGGGCATTATTATGTAGACCTTCACCATATTTTTGTCAATATTTGTTTTGTTTACATTTATAACTTGAGTTTAAGTGTAAATATAATCTTAATCCTAACTTATTATTGTATGTGTCAATCCAATCCTAACTTTTGAAAAACATTGTGTTGATATACTCAAAATCTATCTTTCCAGTGTTGATCGTGTAAATTCCGGCGAAGAGAAAAAAGAAAATGACTAAAATACCCTTGAACTAAAATCTAAAAAATTTGCCTGAAATACCCCTCAGAGTTATACAGGGTTATTTCAGCACATAGTCAATAAAGTCAGGGTTATATCTGCACTTCCGATATAAAGACAGGGTTATTTCAGCACATAATCAATAAAGTCAGGGTTATAACTGCACTTCCGATATAAAGACAGCGTTATTTTAGCACATAGTTAATAAAAATGAATACGTATCTTCTTCCCTTCCTCACTCCTCACCGAACCCAAGTCGTGACATCTCCCCATTTTAGTCGCAGCCATCGTCGGAAGCTTCCCCTGTACTTCGTCATGGGCTACCTCATAGAATAATTAAGGGCCACTGCTTCCCCTGTAATTAAGGCCTATTGGTTCCCCTGTCAATTCCAGTACCTCATAGTACTTCCCCTGTACTTTTTAAAATTTGAAATAGCCCTACTTGAACTATTGTGTAAAGGCACTTTCACACATTAAGAGGCTATAACGAAATCATAGCAAAACAACATCAATATCAATTTTAATCCATGCCTAATTTTCCAAATTTTTATTTTCCCTAAATCCGACCTAGGGCTCACATACGACATCAATTTTTTTTACCAACAACGGAGAGTCGAATAAGGGCCTCTGGATGTGGTATTCAAAGAGGAAGAAACAAGGGAGCTTCGATGGCGGTCGGGCGGAGGAGAAATGGGAAGAGGAGAAATTTGGAGGAGAAGCGGTCGGGCAATGCCTCCGTTTCTGTGCTTCGGGCTGAAGAAAGCAGAAGGAAGAGTGGAGCGTGAAGAAAGTCTGGGGAAGAATAGAAAATGCAGGAGGAAAATAGGAGAAAGGAAAAATAAATAAGGGACAAGGATGTCATTTCATATTCTGTGACTTTTCCTTTTATAAAAAATAAGGGCAAAAATGATATTTTTACCTTATTTCGGCAGTAAACTGGTTGACTAAAGAGTCAACGTGATCAAGGGTTATTTTAGCACTTTTTGAGATTGCAGAGTTATATTGACACTTTCAGCCTAAAGTCAGGGTCATTTTAGCACTTAGACCTTTTTTAATTCAAGGGCAAAATTAACTTTTCCTCAAAATCCGGCCATAAATCAGTTGACTAAAAAGTCAAGTGAGTCAAAGGTTATTTTGACACTTTCTGAAATTGCAGGGTTATATTGGCACTTTCAGCCTAAAGTTAGGGTCATTTTAGCACTTAACTCATTATAATTTTACATGAAGATAAATAAGAGTATTACTTTTTTAGTAAATCTAAATCACCTAGCATAAAAATACTCACCAGACAACATTTCTTTCAAATAATTAACGGCTAGTGCACTACTGATAAGATGTTAGTTGCAACATGGTTTGTCTCTCTCTGTACCAGATTACGCTATGAGCATTTTGGAGGTTTATGGTGTTGCTCTCGCTCAGATACATTCTCAGGAAATATCTATACTGATTGGGTTTGAACTTCTATATCGTGAAATAGCTATTAATTTCCATGTGTCATTGTTTATTGCTACTATAACTTATGTGAAATGAAAGTTGGTGAGTATACGGTATCATTCAAGTCAGTTATTGAAAGTGTTGAAATTATAAAGATTTCTAGTGAAGATTATGGGGATTGGGAAAATATGTTCATATATGTGGAATGTTTTGACCAAAAAGCAATGCCAATATGAGAAATTGACCTAGATCGAGGAATGAAGTGGAAGGGAAGGCCCGATTTCCTAAGGGAAATGCAAGCTAATATCGTAGAAGTTGGGCGTCCTACGGTTCTGAAGGTATCATTTTATTTCGTTTTATAAATTTACACCTAGAGTTTGTGATTTTATTGATGTTTTATTTTCTGCAGCTGTAGGGTTTTATGTCTTAACAAAATCCTTCATGATCAAGAAGTGACTTATCTGTTATCTGTCATGATACCAACCGCTTGAGGGAGAATCGTGGAAATACTAAGCGTAGGGTTGATGTGGAAGAGGAGTCTGAGAGGGGTTCTTCTAAGTTGATGAAATCACTGGAAAACGTAACTAAAGTTTATAGTGGTAGGACTATGACTAACGGTTCTGCGAGGGAGGTACACTGTTTTTAAAAAAAATTGTTTGTGAATTTGGTTCTGCACAGGAGGTAAGTTGATTTTTCCCAAAAAATTGCTCCTATGCCATTAACTTTATTTTAATGAAGCAGGTTGGAGAAGCATTAACCTAGGCTACCCAACTTGCTGTTGATTGCATCAGCAAGGTGAGAAATTAAAGAGGTGACTGAGCTCAATAGATTCGCCAAGAGCATCTATTGAAAATAAGTCAATAGATGAGATAAATAGGCTGCATGCTATTTACGAGGAGAAACATGAGATTATTAGAACATTACACGAGGAGATTAGGGGTCTAAAAGAGACTGGTCCTGCTTGTCCAGGATATCCCTCAATATATTCGGGGGCATGTATGTCAAAATGCCCGTGGTTAGGCATTATGGGGCTTTGCTATGATTTTGTGAAAAAAAAATCTGAGTTAGAGGTCACTTGTTTTGGTGGGGCATGTGTTCTGGATGGGGCATTGGAAATATCTAGGGCTTTTGTTGATGGTGGATTTCTACAAATTCTACGGGTTAGGGGTGAAAACTTTCTCCTTATTAGGGTACTTGAGGAGATGGGTACACTTCCTAGTTCAGTGGAGCTGAAGGGATGCGATATAGATAAGGTTGGGGTTCTCTCTAATGCACATAAGGTCAATGGTGCACTATGGGAAACTACAAGCGAAACTATTGGAGCTGAGCTGTGGGGTGTTGGTTTTGGTTATAAATTTGTCGAAGATGAATTCTCTCATTCTAAGATAGGGTAGATTGTTGTCTTAGGTTTGGTTGGATTTATATGTAACCTCAATATTTATATTATTATTGTTACTTGGGTTGATCCCTTATTTTTGTGTCTATGGTATATAGTTAAGGGAACACTTTACACAAGACAATGCGGCGCGTGTTCATCCTAAAGCATTGGCTTTATTTATTGGGTCTACTCAAATAGATCCTAAAAATGTCCCATGTGTGGATGAAACTTATAATAAGCTAACTAATGAAATTACTCTATGTATGCTGGATTTGAATCGAGTCTATGGGTTCTTATTGGTTTAAGGATATTTATTAAGTTTGAGGAAAGTGTAAAAGCCCTGGGTTATCAAGTAAAGGGTTTTTGTTTTCTAAGATTGTTGGGGCTATTTCAGGTTGGAAGCTATCAAAGAGACACGATTTTTCATTTTTACACGAATACGATGCTCATCTATCTGAACAGGGATTTCATAGGATGAAGAAAGAGTTAACATATGTTATGAGACACTGGGATGAATGGAAAAGATTCTTAACGAATAAATGTCGGGAAAATGATAAGTTAGGAGATATACTATCAAGGCAGATCGATTATCTAGATGAGATCGCTCATTAGAATAGGAGGCTAGAGGCTAAATTTTATCGGTTGAAGAATGAAGTAAAAGCATAGAGAGTGCATTATGAAGATGAATGCAAATTCTCAGCTCGACTTCTAAAGAAGTATGAGAAGTTAGAGGGCCAACTAGATGTTGGAGAAGTTCGCTATGTCTTCCTAAAGGGACAATGTCAAGATGGAAATAATAAGGAATCTGTACGAGATTAATGCTAAACTTCATTATGAGATTGGTGAACTTCTTCGTAATAATCTGCATGAGGGGTGTTCAAAAGATCGTGTTTGCTGTCAGGAACAAGAAGTAACTGACTTAAAATGGAAGCTAGAGACTTATGCTTTTTCCGTATATCTAACGAGTATGCAGCTAGGAAGGTCAGAATGTTGTTCGATTGTTGATCGTAAATGTTCTTATATGAAGTATATGTGTCGTATGGAGACTGCTGATTCTACGCGGGGTGTTGTTTACCTACATATGCGGTGGAAACTAAAGGAAATCCAAGATGAAGAAGCTGGGGTAGTGGCTGGGATGGATCCCTAGTTATTATAGTTTGTTTTGGTATGTAATCCTTTGTGGTCAAATTTGTAATGTGTTTAAAAAAATATTGATGGTTAGATTTTGAGAGTGTATTTTTTTAGTTGATATGGTTTGAGGATTTTTCGCATAATTAGGAGACATATTGGGCGTTGTTTTTGTGTGTTGGCTATAGAACGGTTCGGGGTTCTCTTATGCAGCGAGGATAAAGATTCTCCATGCATATCCGAAGCCGCGAACCCTCTCTGTGTTGAAGGTAGTATGTTGAACTTGGTATGAAAAATAGAGTGTTTGCTTATGTTGTGTGGCTGGTGATTTTCCATGCGAAGCCACATTACTCTATTTATCTTTTGGTTTGAACAAAGGAGGTGTGATGTTCGCTTGTGTCACAAAACTGGTTATTTTCCAGGCACATGCGAAGCCACGGTATCCGGACCCCCTTTGTTGTTGGTTTGATTTCTTGCTTACCGAGCGAATCCGTAGGTGATTTTTCTAATTGTGTCACGTTCGACACTTCATAAGGTGTAGGTAAGTGTATGGATTGGTAGTGGGCTCGTGTTCAAGGAATAAAAATGTTATGCAGGCTTTGTCATTTCAGATTATCAAGATAACTTTTTTGTTTTTCAAGTTTGGGCTAGTGGGTAAGGTGGTTATGGGTAATTGCGTGGTTGCAACTTTTTAGGTGCATTGATTTTTTATTTATTTCTATGCTTATCTCTTTCCTATATAAGATATTCTTCCTTCCTAAGTGTACATTCAACCATCTTTTGTGTAAGACCAGTTTGGTTTGATTTTGTGCTTATTTCAACAGTTTTATGTGTTCTTCAGATGAGTAGATGTTATAACATGCTAATGGCTAGCATGGTGTGGGACTATGAGGGTGCTTGTCTTTTGGGTGGAAGACTCTACTGGTTTGGTAGTCCGACTTGGGTGGGTTATATCATTTCTTTTACTTGTGGCACATATTGGGGTAATATCCCTTGCGGGATTCTCTGGGAAAGCTCATGTAAGCTGTAAAGTATGTTTGTTTTTGTTATTAACTAAGTATTATGCGTATATGTATTGATTATTTTGATGATGAACTGTATATGATCAACGATTAAGATCAGCGAACGAGGGGATGAACGATAATGGTTCTTTATCAATCCGTCCATCCTTTACAGAGGCTAACCTCACATCGGCTCGGCTCTAAGGGGAACATAGGCTGTATAGTTAATGAACACAACTGATACTCTTTAGGTGTGAGTTTTGCTAGGTGGAGTATTCTTGGAGAATGATAATTGGCTGATAGCAGATTATTGTTCTCTGGCATACTTTCCTATTTTCAAGTTGGTGCACCCACGATCGGGGTGCACTAAGGAGTACGATACATGATTGTGAATCGAATGATAATCAAACACCTAGCTTGGAGACCGACATTACATTCACCACCCACTCTAGTGGGTTGGGTAGTTCTTAATTGAGAAACTAGTTATTTTGTATTGAATTTTGCAATATTTCTCAATGTAATATCTATAGTATATATTATAGGACACCATTTTTGGCTACATGTCTTTCACACATGATTTTTTCCACGTGTCATTCACTCAAATTTCCATGTCAACTTTAAAAATTAATTCAAAATGTAATTTTTTAAAAGTTAATCCCCAATTTTCATTGCAAGTCTCTTCCCCCAATACTTTTTAAATACTTCAAGGCTTTCAATGATGATCAATTATATTACCCTATTTATGAGGATACACATTCTTCATAATACTTATATTTTACAATACTTATTTTTAAATTTGATACATTTTCCATTTTGATTTATCTTTTTATTATTATGAAATTCCAATTCATGAAAATAAGTGAATCATTTTTATTTTATTTCCTCTCCGTAATCTATTCTCTCCACGCAAATTAATATTCCTAGAAAAATATTGAAAATTACTATATTAAACATGCAAAATAATAGATGGAGTAATTTTTATTGTTTTATGTAAATGTTTCTAATAAATTTTAATTTAGAGAAAACAAATAAATATAGAATGCTTTATATAAATAATAGATATTATACTGAAAGATTTATTTTTTATTACACATAATTCCACGTTACTTCCTAAACTTTATTGAAATGTAATATTTTGCAAAGTCAATCCCTAATTTACAACGCAAATCTCTTCCCCATTTTCAATTTTCTTACCAAACTTCAATGTTTTTCAATTAATGAGTAATTAATCATACCATATTTACAGGATGTACATTCTTTTTGTATGATTCTCAATCTCCATTTGTTAGCAAAATTATTTCATAATGCATTTATTTTTCTATATATACGAAATTATCTCATAATGCTTATTTTTTACTATAGACTCAAAGATAGTAATTAATACTTTCCATTTTGGTTTATCGTTAAAATATTATCAAAGTCTATTTCATGATAATAAGCAAATCATTTTCATCTACTTATTTTTTTAATATATTTTTTTACTTTCTGCAATCAATTTTTTCCACGTAATTTAAGTTGACTACAAAAATATCTAAATTTTGTTAGAGAGGTCAATGGGAAGACGGTTTGTTATCTAAACCTTTTACCATTTGTTAAATATCTAAATCTTTTACCATTTATTATTATCATTAAACACCATCTTTCCATAAGTCTATGGAAAGACGGGTTTTTTCAATATTTTTCCATTATATATACGTATAAGTGTTTCTAATAATTTTTTTAATTTTGAGACAAAAATCGGCATAAAATACTTTATACAAATATTAAGTATAGTACTAAATTTTTTTATTTGTAAATACTTTTAATGGTTTATTTAACACTTTATAAATTTTATTTGAAATTTTTCTTAGAGTCCGTTTCTTGAAGAGGGTATTTTCATAAGTTATGGAATGATTAAGGTTTAAATTGGAAATTAGAAGAAATCAAGCAAAATATTCGAATTGCATTAACCGATTCATAAACATATAACTACTGCATGTTGCATATTTTTTTAATATTGCAACTAAAACCTTTTACCTTTCTATAATTCTAATTCAACCTGTCTTTCCATATGCTTATATTTTAGAAGTTGTTCTTTCTCTTTTTGAAGGATTTTTTTAATTTTAATATGGACCTTTGAAGTGGAATAAGGAGTCTCTTATTTATTTTAGAACAAAGAGTGAGGATGAATTTGTGTTTTCCATGATAACCTTACTCCTCCTCTTCCTTTATTTTCAACATAACAAACTAGGAGTAATTTGTATCAGGATGTATGTTGTTTTTTGAAAACAAAACAAGACCATTAAAAAGATAACATGTCTCAGATTTCAAAAAATTTTGAATTTGCAGCAACCACCACATATGAACATGATGCCTTATTATCCTAGCAAAGTTATAGGAGTTGAAAAATGTAGGAGCACATCCTAGTAGTTACACATGAAAAATTTATAGGGTAGATTGAAATCATAGAAGGAAAGATAATCATCAAAAGGTACTATTGCAATTAGCAATCTCCACATAAAAGCGGTTACCTTTTTTTCCTTATCAATCTAGAATGTCAATCTTTTTTCTTCTTTGTATCCACAATTTTCCTCTTATGTCTCTCAATTTCATATGTGGATTTGAATGTGAATCTGCCTTTCCATTTGGCTTCTTTATCAGTCTGTTTGTACCATGAGTGAAAATTTAAGTCTCCTACAAAATGGAGCAGATATTTATAGTAGGTACCTGTGAGAATATAGGCACTGAAGACATTTGTTATTTACAAAGGTTTTCACTATTTGTTTCCTAAGGTTTTTGTTTGTGTGTGTGTGTGTGGTGGGGGGGGAGGGGGGTTTGTATCATATATTGTGGATCTTTCTTGTGTCCAGTTTTTTTGTGCAGAAGTATCACTTTCAGCCCCCGTGGAATATGCTAGAATGGGGTTTAGTCGGTGTCTTAATTACACATATCATTTTTCAATTTCAATACTTACTAGCTGTGATAGGAAGTGACCATACAAATAACCATTGGGTTGTTCGTAAATAGAATTTTCCTCATGTCTTGGGTGAGACAGTTTTAGCTATATCACCCAAATCTCTTAAACCTAAGATGTTCTCATTTGGTGAAAAACATAGAAGGTCCCATCTATTCCATATTTTTTTGGTCAGTTTTAGAATTTTCACCCCCAAAAAAAAATCCTCATTTTCTTCTCAGTGAGTTTAATGATCTTCTTGGGTGATTTTTTCACTGGCCCAATGTATAAGGGAGTGAATAAATGTATGATTTAATTATAATTTCCCGCTGAAGAAAGCCATTTATGCATCGAGTTTGAAATTTTATCATCGGTGATTTTAGGGTTGGAAATCAGGTGATTTGACTCTATCTGAGTAAATAGGGAAGCCTATATATGTGAACGGAAACATGCTCTTTTTTCATTCCCATAATAAGTTTAACCTGCTTAATTTTGCAATATGGCTTTGTTACTTGAATAGAAGTCACTTTTCTGAAAAATTATGATTTGGCCAGTGGTTTCCAAAATATTTCTAGATAACCCTCAATGGTCAGTTTAGACTTACTAGATCTAAGATTGATGCGTCATTAACATAGGTTAGATGAGAGATGGGGAATGATGCTAGTGGAAGGTTAAAAAGTTGTATTTTACAAGTTTGGAAAATAAATTGAATGAATCCAGTAAATGAATATGAGAATATATTTAAAATTTAAGGTGAAAAAGTGTCTTCTTGTTTTATATGCCTTCTTGGCAAGAAGAAATCCGATGGCTTTCCATTTACCAAATTTGAGAACCATGAGTGTGAGATATTAGTAACTGTATTTTTAACAAAGTGGTCATGGAAACCAAAAGTATGTGTAATGTTGTTAAAGAAAGCCCAACTAATCCTATCCAAAGCCGTAAAACTAATTTTAAAATACATTTGTGTCCTCTAAACTTTCAATTGGAAAAATTCATCATCTCTTTCAAATGAACTGCATTGCTAGCTATATCTCTCCTAGCCGTTAATTTTGTTTTGTTTAAAGAGATAATTTATCCATCAAAGGCCTCAGCCTCTCCACAATAATTTTATAGAAAACTTTGTTAATGAAGGTAGATAGTCTAATTGGTTTAAATTCATTAAAAGAGGATATACAGTCTCTTTTGGAATGAAGACTATCCAGGTGCTAGAGATTCCTCTTGGGAAAGGGATTTCACAGAGGAACTTATAGGTCCCTTGTTGTTCTGTAATAAATCCCACCATATCCATCCGGACCATGTAAGATATTCCTTGTTAAAATAAAAACTGCAGTTTTCAGTTTTCTAATGTTGTTTGACTCATTAAAGAGGAATTATCTTCTTCATTAATAAGTTTTGGGACTTGACTTAGGAAATATGGGCAGTATATATGTTCTTGAGGCTCTATTGTATGGCTCGTTCAGTCAGTTGTGAAAGAAATGGGTGGCCTCTTGTTCTATTAACTCGGTGTCATTTAACCACATCTCTTAGGATCTCATATTTTTCGTTAGTTGGGGTTTAGCTCTACTTCCTGCATTAGTTTGTGAAAATAACGAGTATTCCCATCACCCTTTTAAAATTATTTTAGCTTTTCTATCTACTTGCAATAGGTTACTACTTCTTTTAAAGCTCTTGTAAAGAGTGTTTATTATTTGTTTAGTTTAATTGTTATTCAAGATTATGTGTTTCAAAATTTGTAGCCCTGAGTTTATCTCATCAATTTTTAGATAGTGTTGAATATCACCAAAATGTTCTCCATTCAAAGTTTTTCATTGGAATGAATATTAGTCTATTTTCATTGGCCTTATAACTTTGTTCAAATTTTATTTTGAAGTACGATTTATAAAATTTTGAATTTTAAAAAACTTTGTTTGGTACTACAATTTTAAATTGAGTGTTTCGGTGATTTTTAAATAATTTTTCTTTAACTTGAAAATATGCTGATGATTGAGCTCGTATTATTTACGATTTGACTCACTTTGATTTAGATCAATTAATATATTTATTAATAATAAATTTTACATACTTCAGTTAAATTTAAAACAATTTTGTTATGTTTATATCAGCTTATCTAAAAAGAAAAGGATTAAGTAAACATAAATCACAATATTATATTATCGAATATTGAAGATTTAATTTTTGAAAATAATAAAAAAATTAACCAACTAATGCAAAAATTTATGTTGTAAGAAACTCAAATATAGCCGTAATGTATGAAACTTATTTTTACCATTTGGATGAAAAAATATTGAGTAAAGTGCTTATATAACCCTCAGTTTTTTGTTATGTGCAAATATAACCCCGAGTTTTTTGAAAGTGCGGCTA
>JAULKJ010000006.1:18025051-18037879 GCA_032355405.1 Rubia balearica
GTTAATTATATTATAGTTTTATTTATTACTAAGTCAAACTTGTCATTCTTGGACCGTTCACACACATGTTTTCTCTTGTTCATGAATTTTTTTGTTACTCATACAATTTTCTTTCATTTCTAATTTTATACTCCATTTCCACAAACAATAATTTGGCATGAGGAAGAGGATGTTTAATGTGTTCGTCCTGAGATAGAGTTAGAAGTGACAATTTGGGTTATTGTGTCGGGTTGAAAACGGTTCCGGTTGAAATAGGTTCCGGTTGAAACGTGTCAATTTTCATTCGTGACGGGTTTCAACGTGTCAGTTATTTTCCTTGGATCGAGTCGGGTCGGGTCGGGTTATTGTCGTGTAATTTTTACCCTAGTTAGGTTGGATTTGGTCGGAATATTATCGGGTTGAATTGGGTCAGATTATTTTTTGGCCGAGTTGCTATTGGGTCATTTTTTACTGGAGTTTTTTTTCGTGTCGGATCATATTAGTTATTTTTTATAATGTTTCATATTGTATCTATGTATATTTCAGAAAAGAAGTACATGAAAGGTACGGCGTTCTTTCCATTTTCTTAATTTGGTTTATTTTTGAAAAGACAAGAAATGGATAACAATGCTGATAGTTGAGTCCACACAGCTATTTCAGAAAAGAAGTACTCCCTTTGTTCATCTAACGACACAATTATTAAGAATATACCAATTTTACGGTGCAAATTGAATTGGAAAAAACAAAAGTATAATACTCCCTATGTCCCTCTATATGTGTTTTACTTCACTATTCATCAGTAAAGTTAATGTAGTTTACATTGAAAAAATCTTTAACCGTTCAAATGTAAAAATTATCGTATGATATATTTTTGAATTCATCGTAACTTATATTTTTAGAATATCTAATTTTAATAATTTATTGTTATATATATTTAAGATATTAAAATTATAAAATCATAAATGAATAGTGAAAAAAGAAGTGGTGAGACAGTTATAGAGGGACGGGAGGGAGTACTCTTAGTTAAAGTGAGAGAGCTAATGTGATATGAAACAGTTGTAGAAAAATAATTTATCATAAAAAATTGAAAGTATGTTTTTAACCCTATGTTTTGGTCGAAAGTGCAGAAAGGGTCTTATAAATTCTGAAAGTACAAATTTAACCCCAAATTTTGGACAAAAGCGTAACCCAATCTAACCTTGACATCCTGATGCGTATAGTTGTATGGTGTCCACTGCATTTTATCTTTATAATTTGTTGATTTATTCTGAACTTGGTCAAGTCCCGCAAATGTAGGTGAAATTCACCGAACTATGTGACCAAGTCTATGTGTTCTTACTTTACCTTACTGCATACTTGGTTAGATAGATGACATGGAACATAGTAGCGATAATTGATAAAATTAGGTAAAACCAAAGTTAAGTGCAAATTTGATAATATATTTGTCGTCATTCAAAATAATTTTTGAAATATGTCATTACTTGTTGGATGGATAAATATATAAACATGTCAATAATGGTAGGACGCAATGAGTATTTAATAAATACAAATATATAATAGGATAAAGTGCGTTTCTAACCCTAAATTTAGGCCGAAAGTGTCAATCTAACCCTGCAAAGTCAGAAGGTACCAAAATAATTATAACTTCTTCTTTTTTGTGTATGTCTCAATCTAGTCCCGACCACCATTAAATATAAATTTTGGTCAGAATTAAGAAAATGACCATTTTGCCCCCATATTTTAAAAATAAAAAACTTATAAAGATGAAACTGCCCTCTTCTTCCCCTTACAATCCACCACCCTTGAATCCTTCCCCCCACTTAGATACAACCTCGGCTCGACGGTAACCTCAGGCGACGAACAAAATGACGAGCCATCCAAGTACCAAAGTGTGGTTCTAGTCGTTAGCCTCATCGGAATCATCTGCAATAGCCTGGTCCCTGTCTGGGCGTGGGGAATTCCACCCGCGTCAGAGAGTAACTAGCGGCATGTTCCTTGTGAAAAATGAAGTTGATAAAGTATTGTATGTAATTAGAATGCAAATATCACCAAGAATAAAAATAAGAATCTAACAAGATTCAGGGCAAATGGTTCACACTTTAAACTATTTGTTAATCATCCTACTCTAATGTCTCAATCGCACATTATGGAGAGTTGAGTATCATTCGAATCCATATCTCTCACCGTTTTAAAATATGCTTGACAAAGAAATTAAACACGTTGTTGAAGTTAGAGTGTTCACAAATCGATCTAGACTGATGGAATGGTTTAACCAAGTTGTACATATTTACTGACTAATAAATACTCTTATGTATATATTTTATGATCGACTAGCGGTTAGATCAATCATGAAAAATTTCAATTCTATTATTTTTAAGGGTCAAATCAGAATAATTTATATATTACAATGCATTTTTAATTTTTTTAATCAAATGTTCTAGGATCATTTTTCTAATCAAAAAAGTCATTTCAAAATTAGGATCAAATGATTTATCCAATATTTTACTTGTATACCCCGTGCGTCCCAAAACTAATGGTCACTTACTTGTTGGCTCAGTATTTAGGAAAACTAATGTGATAACTCACTTGTTGGCTCAATGATTAAGAAAGTCCACTAATGCCACTCAATTTTGCAAAAGCATGTAAGTTTTAAAAGTGATCAAAACTCGTGGGACGGACTAAAATAGAAAATGAGTGGATAGAATTGATTTTAAAATGCAAACGAGAGGAATATTGACAAAAATGTAAAGAGTGTCATTAAAAAAAATGTCCCGATAAGGCAAGCGTCACGGATGGAGTATGTGGGTGGTGAGAGAAGGGGGAGGTGTGGATTTAGTTTGGGCCGGGAAGGAGGAGGAGGAATAAATAAAAGAAAAAGGAAAGGAGAAGAGAGGACCACGTCTTGGTGGAGAAGGAGGGGAAGGGTCCATGAATAATAGGTGGAAACCGAATCAAGAATCTCCATTTGCAAGGCGGGCGGTGGAGTAGTGGGGAATAAGGAAGTAGATAATGTTGGGGGCTTGCACTCACCTCCCCCTGTTCGATCACCACTCCCCTCTCTTCCCACTGCCCTCCACTTCTCACGCCTTCAAAGTACCCACTGCTCCCCTCCCTCCCTTCCGATACACCTGCGCCGCCGCCGCGAGCCGGAGATCCCCTCGCCCAGCTAACGACGGTGAGGCCTCGGGCGACGTGCGGTCCCTCTATCAGAACGGGGACCCTCTGGGGCGGAGAGATTTAGGCAAGAGCGTCGTCAAATGGGTTTCCCAAGGCATGAGAGGCATGGCCATGGACTTCACCTCGGCGGAGATGCAGGGCGAGTTCGAGGAGGTGACTCACCAGATGGGCCCGGGCCTGAGCTTCGTGATTCAGGCCCAGCCCTACCTCAACGCGGTTCCCATGCCCCGGGGTCTGGAGGCCGTATGCCTCAAGGTGTGCACCCACTACCCCACCCTCTTCGATCATTTCCAGAGGGAGCTCCGGGATTTGCTTCAGGATCTCCAGCGCAAGGCCCTGCTCCACGATTGGCGCCAAACCCTCTCCTGGAACCTCCTCAAGCACCTCGCCAATTCAGGTACCCCCCAAGCAATATGTTGCTTCAACAGTATGATGCTTATCTGGAGAAATGAAACTAGTGTTAGTAATTGGCATTTGCAGCTCAGCACAAAGCTATTGCGAGGAAAGCCAGTTCCCAGCCAAAGGGGGTGTTGGGGTTGGATGGGGATAGGATTAAAGTTATTCAGCGCAGGATAGATGATTTCACGGACCACATGTCAAATCTACTTCTGATCGAAAGGGACTCTGAATTGGAGTTCACCCAGGATGAGTTGAACGCTGTTCCCACTCCCGATGACACTGCTTCGTCTCCTGATTCCATCAAACCCATCGAGTTTCTGGTCAGCCATGCTCAGCCCGAGCAAGAGCTATGTGACACCATCTGCAACCTGAATGCTGTCAGCACTTCCACGGGGCTGGGCGGAATGCATTTGGTGCTGTTCAGAGCTGAGGGAAACCACAGGTTGCCTCCCACTACCCTCTCTCCCGGAGACATGGTTTGCGTGCGAACATGTGACGCTAGGGGTGCTGCTGCCACCTCATCCATGCAAGGCTTTGTAAATAATCTTGGTGAAGATGGCTGTACCATTAGCTTGGCCCTCGAATCCCGCTACGGGGATTCCACTTTCTCCAAGCTCTCTGGCAAGAATATCCGCATTGATCGTATTCATGGCTTGGCTGATGCTGTCACCTATGAGGTACTCTCATCCAATGCCTCCTTCATTTCATCATTACCTTACTACTAGTTATCTAGTAAGGTTTTTTTACTTGAGATGACCCATGCATGTTTTGATCATTATCACAATTTTTCATCATTACTTGTGCTGCCTATATCAATCTATCGGGCGTCTCCTCATTTGGATTTGGAACTTGCTTACAGTCAATCCTGGAGTTACACATTTACCTCGTACCTAATCTCTGGTACTAGAAGACCGATATTGACATTACTTGCTTGGTTCAAATTTTGCAGCGCAATTGTGAAGCTCTGATGATGCTCCAGAAGAAAGGGCTGCACAAAAGAAACCCATCAATCGCTGTTGTGACTACAATTTTTGGAGATAAGGAGGATATCGGGCACCTAGAGAACAGTAATTCCGTGGACTGGTCTGAAGTGCAACTCAAAGGGTTAATAGATAGTAAATCATATGATCTCTCCCAAAGGAAAGCCATTTCGTTAGGTCTAAACAAGAAGCGTCCTCTACTTGTATTGCAAGGTCCTCCAGGTACAGGGAAGACGGGATTGTTAAAAGAATTAATCTTTCTTGCAGTTAAACAAGGTGAGAGGGTTCTTGTAACCGCACCTACAAATTCAGCTGTTGATAACATTGTTGAAAAGCTGTCTGATAGTGGGATCTCAATTGTGCGTGTGGGCAATCCAGCACGGATATCTCCTTCTGTTGCTTCAAAATCTTTGGTCGAGATTGTGAATGCAAAACTTGCAGATTTCCAAGCGGAGATGGAGAGGAAGAAGACAAATTTAAGAAAGGACCTGAAACATTGTCTGAAGGACGATTCCTTGGCAGCGGGCATACGTCAACTTCTGAAGCAGTTGAGCAAGACAATGAAAACAAAAGAAAAGGAAACCATCAGAGAAATTTTATCAGCTGCTCAAGTGGTCCTTGCCACAAACACTGGGGCAGCTGATCCATTAGTCAGAAGGTTGGGCACTTTTGATTTAGTTGTAATTGATGAAGCAGGTCAGGCCATTGAACCTGCCTGCTGGATACCAATTTTACTCGGAAAGCGCTGTATTCTCTCCGGGGATCAGTGCCAGCTTGCTCCTGTTATTTTGTCTAGAAAAGCTGCTGAAGGGGGTCTTGGGACATCCCTCCTAGAGCGAGCAGGAACTCTGCACGATGGGGCTTTGACAACTAGATTAACAGTACAGTACAGGATGAATCATGCAATAGCCAGCTGGGCTTCTAAAGAGATGTATGGGGGCTCTTTGACATCCTCTCCAAGTGTCAGCAGTCATCTCCTTGTAGATTCACCATTTGTCATGGTAATACTAACTTGGTGTCATTTATTTCTTAACTCATTATTTGAACATGCATATGAAACTTATGAGTTTCATGGTTAAAATCATTATGGCTTTGGAGTGCAATAAAGAAACTGTGTAGAGCGCAACCTATGTTATAGATGAAGTGTAAAACATTTCTCTATGATAACTTGGTGATGCAGCTACGGAGCGTGGTTTAGAACAGATCTTAGGTTTAGAACTTGGCTTTAGGGTAGGAAAATTATAAGTCTGTGGCTGTAGAGGAAAAATCTGCGGAAACCTTCGGAAAATAAAGATAAATTTAGGAATCACTCCTGAAACCTCGGTGTCACACCTTGTGGTCTTCTAGGCGTCGCGATGTAAATCGCAAGAAAATTTGTTAATTTTAATCTCTCTAAAAGGTACATTATTTATAGCTGAAAGTAATCCTACAAGAAAAGGAATTTCCTTATAGTTTTCCTAAAATAACAATGCCCTAATTAGACTCTAAAAACTAAAAGGAAACGAGATCAAGCCATTATGAAAATAACTAACTTATTCTGAAATAAAAAAATAAGAAATAAAAACCTACTATTCCCGGTTATTGTTCACGTGAATAGTATTCTGGAAATAAACTACTTAATTCCTATTCCCATTCCTCATCACTTGGTTTCTGTATCCCAATTAAGATTTGTATCTTTGAAAGTGTTCACATCAAGCTTATACATGCATACAATAAGTGTGGGAACTGGGAGCCACTAGTTAGTTGCATCTTAATGTTTTAAGTATTTATGGATATATTTGCGATTAAGATAGAATAATTCACCAGGATGTTGTAGGTAGAGTTCAAAGTGTGGGAATAGATTAAGAAATGAATTTTGTACACTAGTACAATATAATTGTGAAGTATCATTGAGATTAGAAGGATATTCTTCTATAGAAGACTTTGTTGGAAAAATAGTTATGATGGTTGATAGAAATGAAAATGTCCTTGTGAGCATAAGTACTGAATTTACCCGAATGAAAGTAGGATGGCCCCGATGCATGATTAGAAACACACACTTAATGGAACTTTTGCTTGGAAGACCATTAGTTTGGATACACCGGTCAGGTGTGCAGATATTAGAGTACTGACTCAACTGAAAAGGGGAGGGGGGAAATTAAATGGATTGGAAAAATATATCGAATTTACTTGGTATAAGAATATATTCTTATATGACAAAAAAATGTGTCTTATATAGTGCGTATGTGTGATGGTATGGGCTGAGGGATGTGGTAAACTGGTACGCTGTCTTACCCTTGTACTTTAAGTTGGATGCGCTCTCTAGATTCAAACTCATGACCAACTACTGCTCACAAAGGAGCAAAGTGCAACCTTACTGAGATAAAACAAAATGTTAAGATATAGTTTATGTAATCAGCCATATCTTGAAGTTAATAATTTGGCTTCTTGATCACTTTCTGCGAGTGTTTGGTTATTCCATCAACTACTAAAGCAAAAAAGAAATGGGTTCAAAGTTGATTCCATAAAGCATGCTCACATTATTTGGACAGTTGCCAGATATTCTTATTGGTAGTTGCCTGAAGTCTTAACAATCGTGTGTTTTTCATTGATAAGTTTCACAAACTGTACAGTATTTTCAACATTTTCAATGCTCAATTGCAGCCTACATGGATAACGCAGTGCGCTTTGCTTTTGCTTGACACAAGAATGCCATATGGAAGTTTATCTGTCGGTTGTGAAGAGCACTTGGATCCTGCCGGAACAGGGTCTCTCTTCAACGAAGGAGAAGCAGACATTGTCATGGAATACGTCTTCTCTTTGATCAATGCTGGTACATCTTCTCCATTCATTTTAAATTGACTTGAGACGTTCTCTACTTTTGCCCTACATTCGAGATCCTTTGGATTTCAGTCTCTGTCAAATGACTTTCTATCGTTGGCATCTATTTTATGCTTCTGGCCAGCTTAACAACACATTTAAATGTACTCCGGTAGATTCTGATCAACTGCCAACCAATGGCTGCTTCTGCAATTCTTAATTCTACGGTCAAGATCAGCTGCAGAGGGAAATATCTTTGGGTTAAATGTTTTTCTAACCCTACCTTTATGATGAAAGTGCCAATATAACCCTGCAAAATGAGAAAGTGCCAAAATAGCCCTAACCTTATGATGTATGTGTCAATCCCTGAAAGTCATTGACTCCAATAGTCAACATCGGAGTTGGTTGGATTTTAAGGAAATGACAATTTTACCCTTGAATTAAAAAATAAAAATGGAAAATAATCTTATTTCTCTTATTTCTTTGTTTTTAATCCAGGGGTAAATTAGTCATTTCCAACCAATTCCGGTGTTGACTATTGAAGTCAATGACTCCCAAGGTTAGATTGGTACATACATCATAAAGTTAAGGTTATTTTGACATTTTCTCGTTTTGTAGGGTTATATTGACACTTTCAGTCTAAAGGTAGGGTTATTTTAGCACTTTACTCTTTATAATTTATAGTTGATCTAGAAAAAGTGTGTAACAAAGTAACAATGTGGTGGAATAAATATATCACTACTCCTTTCCTTGCCTATTTCCATGTCGGAGAAGGGGTAAAAGACTAAAAGTAAAACATTTTTCGGCATTGACTTTGTTCGGCCAAATTTTGGTAGACTATGTAAAGTGACTATAATCTCATGCTTGATGTTTTACACCTAAAACCCATTCTTTTGTTGTGTGGCTATCTAAGTTATGATGTACAATTATGAATTGGGCATTAGTGGTTAACCACTCTTTTTATAACTGAGATGTTTAAGATTTTAGTCGCGTTTCTAAAAGAAAATTTGTGAATTTTTGAACAATTTCGTGTTAGGGTAGGTTCTATTCACTCCCTAGCAAGAATTTTGAATTTCAGAATAATTTTGCGTTAGGTAGGTTCTAGTTATACCCTTGACAAGAATTATAAATTTCAGAGCAATTTTGTATTAGAAATCACCCTTGGACTTAGTCGGTGGTCCATGAAAGTGCAATTGTGGTGGTTCCAGATTCGGTGTGATGGTTCGATGCTAGTGCAACAGCGGAATTTTCTTCAGAGAGTGTCCCTAACTATTCAAAGGAAATGAAGTTTCAATGATTCACTGGGTTTTAACAGATTCAAATAGTGGTGTCTTCTAGATTAGTCATATACGTAGAGTATAGTGATTATTAGTAATTTAGTTGTTTGAATGTAATCTTAAAAGAAATTTTTTATAATCTATTCTATGTCTTCTATTTTTTTCTTTTATAAAAAATCATTTTACCGTACTAAGATGAAGAATAAAATAATTTTCTATTTTTAAAAATTTTTATTCTATATTATATTTTATCTTTAAATTGTATATAAACTCGTTTCATCAGGTGAGACCATCTCATCAAAATTATTTTAATTTTAAAATAATAGAATTTTTGGTAATTTATTTTTTAAAAGTTAAAAACCCAAATTAATGGGAGGGTTATAATAGGTTCCCAAACCTTACCCCAAATTAATGGGAGGGTTTTAATTTTAAGGGTAAAATGAATTCATACCCCCCAATTTTTTGGTTAGTGCACATATACCCCCAATTTTTTAAAAGTGTACATATACACATGAATTAGCTGTGACACAAAAATTCATATCCCTCCTGTCTGAGTCCGACGTTGACCTATTATTTTCCGGTATTTGGCCAATATTAAAATTACTAAAATAACATCCACTTCATTTTTGAAAAGCTAAGAACCATTTTACCCTCCACTGAAGTGAGGTCCACCCTTCATCAACATCGATATAAAAATGTCTTGTCTAAATCTTGAGTTAAAAAACAGTGTGATCTGACTTGGCCGAGTGAGATTTAGTTCTTGTTTCCAACCCTAATTCCAGCGAATTTCCCTCTTCTGAGTTGGATTAATCGAACCGATTCAAGATATGGGGCGAAAATTCAAAATTGGCATCTAATTTTTGGGTTTTTTAGGGACAAAACAATCATTTCCTTTGAGTCCGATAATGACCAAAATTGACCAATTTTTCAGATGTCACCAGGAGTACAAATGCACTTTCAAAATGTCACCAGGGGTACAAATGCACTTTCAAAAAACTGGAGAGTATATGTGCACAAAACAAGGAGTTGAGGGGTATAAATGCACATTTTTCTAATTTTAAACTAGTACTCCCTCCGTTTCTTTAACAATGATACACTTTCTTTTTTGGGTTGTTTATTTTATATTGGCACACATTTTATTTTTGGTAAGATTCCTTCAATTTCAGCCACTCATTCTACTTTTTACATTCTACATTCAATTTCATCCACTCATTTTCTTCTGTTAAATCCAAGCATCTATAACTAGTGTGTCATTGTTAAAGATATGAAGGGAGTACAATTTTCTGTAATTCATGATTGAAGGTTCCTTTTAAATATGCGTTTGAAACATACAAGGGTAGTTCTACTAGGGTGTAAACGTAATAAACCTTTCACAACCACTTCGCAGGTACCTTGGTTAATCAATCTATTGAAAAAATACCTAAAAGTTTTTTTTTGACAACTGGTTAAAAGTTTGTTTGGAGCTTGAGTTGGATGAGAATACGAGCCGAGGCAAACTCGAACTTCACTATTAAATAAGATTGAAAATTCTGATTATTGTTTAATACCCTCATCATTCATCAAACTCAAATGAGCATGTACTTATAATATACTAGTATAAATTAAAATTTTATATAAATTAGAGGGTGAGATTGCAAAATAAAAATCTGACTACAACTTCCTTAATTTGAAGCTTTTTAGCTCAAAGAGTCGAGTTGGTTCGAGTTCGTAGGTAACGAGTTTAACGAGTCCAGGTCACTCGATTTCAAACTCAAATAAGATCAAATTCAAGAGTCAAAATTGAACTTAAACAAATAAAATCCAAGTCGAGTTCGAGGTGAATTTTTTGAGCATGATGAACTCGAACTTGAGTACTTGACCACAACCACATTATTTTTTCCAAACTTGGCTCAATTTAATTACAAAAATTGATTAAATTATGTTATTTTAAATTTATTTACACTTAAGTTCAAAATAATAAATACCTCAAAAAAATTCAGCATAATAAAATTTTAATTTACTATTAATTTATTTTACTAAAATAGTTTAGTTAAATTCAATTGAAAAATTAATTCACATATCCTATTGAATACTCCTTTTGATCTCAAAATATTGACACTCAACTAATTGATATTTCCTTTAAAAATAAAAGTAAAATAAGTGGAAAACACTGTAATGGGAGAGTTCAATAAAAAATGACTGGATGGAAATATCAAAAAAGGAAGATGTCAATATTAAAGAATCAAACAAAAAAGAAAGAGGAGAAATATTAGGAAAAAAGTGCAAAAACGACCCTATTAAATTGAGAAAGTGCAGATACAACCTTGTAAAATCTGAAAGTGCAGATATAATCCTATCTTTTTGTCAAATTGTGCAGTTACACCCATTTTGCACATTTCGGACGTTGACCTGTTGACCAATCATAAAAGACAGAATTACCCCTTGATTCAAAACTGAAAACGAAGTGACAATTCTACCTCGTCTTCATCTTCAAACATCTTCTTCTTCATCTCCACCGTCGCCGTTCTGTCGGATTTACAACCCCACCACTAACCCAGCCCAGCCCCAATCCCTCCCGCCAAAAACCCACCCAACCTCGCCACTAACCCACCCAGAAAACCTAAACCCCCCATCCTCGCCCCCGTCGCCCCACTATCCCAAGAGCTCTCTCGCAACCTCCTACTGCAGCCTTAGCCCTGCCATCTCGTCGAATCGTCGCCTAGCCACAACGGAGAAGAGAGTAGAATATGGGGGCGAATGAAATTGGATCAGGTTTCCCATCGCCCCTCGCCTGTCGCACCGCCATCGAGCTACAGTGGAGAAGGGAATCAAATATGAGTGGGCCAGATGAAATCCGGATCGGGTTTCCATCACCCCGCCATCCTCTCGCATTGCCGCCGAGCCACAGCGAAGAAGAGATGTGGGGCAGGCCGAATGAAATCGGAATCGGAAAAGGGAGTTGAAGGGAGTCGCATCGGAAAGAAAGAAGAGGAAAATAAAGTAGGAGTATTATTTTTCACAATTTTAAAAGAAATTAATCAGAGGGTAAAATGGTCATGTTGATTTACGGTCAATTTGGCCATTGACATTTCGGTCAACGAGATACATGATTATTGTTGCACTTTCTAATTTTACTACCTTATTTTTGTACTTTTGACCAAAACACAGGAGTAAAAATGTTTTTTTCTCAAAATATTAAGAATCGGAGGTACTGTTTGTGTTTGTTTTGACAGATTCAAATTCAGAAAAGACTCAACTGATCTGATTTTTAAATTATTATTTTTGATAAAACTGATCAGATTACTTCACTCACTTCTTGTTGCTCAACGAAGTATTCTGGGACTCTGGAAAGTACCTACGACTACGTCCATGAATACATAAAACCATAAACAAATCCCAGAATTCAACATCCACCTCCACCATTGACATTGACAAAACACATGTGGGTCATGCACAACCATGCTCGTGCGTTAACGCCCTCTTTCTTCCTCTGCAACTACGCTACGCTTCACTCTGTTCCTCCAAATGCCTTAACAACAAACCCCATCATTTCTGCCTCCCAAAATTCCACCGATTATGTCTTGGACTCCATTTTCGCCGTCCCCGAAGTCATCTTCGCCGTCTCTTTTGAACTCGCCGTCTGATTCCCCCAAGAAAGAGAGTTCCCGGAGAAAGCAGAGTTTTGGTTACCGGAAGTCGAGGAACGCCGGCGATGATGAGCTCGGATTGCATCCGGCGAAGTCTTCGGCGGTCTCCCCTGCCAGAGCGGCGCTCGTGCCATGGTCGAAGTCGGCTGTTCATCTCCCTCAGCCTCTGCCGCTGCCGGAGGTGAAGAGCGCCGGTTCCGCCGGCGAGCATTTTCCGTCGCCTAGAGAAGGGGATAGCCCCTTCAGCGCTGCTGTTTCAAGGTGCGAATTTGAAGTCCCTTTCGAGTAATTTTTGTAAAGATTGAATCTTTTTTGCCCATGAAATTGATTGAATTTTTGCTTTTGTTTACTGAAAATGGGGCAAATAAAAAATGGGATCTTGAGAATCTATGTGAGGCTACTTTGTATTTTATATAGTTTGTTTATCATACCTGACACATCTTATTTAAAAACATCAATTGTATGTTGTCCGATCGGTTGAAGAATTGTATAATTGCGCTGGTTCGAGTCTGATACATCTTATTTAAAAACATCAATTGTATGTTGTCCGATCGGTTGAAGAATTGTATAATTGCGCTGGTTCGAGTCTGA
>JAULKJ010000006.1:18040847-18051898 GCA_032355405.1 Rubia balearica
CCCCATTGCCCACCCTTCTTCTTCGGCCACACCTCCACACCCACCCCAGACCCAATTTTTGCTCCTCGGGTCAAAAGACCCCGCAGATGCCTCAATTGTAAACCCTAGCCTTCATACCCCTGTTACCCTAGCTGCCCCTTGACTCGCTTCACCATCTCGGGTTGTAAGACCCAACTGCGCACTTGCCGGAACTCAGACCAAGATGTGCACTTACCTGAACAAGATCAGGAAAACACTGCTAAAGAAACCTAGAAACTCGTTTCCAATCAAGCGGGATTGTGGTAGCGGCAACCCAGCTCTGTAGCGCGGCCCACACAACCCTTTGTCGGCGAGCTGTAGTTGCAGCGCCCCAGCTCTCCATATCAACCTTCGTATTAAAAATTGAACACAATTTTTTGGTAATGATGTCGACGGGAAAATTGGGAGAAAAGAAAATCGGGAAGAAAAGGGTGTCGACGGGAAAATCCAGAGAAAATCAGGAAGAAGGGTGTCCGACCAGAAGAGGAAGGGTGGAATGGAGCAGGGTCAATTCATTCATTTTTCATTTTTAAGTAGGGGCAAAATAGTCATTTCATTAAAATCCCGCCAACTCCGGCATTGACAATCAAAGTCAACACATCTCAGGGTTATATTGGCACATACTTGATAAAGTTAAGGTTATTTTAGTACTTTCTGGTTTTACAGGTTTGTATTGGCACTATCAGCATAAAGTCGGGGTTATTTTGGCATTTTACTCGATATCTTTTTGTTTTGGCTATCATTGTACATATTAAGGAATTGTGGATGCCTGTAATTTTTTGTACTTTGTGATAATCATGAAAAAGTTGCCTGCCAAATACATCCAATGTAGATCTTGGGAAATGCGATAGAAAATGAAGTTCCTGGCATGTGACGCAGGTGTAAGCCCTAAAGGCATTGCTGTGCAATCTCCATATGTTGCCCAAGTCCAGCTGTTGAGGGATCGGCTATGTGAGTTTCCAGAGGCAGCGGGTGTGGAGGTCGCAACAATTGATAGCTTCCAAGGCCGAGAATCAGAGGCAGTGATTATATCCATGGTATTTACCCCTTTTCATCTCCCAGCTCATTGAAACCAGATATGAGTAATGTGATGCGAGCACTCTTCATACGCAGGTTCGTTCGAACACTATGGGCGCTGTCGGCTTTTTAGGGGACAGCCGGCGAATGAATGTTGCCATCACAAGAGCGCGCAAGCATGTTGCAGTTGTGTGTGATAGCTCTACCATATGTCATAATCCTTTCTTGGCTAGATTGCTGCGGCATATCAGATATTTTGGTCGGGTGAAGCATGCTGAGCCTGGGAGTCTCGGAGGCTCTGGCATTGCCATGAATCCCATACTGCCTTCGTTTAGTTAATCTCACTCCCCAAGTGTATTATTCATCAATGGTGCTAGCTGTATATGCATTTTTATGTACATGATTCCGAGGGACAACACTGTATATATACGTATTGGATACCGACTTGTACAGCATTCATTTTGTGGCAAGAGAGGAGAGATATTACCGCCCCATCTACCCGAAGAACTGTTTTTTCAAAACTACAAAGTTCTGTATAGAAGGTGGGGAGTGTAAACATGGTTCATTTTTATGTACAAGTTAGTTCAATAGTTTTGGACTTGGACCAGAAAGGTACCCTTGATAGATAGCACTCCACGCTCAATTATTTATACCAACAAAGGTGGAATTTATAACAGGTTGAGTATACATGCCAGTTCAGATTCAGCTAAAATGATACAGCCATGTGGAAGAGAAAGAAACAGCCAGCACCAGATTCTCGGCATAAAAATTATTCAAAGGGAGAATCCCAATAATAATCAACAGTAACTAGGTGCCTGCTGCTTCTGCAGGAGTCCTGGTGGTCATTTGGTCCACTGCATGAACAGCATTTTGAAGTTCCTCCCATATGGCTTTGTATACCATCCTCTGCCTATTCACAGCAGATTGCCCCTCAAAAGCTGTAGATATGACACTGATGCTGCACAAAACGATACACATTAGAGGTCAATGCTCTCGTGGTTTTGCAAAAGAAAAATGTTAGTATCATAGGTGTTCATGAACATAAACATTTACCTAACATGGCGACCATCACCATAAGCATCCGTTACAATGACTGATTCAGCAGCAAGATGCTCCTTTATCTGTTGAGACACAACACAAAAACCTTGACAAGTGAAAAGAATGCAGATTCATGCAAACCTCAGAAACAAGCCCCTCAAAACTATACTACTCCCTCCACCCCCAAATAAGTGTTCCTAGTTGCCAAAACATGCACACCAAGGGAAATGCAAAATTTTACCATTAAACCTTTTTGAAAAGCTCCATTTTACTTCTTAAATGGGCACATCATCAATTGTAAGAACCCAATCTCTTGAGAACAAACAATAGAAGAAACTCTAGATACCTTTTCACATGGGGCCCATGCTCTATAAATCTTCTGTTATATTTGTTAAAGAACAAATAAAAGACAATAATTGCGGCATGTTTTTTTCCTTTCTGCTGGGCTCCATTTAGAAAAAAAGAAGATGTTTGCTCCTTACTTTTTAATAAGTGATCAACAAGGAGTACGGCTTAATAGAAAATCAAATAGGAACCATTGAGGATGCTCTTAGGATGTGTTTGGCATGACTTAAAAGTTGCTTATGAGCTAAGCACTTTTAGTTGAATGGTAAAATGTTTTAAAACAGCAGCAGAAACTATTTTTGGGGAAATAACAGAAGCTTGTCTCCCCCTCCTTCCAAAATATGCTAGTTTTCTTATACGCCAACCACACACTTAATATCTCAAGTGACTTTTGGACTTTTAAAATAGGACACCAACCTAGGAACAAAACCAATATCAGAGTAAGATACTGATTACAGAAAGAGTACATTGCAAAGAAGTACGAAATTCAATTAGGAATCAAATATGAAGTAGTAGGGCAATGTTACATTGAAGAGAGAACCAGGGAATCACAAATGTGCTTCAACTATAGATCTGTCACTGAACCCTCAAATAAACCATCAAGTATTAGGTCGGACCTGGAACCTTGTAATGAACATTTGCCATTAGCAGAAGCCCAAATAGTAAAATCAAGCTGTCAAGTGTAAATACTACAGTAGTAGCGGAAATGAGGGAACTGCCTTGTCCAAGTAACATGAAATTAAACCATCCACAGGACTCCAGTAGTTAGCTACATCCTGAGTAGATATTGTTTTAAAATAACAAAGATGCTGAAGATAAACGGTTTCAGAAAAACTGCGTACTACTCCCTCCGTTGAGTCCCCTTTTGGTAACCCAGAAACATGAGAAAAGGTGAGAGGAACACTTCAACGATGACATGCACGTACGACCTACTGGAAGATATGTAGAAGAGAGGGACACATTGAAGACTGTATTAGAAGTCTTTAAGCCCTAAATACTCCTAACACATCCAAGTTCCATTTTTGAATGTATCAAATTCTCCTTCCACAACAGCTACACCTGCATCCCACTACCTAAAACACTGGTAGCTTCATGTACGGTGTGTTAAAAAAAATTGAAACAATCCTAACTTCATTTGTGTTCCTTGTTTGTTATCTCTTTCTAAATCTTTGCAAGTCTCTCATCATTGGTTGTCCAGTTCAAAATCTTACCCAGAGCTCTAATGGATGTCCAAACTATCATAATTGATTTCTCCCAAACACTGGTGCTAAGTATGATTTACATGTAGGAGTGGAATGAAATTAGAGGAAAACTAAAATCTTAAACATGATGAATAAATCTAACGAACCTTATTCTCCATGGACTGGATGAGATTGGAGTCAATAGCGCCGGAATCAGTCGCTGCTCGGAAACAGAAACTCCGACGGGGGAAACCCAGACTATGATTGGATAAGAAGACGGGAGGAGGAGGAGGAGGAGGGATTGAACGTAAGCTGGTGGGTTGCAGAAAGCGAAGAGTTCGTTGGTGGGGGAAGAGGTGACATCTCCACACACATAACGCCGCCGCGAAGCTTGGCCGAGGACATACCTGCGCCATCTCTTTAGCTGCTGCTGATGCCTCAACCCTCAAACTTTCCTATGCTCACGCGCCGTTTAGATGACTCTATTTTACCGGGTAGCCCTCAACTTTCGCCCTTTCTTAAAAACATTTTGAGAAAAATGTCTTTACAACCCTACCTATCTCACTTAATTTTTTTTAAAAAAAAATTAAAATTGTCAATATAACTCTTAATAGTTAGTGAAAGTGAAAGCTTGCCCATTCCTATCCATTTTACCTGGAATTCTGTGAAATTACTATTATACCCCTCTAAAATAAAAAAAATTGTTGAATGACTTTGATGCCCTTAACCTTAATTTTCTCCATTTTCCCTCTTTCTTCTCTGCCATTTCTCCCCCTTCTCCCGTTCCCATTTCTCCACCGCACCTCTGCTTCACTGGAGACAGCAAATCGGAGCTCCAACCGAACCTCCCCTCCGCCGTCACGTCTATGCTCCCACCACTCTGGCTCTGGATTCGATGGACGGTTGGGCGACTGGGCGTAGGCGCAACAGAGGGAGATAGTGGTAGTGGTGCTAGGGTGGAAGGAGATGGTGGTGTTAGTCAATCACGGAGGGGGTGCTCGCCGTTCAATCGCGTCGGGGTGGCTGGAGGGTGGTGGATTGTCTGTGGAGGTTTGACGATAGAGGTGGTGGTCTGAGGGCAACATTTTCATAACACTTATAGGGTTCAGGTTGGAGGGCACTTTAGTAATTTTATCTACAGTCAATGTCGGTCACACTGGAAGTAGAATTTTAGGGTTATATTGTCACTTTCATTAACTAGTCTATATTATTTTCGCACTAAAAAATTATCTGATGGTTCCATTGACACTTATTCAAATAGATTGGGTTATATTGGTATATATCCCAAATTCTTTTTTTAGGTAAAGTGCAAAACTAGCCTTATTGAATTTTAAAAGTGCATACTCCCTTTGTCCCTCTGTTTTCGTTTTACCACAAAAAAATGTCATTTTTTAAAGTCATTAAAATAGATTGTGAACAAAAAATTATTTCATCTTTTTTTACATTCAAAATTTTGCCAAAAATGAAAGTAAGACAATAATATAGGGACAATAAGGCAGGTAGGACACAAATAGGGGGACGAAGGGAGTACATGATCTTGTAAATCTGAATGTGCGAAACTAACCGTGAACTTTTAAAATTGTGTACTTATACCCACTTTGATCAATTTCAGCATTGACTCACTAAACTCAGGTGTTGACCAAAGCTAAAAAGACATGAATACTCATAGACTTAAAATTGAAAATTTAATGACCATTCTACCCCTAGACTTCTTCTTTTTCATCGTCTTCAATCATCAGCAAGGGAAAACACAACTGCGTGACATAGTCTAAGTGATGCAATATGAATGTTTTGGAGCCATTCACCACAGTAATAAGGGGCTGTTTGGTTGGGGGAATCAGAATGAGAAAAGAGAATAAAGTATAATGAATATGTTAGTTAATGTTTGTATGATATTTTTAATCATTCCTTTTCCTTTTTTCACGGTTTGAGATTCTCTGATTTCTGTGAATGGTGATTCTCTACCCCACCCTGGGATTGAGATTCCCCATATTTTATGTTTCGTTTTCAATAATAAAAATTTATTCTAGTAACACGTCTTTTTCTACTCGTAAACGCTCCAACTTCTTAAACAGTGAACATTCTTGAAAAAATATACAATATGTTTACTATTATTTGAGATTTTAGTCTCGTACAAAAATGAATTGGGCGGAACATTAATTATATATTGCTATATTTTAAGATGATAAATTAATTATATATATTGCTATACTTTAACTAAAATTTATTATTGACAAAGAAAATTAATAACACTAATGAAAAATAACATTATAATTTTTCCGAGTTGTAGGTGGGTTTAATACTACTAAATCTATAGTTTTCTTATAAACTAAAATTCAATTATAAATAATACTTCCTCCGATTCACTAACATTGACACCGTTTGACCACCACTTTTTTTAGGTATGTTTGACCATCGATAACTTTATTTTATATAATAACGGTAAATTTAAATTTGATATTCAGTTACTACATGTTACAGAGAATCTACAGGTATCTCATACGATAATTTTATTGTTTATATACTGTATAAAATTTATGGTCAAACATGCTTTGAGAAAAGTGGACAAAAAGGGTGCCAATGTTAAAGAACCGGAGGAAGTATTATTTTATAATTCATACTATAAATAATAGTTATATTATTTTAATATAAATATATTATATTTTCTTACATATAAATAATAATTTATACTATAAATAATAATTATATTATTTTATATAAATGTTCCTGTTTTATATATCATAATTGAGCTATACTTTGTATTTATTATCAAAATAAATATTACAATATTCTGATTATTATTTCAATAAAAATATTATGATATTACTCTTTGAGTTTTTTTAAAACAAATAGTCGGACTCATTCTTATTAATATATAGAAATGAGTTACATGTGTGGTTGATTGTATGCACAATCACCAGTGTTCGTATATCTACTTTTAGCTGATAAACTAGTAATACACTAGTCTATCCTATTACACTTGATGAGCTGATAAACTGTAGACCACCATAACTAAAATGAGAAAAATTTATCCATTACAAGGTGGGATGAAATCCCACATGACTGACTCACTGAGAATGAGTGGGGTGAGCCTTCCCACTTGAGCTCCACACCGACATGATATATCATAACTTGCTTCACGCCAACTTGGCGTATAGAGACTTAAAAACCATCATTTATTAGGGAGGTAGAACATGAGTTGACCTTTTGAGTTGCAATGAGTCGAATTTAAATAAAACTATATGTTTCATATGATTAAATTATATTTGACCATTGTATTAGAAATCAAAGTTTGTTTTCTCTTCTTGAACCAAACAGGTACAAAGTGAATGAAGGAGAATTTGATTCATTTTCCATTACTGAACCAAACAGTTTGGTAGTCCAGTACCATTCATTTCCTTTCCCTTTCATGATTCCATTTTATTTCCCCTGCTTGAATCAAATGGCCTATGAGAGTGTTATGGTTCTCTTGTCTTGAGAAATTGAGTGAAATCTCAATCAGATTGGGACAGCTAAACACCTGCAACAAGGACATTTCTTTGCATTCAGAACCACGCACACCGATCAATAAGGCCATAGTCTTGGGATAGGTATTTACCAAACAATGAAGATCCGAAAGCCACAGGGTTGAAAGAGTACTTGAAAAAAGAACAAGAACACCCTCCCATCTTAAAACACAATCTTTATCAGCTATGAAATCACCCATCTCACCATAAATTTGGCACCCAAATCTCTCAATTCTCCGCCCCCTAAAACCCTAGCCCACCACCTCCATCTCCCATTCCCCCCCGACCCGTCGCTGATCTGCCCCCCTAAAACCCTAGCCCACTAGCACCCACCCAGCCCGCCACCGTTGCCCACCAAAAACTCCGGCCATATCTCTTGAACTCCACAGTTATTGCGACAATGATAGAGAAATAGGGAAAGAGGTAAAATTGAGATAGAGGCAAAGAGAAATCGGAAAGGAGGGAAAGAGAAAGAGAAGGAGGGCATTCTTGTCTTTCCATATTTATTTTATTTTTTATATTTTAATTAGGGACATAATGGTCGTTTTACTAATTTTCATCCAAATTAGTCGTTAACATTTTGGTCAATGTAGCACTTTCAGATTTTACAAGATTATATCGACACTTTCAACTAAAACACAGGGTTACAAACATCATTTTCCCATTTTAGAGTTAAATGCTAAAATAATCCTATGTTTAGGTCGAATGTGTCAATCTAACCATGTGTAATTTGAAAGTGTCAATCTAACCCTAACAATCAAATTATGGGCAAAATTCTTTAAAATAACCATTATACTTCTTTGGAAAAAAAATCTACAATTTCGAAAGCATGAAAAGACAATATTACCTTTCTTCTTCTCCGCAAATTCTTCTTCACCTTCGTGCCGTATGCACCACAACCCTAACTCAGCTCCACCATACTACTACCGCAAGTCGTGACGTCGTTCGCAACGGAGGAGGCGGCGAAGACACATTCTCCACTCCCAACGCGACACTGTTTAGTCAGAGCGAAGCGGAGTCGATTACTTTTCCCCACTGGTGAAAAAACTGTGTTATTGTTTCATTCTTTGAACCCCATTGCTTTTGCCCTTTGTTTCCAGAAGTCGTTTCTGAGTGTCAGCAGGTTCTCCAGCTATTTTTTCTTCTCACACATCCCATCTCAATTCTTCTCAGCCTGCATGTCACCCAGTTTCTTTACCACCCATGTGATGCTTTTATCCACTCGTCCCACATTTTCATTGACTAGTACCTTTCCTTTCTCCTCCACACTGTTAGTCCTCGTTTGAATTGGTTTCCAACTACGCCCTATTATATCTTTTACATCCAGGCACCTAACCCATAATGATTCAAACTTTTTTCTCTTGTGTCTTGAGTTGTACTTGTTATTGGGTAGGTGTTGATTGGCATTGGTCAAACTCATAATCGGGTAGGTGTTCTTCCAAAAAATTTTGACGCATTCTGAGACCCGTCTGATCGTTGGTCTTCGTGGATCCCATTCATTTAGTTTGTTGTGTGTTTAATTTGGTAACTTCTGTTGTTGTTGGATTTTGGATAAAGATAACACATGTGACATTATAACTGTTTTGTCTCTGCAAGTTCAACTTGTTGCTGGTTTTTTATGGTTTGGTGGGCCTTATATAAGTAGGGATATATGGCGGGTGGGGTTTTCGTTGTTGGGTTTTAGTTATTAGTTTGGCCTTTTTGGACTGAAATTGGGGAGTGTTGATTGGTGATTGTAAGAACTTGTTGAATTTATTTGTATGCAAGACTACGAAAATGTGTTGGATGGATAGTGAGTTGGACAAAAATTGTTTGAGCATTCAATCTGGAGAACTCCTTCCTCTGTAGCTTTCAAATGTTATAGAGATTTGTTGAGCCCACTCACCGTCCATATTGTTATTCTTAAAACAGTTAGGTAATTAAAGCAACTGATAAGGATGAGTTAATTTAGAATTATAAGTGGTTTGTTTTTTGCTGTAATTTATAAAACTCTCGTTACACGCGTGCTTGTCGTTGACATATTTACTTTTAGCCTTGTTTTCCTTGTCCCGTAGCATCTAAATAGAGAAATATTAATTGTTTGTGTTTTGTCGTGATTTATACAACTTTACGTTACACAGTCTACTTTTGACTTTGAGGTGTTTACTTAGTTTTGTTTTAATCGTTTGATATTTTGTAAAACATCCTTTGTTTTTGACCTTTTCTTTGGTGCACCCATATTTGGTTGTGAGGCTATTGAGTTTGTTAAGAGAGAAGCAAGCATTGATGATAGCCAAGGTAATAGTAGTAATGTTTGTACTGGTTTGCAAGTAATAGAAAGTGTGGAGATTGGAGTAAAATAACAGGACTTGTAAGTGGCAGGGAGATAATAAGTAAATAGGGGGAGGGGGTTGATTGTAATTGACGGAAAATGAGGGAAGCGCCTGGTGTTTTAACAGAGGTGGCGGAAGAGGAAAGGGAGCTTGTATCAACCGGAGGAGGAAGTCCGGCGGTGTGAAATTGAATCACCCATCAACAGCAACCACCACCAATTGAACTACCCATCAACAGCAGCCACCAATTGAACTACCCATCAACAGCAGCCACCAATTGAACTACCCATCAACAGCAGCCACCAATTGAATTAGCGGCGGAGGATCTGGGAGTGAGTGGCGGTGATGAGGATGGGCCTGCACTCTTCTGGTGAAGATTGGTCCCTCCATAATCCATTGCTGCTGCTGCCTGTCGCCTACCTGTAATCAAGAGAGCTGATTCCCCATGGAAGACCAAGGTGGATCATGGCCCAGGCCCCACCTTGCCTTCTCCCCTTATAACCCCCTTCGCGGCGCTGCCTCAAAGCCCCAAACTTTGCTCACAAAACCGGTATCACTTCAATTGTCCTGCTTTCTTTTACCACACCATCCACCATCTTTGATCAGCAATGAAAATGAAAGAGCCTTTGCATCAACACATACATGAAAAATGAAAAATTGTATTCTCTCCTGCAGTTACTGGCAAGGTTAACCAAGGACATCCTTCACACATACCATCTCTGCAATCCTCAGTTTCAGTATTCGGAGACCCTGATCCCAAAGCGGTTCTTGACTACTCCATCCACTGGAGTTTCCAATGATGGCCATGATAATGCTAATTCCGACTTGATTCTCTCTGTCAACCATGCCTTGCTTAATTTGGATGCACACCGAAGGTACTTGCCTATTAGGAAAAACAGTGCTTTCTACTTCAGTGCATTATCCTTTGCCACAGTGGTCTCATTAACTTATTGTGTGCAGCTACATCGTCAAAGATATTCTTGGTCATGGGACTTTCGGGCAAGTCGCTAAGTGCTGGGCTGCTCAAACAAATAGCTTTGTTGCTGTAAAGATCATCAAAAATCAGCCTGCTTACTATCAACAGGCGTTGGTTGAAGTCTCTATATTGACAACAGTAATGTGCTTCCTAATTTTTATTTGTTACATTTCTGGTGGTGATTTATTTTGTTATCTTCAACTACTAATGCTTTCCTGTTTTCTCTTTTCCTAGTTAAATGCTAAGTTTGATCCAGAGGATAAGCACCATATTGTCCGCATCTATGATTACTTTGTATTTCAGCGGCACCTCTGCATCACCTTTGAATTGCTCGACACAAACTTGTAAGCCCATAAACAAACACCATGTATACTTCATATCAAATGTAGACACAGATTTCCCCGTCTTCTACTATTTATTCAATGTGGCGACATGTCCTTAGGTACGAGCTCATAAAGATGAACCAATTTAGGGGATTGTCATTGGGCATTGTTCAGTTATTCTCCAAACAGGTAGCGCAGTTATTTTGTTTGTACCAGTTGCTCTCGAGTCATTTGTTTACTTCATGTATACCTACAAGGCTACAACCATGGTCTTACGTTGTCTCTACTTCCACTTCTAAGATACTGCGTGGGTTGGGCTTAATGAAAGATGCTGG
>JAULKJ010000007.1:14954-36051 GCA_032355405.1 Rubia balearica
AGATAAATTCTTCCCTAGCAACAAGGAGCACCAAGCCTGACAAGCTGCACCAAGATGAGATAGCCTCACTGGGATTAAGTATGTAGTTTTATTTGGTTGAACATTTTTTTTGCCATTTACCATCAATATGACTGGAAGGTTATGAGCTTTGTTGATGATTAATAGTAGCTTTTGTGCTTTAATCTCATCCACATTGAATATAAAACATACTATTTGTAAAAAGAAAATGATCAAACTGACAAGTATAAATAAAGATCCTAGCATGCTAGAATCGATTTCTTCCAGTTCAAACTGACCTATTTATTTGCACAAGTCTCTTGCTTGTGAGTGTAAGTTGTCTTCTAATCTTTCTGAGAATATTGCTCTATCAGTAAAGATCCAAGAACTTGTTGTCTGTGATAGTGAATTTCCATGAGAGTTGCGTTGCTTATTTCATCTCCTTCACCCCAGTGACACTAATGAGAGATGAATGGATGAATGATATTATGACAATGCATATTGAGAAAGCAATTTTTGTTGGGCTCGATAATAAACAAACTTTGCAACATGATCAACGTATGCAACATCGTAGGACACAATTGTCTCCGGTTTTTAGTGGTTGTACTTCTAGGAACACTAGTATTAGATAGTAGTTTCTTATCCAGTGATTTGTCGTACTTGTAAAAATGTTAATATTATGTATTCATCTTATTATGTAACAATTGTTCGATATAATTTTGTTGTACTACGCGCGAAAAAAAATTTACCTGCCTTTTCAACTACCCCTTAGTTGAGCTCCTGGTTCCGCCACTGGTTGCAATGACGGTGTTGTCCTCGGGGGTGAAGCCCAAAACAAGTTGAAGAAGATTAGATTTGCAGAGCAGAAAATCAGGGTGAGATAAGGGGGAAAGAGATTAACGGGGACGGAGCAATGGCGAGTATCATTGTCCCCGGCGGAATGAACATCAGCATCAACCTCAACCACAGAAGAAGTGCGACTCCTAGGGTGAAACTGAGATTCCAATGCTGCTGCTCCGCGACGACCGCGACTCCTGTGGAGACAGCCCGGGTGGACTGCGTAATAGTGGGCGCCGGCATCAGTGGGCTGACGGTTGCCCAGGCGCTGGCCCCCAAGCACAGCAACATTCTGGTGACGGAGGGGAGGGAGCGGGTGGGCGGCAACATTACGACGGTGGAGAGGGATGGGTATCTGTGGGAGGAGGGCCCCAATAGCTTCCAGCCCTCCGACGCTGTGCTCACCCTGGCTGTGGATGCGGGTCTCAAGGACGATTTGGTGCTGGGAGACCCCACTGCTCCCCGTTTCGTCTTCTGGGATGGAAAGCTCAGGCCAGTCCCCGCCACCCCCGCCGACCTCCCCTTCTTCGACCTCATGTCCTTCCCGGGCAAGCTCAGGGCCGGCTTTGGAGCCCTCGGCCTGCGCCCTTCCGCTCCAGTGCGTCCTTCCTCCATTCATTGCCTCTTTATTCACTTCTTTTATGCTTCTCATTTCATTTCCTCTGAGCTGACAGGCTCACGAGGAATCAGTGGAGGAGTTTGTGCGCCGAAATCTCGGAGAGGAAGTCTTCCAGCGCTTGATCGAGCCTTTCTGTTCTGGTAATTACCACTTCCGCCCTTCCTTTCCGTTCTCAATTCGCAATCACACGCATTCCTCTTCAGGTGTCTACGCCGGTGATCCATCCAAGTTAAGCATGAAAGCAGCTTTTGGAAAAGTTTGGCAGCTCGAGAAAAACGGTGGCAGCATCATTGGAGGAACTGTCCAAGCAATAAGGGAGCGATCTAACTCTGCCCAGAAGCCTCGAGATCCGTAATACTTCTCTCTCTCGCTCTCTCCCTGCTTCCGTTTCTCTTGCCTAACTTTGAAGCTTCTCAGCCGTTTGCCCAAGCCCAAAGGTCAGACCGTGGGATCTTTCAGGAAGGGACTCACCATGTTGCCTAATGCCATTGCCGCCGGGTACTCATTTATACAGTATCTCTCTCTCACAACTGTCTTTTTAATCTTGTTTACGAGTGTGAAAATTGATATTGCCCCTGCTTTTATAGGCTGGGGAGCAAATTGAAATTGTCATGGAAGCTCTCCAGCATCACAAAATCTGGAAATGATGTGTATACCTTGACATACGACACCCCAGAGGGGGTTGTTTCGGTGCAGACCCGAAGTGTTGTGATGACCATTCCATCCTATGTAGCAAGCAGTTTATTGCGTCCTCTTTCAGTAAGTTCTTCTCTGGAATACTACTAACACTATCCATCTGGTCTAGTTAGTAAAGCTTAATGTCTGATTTTCTCATTTGGCGATTCTTATGTGACTGCGCGACTGTCTTATTTGCTGTTGTCCCCGACATAATGGTGTACCACACTGCTGTTTTGTGTGTCTCTGTGATCTACAATTCATACTCCACTCCAATAACAAATGCAAGCTAACTAATAATAAGATTACAACATTCTTTTATGTTCTCCAAGGAGCCTTTCTGAATAGATTATTACTCCTGCCTCCAGCAATCGCAACTTTGAAGAGGATGTAATGGTAAAGGGTGCTTGTTTCTTGTTTGCAGATGAGAATTACATCCTCATCCTCCTCATTCCTTGTTTCTACTTCTAGCAACCATCACTCCCTCTACTTAGTTTTTATTGAAGTAGAATCAACTTCAGAGTTTCTTGAACTTGCCTAATATGAAGTGTTGCAGCTAGTTATATTATATAAAACATTGAGGAAGATGCAAATACGGTTAGAAAGAAAGCTTCTGAGCCTGTGCTATTACTGGTAGAACACAAATAATCTCTTATTCCACTTCTTTCAGTTTCTGCACTGAAGCATGCCAATGCAGACGTGACATATTCTTATTTTCCCTTTCTTTTTGCTCAGCATAGATAGTAATAGTTCTTCTTGCACGTGTTTTGATGACCAAGTAGGAATCAGACTATCTAGGATTATGTGCATGCATGTCTCTGCGTCATTTATAAACCATGCCATGTCCATGTAAATATGCATCCTTTCATGTACAGCACAAATATTTTATGGTTTGAGAATATCGGTATATAGGCTCATTTGAGTTTGGAAAATGTATGTAGTATGTAATGAATACAGTGATGTTGATAACCCATTCTGCATTTTGTATTAACATGTTGGCAGTCAGCTGCAGCTGATGCACTTTCAAAACTTTATTATCCCCCGGTTGGCGCAGTTACTGTGTCATATCCTCAAGAGTCAATTCGTAGTGAGAGATTGGTTGATGGTGAGCTGAGGGGTTTCGGACAGTTGCATCCGCGCAGCCAAGGAGTGGAAACTTTGGGTAAAACTATTACACTGGTGTTTCTTTGCTCTCAGGAGTAGCTTTTTTTTAGTGAATAAAGGGGCTTGACTTTCTTGGTGTTTAATTTGGTGGGACAGGAACAATTTACAGTTCGTCCCTTTTCCCGAACCGGGCGCCGCCTGGGCAGGTGCTCCTCCTAAACTACATTGGAGGAGCATTAAATGAAGGAATAGTGTCGAGGGTAAGGAGAGCACCTTTTGTTTTTGGGATAGAATGTATGTTATGATGTTGATGGGTTGTTTTTGGGATGTGGTGCAGACGGAGAGCCAGCTGGTGGAAGCTGTTGATCGGGATCTTAGGGAGATGCTTGTGAAGCGGAATGCAGGGGAGCCGGTGGTTGTGGGAGTGAGAGTGTGGGCGCAGGCGATCCCGCAGTTTGTGGTGGGGCACCTGGACTTGTTAGATTCAGCAAAAGCTGGTCTCAGTAGCTGTGGGTTGCAGGGATTGTTTCTGGGGGGCAACTACGTTTCTGGGGTGGCTTTGGGCAGATGCGTGGAGGGCGGTTATCAAGTGGCAGCTGAGGTAAAAGATTTTCTGGCGCGATGCGTGTACGACTAGAGAATAGAGACAGACGCCCTCCCCTCTCTCTGCAAATGGAGTTGTATCTTCAACTTTAATTTGTATATTATCCCACACTCACATTATCATTATTGTTTGTACTCCCTCTGGTTCTCTAACATTGGCATACTTTCATTTTTTGCATGGTTTTTTAATATTGGCACATTTCCTTTTTTGGCAAATTCTAGGTTGTTTTCATCCACTCATTTTACTTTTTACCATTTTAATGAATTTTCAACCGCTTATTATACCTTCCTAAATTATTGTGCCAAAAGCAAGTGTGTCAATGTTAAAGAATCGGAGGGAGTACAACAAAATTTTGTTTGTTTCATCGTCTTACGTTGGGACACTCTATATACTGTAAAGATAGGAAGGCCAAGTGATGGGCCAGTGGTATTTAAATGGGCTCGACCTCTGGGCCACGCTCCTCTTTAAATGTGAAGAGCGGGTGGTTCAAAATTCAAAAATCAAAAGCGAAAGGCGACCGTTGGACAGATTGGATGGTGAGACGCCATGGGTGGCAGCGTCCTCTCCACCCTTTGCAGGTTGGTTATGACAATTGATCTCCTTCCTCAGATTTTGGGCATGAAAATTGATCTCCTTCCTCTCCGCAGATTGTGGGTGTGTTGGTTTTCTCTTCCCTGGTCGCTGCTTTTTACTGTTTCCTGGGACTCTTTCTGGGAAACAAGGCTGCCGGAATTGCCGTCACCACCGCCTTTTCATTTACGGTACACTGCACTTGCCCCTTACTAGAGTTGTTTGCGTTGCATCCCACTCACTGGGTCACTAATCCGGGATCTCCGGTGCAGGCGCTTTGTGCAGCAGTCCTTTTCATCAGATGCACTTCCCTGGATCCCAGCGACAAGACCCGTTACAAACTTGGTCACAAGAAGAAGGCGGCGAGTACCGTCAGGTATGGTTTCTTCATGTTACGGCAGCATGTGGGCAGGGTTATCAGGAGAATTGAGCGCAGAATTCTCAAGAGGTGCATCAGGAGGAAGTACAACCTCAGCTTGGATTCACCCCTCCCACTGGATTCTCCCTTCCCCCTTCTGCTCAGGGAGGAGGATGATTCTGTGGCTTCTCACCGTCCCACTCACTCCCATCTTCTCTCGTTCTGCTCCCTCTGTGATTTTGAGGTTCACAAGCACAGCAAGCACTGCAGGACCTGCAACAGATGTGTTGAAGGCTTTGATCACCACTGCAGGGTACTTACCACTGTCTACTACTACTACTACTACTACTACTACTATGTGTCAACAATAATAATGCCCTCTTTTGTTTCCAGTGGTTGAACAACTGCGTTGGGAAGAAGAACTATACCACCTTCATTCTCTTGATGCTCTCTGTTCTAGCTATGGTCACACCCTCACCCTCACCCTCTCTCTATCTTTCGTTACTCGATACACTTAAAAAACGGATGACTGATTTGTTCTACCAATGCAGCTGATTGTTGAGGGTGGCACAGCACTTGCCATATTTATAAGGTGTTTTGCTGATCCCAAAGGAATAGTCCTGGAGATGAAGACTAGACACTACATCAGCTTCCCCCGTGGACTTCTTGCAGCCATATCGGTAACCACTAACCCCTTACTTTGCTTCTACTCCACACCACCTTGCCTTTGACACTCACTCTCTGGCCCTTCCAGCTCTTGCTACTACTCATCACTGCATACAGTGCAGCTGCGCTGGGACAGCTCTTCTTCTTCCACGTGCTTCTCATTCGCAAGGTATGAAAACCAAATTATTTTATAGAGCAGTACGAGGATTTAGGCACCCTTTCTGATAGGAGTTTCTCTAGTTTTCCTGGAACATGTGATTGAAGATGAAATAGGAGTATCTGTAGTCTTCCCAGAACGTGTGATTATTGATTTTATCTTCCTCTCTCTCTACAGGGAATGAGGACGTACGATTACATATTGGCAATGAGAGAGGAGAATAGGCTTGCAGCAGAAGAAGAATCTGATTTTTCTTCTGATGAGAGTGATGTCGATCTCGACTCCCCCAAACAGCCTACACTCATTTCAAGAGTTGCCTGCAGGGAAGAAGGAATGAATCAGGTACTGACTCACATCTGGTTTCCAAAGTTCTGAAAATTCCCATACTTTGTCAGTTGCTCACCACCACACTTGCTAATTTCAGAGCCCGCAGAAATTATCCATACGAATTGATGGAGAAACTGACAAGCCTCAAAGCTTCCGTGCAAGCATCAACCCGTGGAAATTAGTAACCATGAACCAGGAGAGAGCTCTATTAGCAGCCACCAAGGCAAAAGAAAGGCTCATGATGCAGAACAAGCGTGAGCCGTTGAAGCCCCTACCTCTCGAAACCAAAAATGGACCTGACCCCAACATTGGGATTTCATTGGGGAGGCTGTCAATGCCAGCATCACCCTCTAAGTTTTCAAGTCCAAGGCGCCGTCTACCCTCTTCAACATCAACTCCAGCTAGAAAGGAGGAGTCACCAAAGCCTACTAGTGTCTCCAAGGAGTCGTCTTCATAAGGCACGAATTTTCGGTCTATGAGAAATGTTGTCATAGTTTACCATTCTTTGAACGGCACATACAATTAGTTGGTTACAGGAAACAACTTAATATTTAAAAGCATGAAGGCACTGCTAAATTATGCAACACTCAGCTAATATGTTAAAAGAGTATTATAAAACTTATTCCTTTTACAATTCAGTAAAAATTGGTGAATTGCACAAACATGTTCACACGTATAGCTCAGTTTTCCAACTCCGACACTACTGAGGGGGGCTTCGCAGCACTAGCTGGCTTGGGCATATCAGTTTTGGTGACTATTCCGTTATCAGTGTTGGTTGCAGTAGGTTTGCGCTCATCTTGTTCCTTCACCACCACCGGCTGAAACTGTACAGACGGATAATGCTTAAGCAGCCATGTCACAAAGCATTTGCATTGCAAAACAAGTGAGAATGACGAGACAAACCTGGTAAATAGAATATATCACATTTCTTCTTAATTGCGCCATCATCTCAATGAAAAGGTTGTATCCTTCAAGTTTATATTCAATAAGTGGATCACGCTGGGCATAACCACGCAAACCTACAGCTTGCTGAACAAACTTCAGCGCTTGCAAGTGTTCTTTCCACAAGCGATCAACATTGCTCAGCATCAAAAACTTTTCTGCTTCTTTCATCAGTCCCGGGTTTTTTCCCTCAACAAGAGCCTACAACGACACTAAACGGTGTTATCCTTTGTTACAAACTCCACTGCTTGTGCAACAACTATAAACAAAATGCAATTGGAGCTACAATTACACAATCTGATGCCCCAAACATCAGTTACTGATCTCATAAGCACAGAGATAAAATGCTTGCAAGGATAAACTAACGCGAAATATAGGAAAATACGTGACCACATTGACAGCAAATGACGATAATCCTTCATCTGAAAATGCAGTATAAAATAGTCGCAAGCTATCTCTGATCGAGTATAAACTTGCAGGTGTGAATGAAACCTTGATGGCATGACACATATAGACTCCTCCAATATCCATCAGATATAAATGGTGACATCACGTGTAAAAAGGCAACATGCGGAAAGAAAAAAAGACACTAACCCTTTTTTGCAGATAGGCTTCTTTTCCTCGAAGCCGCAGGTAATCCTGCAGCGCCTCATAATTTTCACATTTGCTCAACAAGGTCTCAGGTTCTAAGTCATTTAAAAGGTAGCAATACCTTCAAGGCAAGGGGAAAAAAGAAATTCAAAAGAAGGAAACAATATTCCATCTAATCAGAAACAACTTGAGAAACAATTTCATTTAAAGAAAAGCTTTGGAACTGCTGAACAATATTCCATCTAATCTCCAAAATCTTAATATAATTATTTTAAAACCACTTTCCGGCCTAAAGTACACTTAATAAAAAACAAATTAAAAGAGAAGATTGGGAAAACACACGCATGAGCAGATGTCACTGCAAAAATTATACTACCCTCATTTTCAGTATATTAAGGACTTGATGACTACAATTTACAAAATGGCTTTAGTAAAAACATACTGATAGAGGAGATGCCAATTTTGAGAGTACCTACCATCATCGTTTACCCTCGAACACTACTTTAAAATAGTCCAAATAAAGAGGAAATAGCAATTAACTTTAAATGTGAAGGAAAATTCTTGATAAATTAGCAAGTGCGAACCGATTTGGCCTTCTTTAATTTCCAGCATCTAGCTACTATACATTAGTGACACACGTTTCAAAGTATTAGAAGAGTAACCCATACTGTTGAATTTTTGCAGTAAGCTTTTCGAGATCCCAGCTTTCTTTTGGAGCATCAGAACCAATATTTGCCTAGAGGGTAATGCAAAGTACATAAAAAAAGTGAGGTCAATACACATGCAATGTACACATGGTTTTCAAAGAGAAAACATAACCAAAAAGCTGCAACAAATTATGCCATGTACCTCAAGGATGTCATCCATTGTCAGTTCTGCGTATTCAATGAGAAGGGACTGGAGATCTTCAGACTCAAGGGCACGTCTTCTTTCCGCGTACACACGGTCTCTTTGGCTATTAAGAACTTCATCGTATTCAAACAATTGTTTCCGGATGTCAAAAAAGTAGTTCTCAACCTTCCTCTGAGCTTCATCAAGAGCCTTTGTCAACATCTTGGATTCAATCGGTAGGTCCTCAACTCTAAAAGCCTTCATCAACCCCTTTAATTCACAACATATAAAAATTCTAATAACTATTTATTTCTCCACATGTTTTGCTGAAACTTCCTAACAAGAAAACTAACTACAGTACACACCTGAATTCGATCTCCTCCAAAGATACGAAATATGTTATCTTCAAGACTAAGAAAAAATCGAGAACTTCCTGGATCTCCTTGTCTGCCACTTCGACCACGAAGCTACATACAGTTGAATTTTCCATACAAAAGTATTACTCACTTTAACTTGTTGAAAAAAAATGAAAAACAAAATGATAATTCATTCAGAAAATAAAAGTAAATTTCAATCAATACTTCTAGCGTGAAATCCCTGAAGCAAAATTTTACAGTGAGGTAAATAACATTGACTCATCAACAGGTTCAGCCATAAACTCTACCAACAAGTGTTACGTAGGATTATCTAGGAATACCTGATTGTCTATTCGGCGTGATTCATGGCGTTCAGTTCCCACCACGTGAAGCCCACCAGCTGACACAGCCTGCCACCGCTCACAAAATTACCAAGAAAAATGACCGTCCATTATTTGGGAAGGTTAAACAAACTTTCACAGTAAACATACAACTTTTATCCTGACATCAAGAAAAACTTTAACACAATATACTCAAGTAGCTGTCATCAGAATCCATCCATATATGTAACAATTATAGAAGATATGCTCATCCTTGCAAAAAATGAATGATCCACCTCATTTACACTTCCTTTTAAGTCCAATCCACTGATAAGAATATATAAATGAAGATTATAATCGACACAAAAACTCAGAAATTTATGCTATTGGATTTGATGAACTGATATGGGGAAGGGGAAAAGACCCATCGTTCTTCCCCTACTAGTTTGTCTTTTTTTTCCACTTCCTTTACACCTTTTCATTTTGTTCACCAAAGGGACGAGGCATCAAGACCTAATGATGAGCATAAGTAGAGCTAAGAACTTCAAATCATTGGATGATTAATTGCATCTCGAAGTTTTATGGGCAACCAACAAAATTGTCACTGAAATATAGCAAATTCATCAACTGTAGTAGTAGATCCTTTTTGTATGTCCATTGTATTTAAACCAAGATCATAATATCAGAAAATTAGTAAAAAAGATCCCAAATGACGCAATGAAACTTAGACGTCTATCTCAACTTCATTAGTTATGATACTTATTTCCATTTCTGCTAAATTGTTACCTGTTTCCCAGTGTCAAGAAAAAAACAAGTTAAGAACCGGGACCGAAGAAGAAATTTCAACAAGTTGCTAGTTAAAGGGGAATAGGAAGGCCCAAATATTTTTGGACATAAAGTGTTTTTATACATAAATGGAACAATACGAGTCTCGACTGAACATAAAGACAGAACATGATCCATATAATTGGCCCCAGAGTGGATAAAGGTTTGGTAAAAAATAGAGCGACGCTAGGATGCATTTCAATTATACAGGAGATGTAGGATGACAAGAATGCACTGCAAGCACAACCCTACCTTTTTCCTTTCCTCATCACAGTAGACTTTGTATTCTTTACTAATTTCAAGGAAGGAATTGCGTAGTCTCCTAATCACTTCATCCTCAACAGGGCCCTGAAATTCAACATCATACTTATGAGTGTCATGAAGTCGGGCGCGTTAATTCTTAGCACAATACAATAAGTACAGGTCTATGTGTTATGCGGTCATCAGAAATACAAACAAAACTCCCCAAAGGATCCAACAGTGGATCATGAGCTTCACCTTTTCACAGCAATAGGATAGCCTTTCCTCTGCCTCGAGCTCAGTCAATGATCTCTGTCCCCATGCAGTAACAGCTAATTGTACGGCCTCCTCAGCTAATTCAATACTCTCATTTGACAGTGTACAAGAAAATAAATTTTCATTCACCTAGAGGATTGTGCAAGGATGTTAGAGACTCTAAGAGAAGGAAAGATCCATAGTCACTCCAAACCAACCTTCCATGTCTTCTTCTTAGAAGGTTTCCTCACAGACACATAAGCTCCTTCAGCAGGTTTAACAACCCGGCATCATATGAAGGGACAACGGAATATCAACTTGTGTAAAGTAGAAACAATGAGGTCCAACTTCTACAACATTTATGGGTTTCCAGACTACTGCGAACGGGGAAAAGATAAGATGGAATGCAACAAAAGACTCCCACCATCCAACATATTCAAAATGGATTCCCAAAAAACCATACAGGGTGCTGCGAACCTATGCTAGTCCAAAGAAAAACAGACCAGGCGGGAAAAAGAAAAGATGGAATGCAACAAAAGACTCCCACCATCCAACATATTCAAAATGGATTCCCAAAAAAACATTCAACTGCAAAATTTACATGGTTTCACATGTTGAAAGCTGTGTCTATTACTAATGTCATTATATGCATGCTGTCATATTATTTTGCAATCCTTCTAGTTGAAGATATGGCTTGAAAATGCATATATTGACGATACCTTGGCATTAGCATCTCGCGCAACTTCAATCTTGCCATAAATTCTACATTGCCACCAAGGATAATATCTGTTCCACGACCAGCCATATTAGTTGCAATGGTAACTGCTCCTAGACGCCCACTTTGTGCAACAATTTCAGCTTCCCTCTCAACATTTTCTGGTTTTGCATTGAGAACCTTACATGGATTGCAAAATTAGATACTATATCAGGGGGAACGGAAAAGGAATCAGAAAGGGTTCTGAGATGTGAATATGGTAAGGAAAAAAGATGAGCACAAAAAATAAATGATTCAAGGAGATTAAGTTTATAAAATATGAAACCAACCTCGTGAGGGATACCAGCTTCGTGAAGCTGTTCTGAAAGTGCATCACTCTGCTCAACACTAGTTGTACCAACAAGAACAGGGCGACCAGTTCTGTGCATTCTGGAAATCTCAACAACAACTGCCCGCCATTTTCCATTAGAAGACCTGAACACTACATCAGATTCATCCTGAAAGACAACAATTTATTTTATCACTGTATTCTCCAGACATTAGATAAAGTTTTAGTTGTAGAGAAAAGGAGGTGATTAATCAGAATATGTGTTTTATAATGTAACCAGCGGGCACACTTGGAGAGAACCTTTCTTATCATGGGCTTGTTTGTTGGCACAATTGTAACCTTGAGTTTGTATATACTTTCAAACTCAGCACTCTCTGTTGCAGCAGTTCCAGTCATACCACAGAGTTTTGGGAACTACACATTTCACGAAAAAACAGAATCAGATCATCAAACATGACGGGGGGAAAGAGGAAAAACATGCGAGGAAAATCAGATGCTCGAGTCTGAGTGGAAAAATGACAGGTGTAAAGCAACATTTGTCCAAGTAAAAGTTTACATTGCCTCATGAAGATGCATCAACCTGAAGAAAGAAGTTCTGATAACTTATAGATGCAAGGGTTACAGTTTCATTCTGTATGGGTAACCCTTCTTTTGCTTCAACAGCTTGGTGAAGTCCATCACTCCATCGCCTACCCTGATATTGATGATGAGCTGTTAAAATTAACTAGTAGCAGAAAATAAAAGCAAATCCGTTCACTCGTCTAATTTTTAAACTCCATAAATTGGTATAATATGGATACTCGTAATAATAGTTTTGATAATCATATAAGCATTAAACATCGTAAGATATCTCTTGACCCATGTTTGTTGTACTAATCCAGAATTTTAAGGTAATTTATCACTAATTTACTATGACCCGGATAGCACATTCTGATGCTAGTGGATGCGAACAAGAGGCGAAACCTCATTACATATGGTAATTACTATTGCAAGTGAGCAGAGCTAGGAAGATGCTTTGAGGTCTCAATGAATGGTAAAGTACTGACGGGCGTATAATCTGTTGAGCTATGCAGCCTAGTTTAAAGGGAACGCAAGCCAAATATCATCCACAAATTAGTAGAAAGGTCAGGACGGGTACCCTAATACCAACTACTTTGATTCATATCACAAAATTCTCACTGCATTACCTGCATCACTCGTCCAGTGAATTCATCAACTATGAGGACCTCTTGGCCACGGATAATATAATTGACATCTCTAAGAAAAAGTTCTTTGGCCTTGATGGCGTTTAAAACATATGATGCCCACTGCTGTCGAGGATCATACAAATCCTTGACACCCAGGATTTCTTCAGCATCTGCATAACCCTGCTCTGTAAGCAGTACAGTCTTCTGTTTTTCATCAACCTGCAAAACTATTAGATGTGAGTGAGCTACCGGCAAACCATCTTAAACCTGTTTTTTAAATATTTAAAAAAACATGCGTTGTATTGAAATAAGTAGTGGTATGTGTGCTTGAAAAATACATGTTAAGTGTGACTCACAGTATAATGAACGCCTGTTTCAAAAGCAGCAGCCATCTTTGCAGCTTTATAGTAGCGATCACTGGGCTTCTCAGCAGGCCCGGATATGATGAGGGGAGTCCTTGCTTCATCAATAAGGATGGAATCAACCTCGTCAATGACGCAGTAGTTGAAACCTCTGACTACAAGCTCGTCAACATTCTGCAGACCAAAAGAAATGGTGTTATTTTCTCCCTCTGCCCGTCTGCCGCTGTGGGAATGAAGAAAGGGGGAAATTACTTTCCGTGGCAAGATTATCTCTCAAGTAATCGAAACCAAGCTCACTATTGGTGACATATGTAATGTCGCACGAGTAGTTGTGCCTCCGCTGCTCGCTCCTCATGTTTTCTGCAAGCCAAGGATTAGGATTAGGATTAGGATTAGGTAGAGCGGATGAAAAGGGGGATTAGGTCGAGTGCATACGCTGGATCAGGCCGACCCTGAGGCCGAGAAACCTCGCAACTTGGCCCACCCACTCACAATCCCTGCGGGCCAGATAGTCGTTGACAGTGACCACGTGGACTCCTTTCCCGGCGAGAGCATTCAAGTAAGCAGGGAGTATGGCGACCAGGGACTTGCCCTCCCCGGTCCTCATCTCCGCGATCTGCCCTTTGTGAAGAACCATGCCGCCTATCAGCTGCACGTCGAAGGGTCGGAGCCCCAGCACTCTCTTCGAAGCCTCCCGCACGATGGCGAAGGCTTCCGGCAGAAGAGAGTCCAGGGACTCGCCTTCACGGCACCTCTGCCGCAGGAGGGCGGTGCTCTCCCGGAGCTGCGCATCGGAGGAGGAGGCAAATTGGGGCTCGAGGCGGTTGATGAGAGCGACGGTGTCGGGGTAGAGAGAGCGGGTAGCCTCGCCGGTGTCGGGTCCTCGGAAGATGCCGGAGAGCAGGCCCCCGAGAGAGGCGGTGGGGATGCTTCTGCTTCTTAGCCTTCTTGTAACGGTGGTGGTGGGGTGGCGGAGGAGGAGGCGGCGGGGGAGGAGGGAGTAGTGGGTGGAAATGGAGGCGGTGGATGGGCAGTAACAGGCGGGAGGGAGGAACAAGCACTCCATCATCAACCAACTCACTCTTTCCGCACTGCCATGTCCATCCCCTGCTCATGTATTTTATTTTGTTTGGATAAGGTTGTTTTACCCATCCTTTTCCCTCCCTATTTTAGAGAAAATTTTATATGTTACGAAATGTTGTATGTTAAGGTGTTGGACAAATCAGATTATGCCACGTGTCATACAAATTCTATATTTAGTAAAGTGAGCGATATTTTAGAAAGTAATGAGGGATTTGTGAAACACGTATCAGAATTTGATTTGTCCAACACTTTAACATACATTATTTGGTAACATATAAAATTTTCTGCCTATTTTACTCTTTGCTTTCCGTGTTTCTAAAACAAGCAAAGTCTCCGTCCTCATTTGGTTAATCGTTGAATTTAGTTTACAATCAGTTTCTTTGTACTGAATTTAATTTATTAGTGTTGAGTTTACCATCATTGATCGGAGGCAGAACTGAATTTATGGGTGGTAAATTGAGTTTATTGATGGTTTGTTTTTCAAAATGTGAAAATAATTATTATTTTTTTAAAATAATCGAGAGAGTATGAAACTCTTTAATTTGAACCATGTACAACTAGGATGAAAAATGTTTGACCAAACCGAATGGGACTAAATGAAACTGGACTAAATGATGTCAAATGAAAGAAGCTCACTCGTTATGCAAAAAAATTGAATCCAGTATATTGTGCAAGTCAAATGTTGGATAGAATCAAAAGAGGGCACCTACTGGACAAGTCAAAAGAAGGCACCCACTCCCTCACTCCTCTCCTTGCACAAACAAAACCTGGTTGAAATATAAGATTCATCAAAATTCACAATTTCTTCTCCTCTGTTTCCTTTCTTTCATCTGCTTGGCTCAGGTGGCACTAGTTTCAAACCCCGCATCCACTCGCAGAAGCTTGGGTCATCAAAGGTCACAAAGCTCGTCTTCAGCTTCGTTCTCTGCTCTGCCGTCAGAGTCCGCAGTTGCGGGAACCTAGCCTCCTGCAACACCACAACTTCCTTTTATTCTACTCCTCTAATCTCTTTAATCATATCTATACCTCATTTCTACCTGTTCATATGGAGGGTCTCTGTGTGCCGGAATCAACCGAGAAACAAAATACCGTGCCTGTGAGCTTCCCTCCTGTCACAAATCATATTTCGTTGCCTGTCCCATCAGTAGCTGCAAAAACTAATACTATCAACTAAAACAGAATAAACCATTCTTTTACTTGTACCTTGAATGCAAGAATGCGAGGAGCCGGAAAGCGCTGTTCTGTGAGCTCTTCAGCCAACGTTCTACAAGCCGCCAAAGCAGCAGCACTTTTGCCTTCCTGAGCAGCAAGTTCAGCGCCCTAAGAGCAATCAAATGTCCACAACTTAACATGAGAGACAGCAACACAATATTGAAAATCACTCATCTGGGGGCAGTCTCGCTACTGTGCAAAACCACAGCTACCATCATGATAGGGCACGGAGGTAAGGGGGGGACAGGAGTACTAAAACCAACAGCATGCCATCACACTGCCATCATAAAACATGGAAAAAGAGAGAACAAGAAACTGGAAGGGAAGAAAACTGAAAACACTATTAACACCACCCCCAGGAGAACAAGACTAATTTTCACAGTCAACACCAGTAATTGAAATATGTATCAATCCAGATTTTTTGCCACCTGATAACTCAGGCAGCATATCAGCAACTCTATAAACACATAAGCCTACATAATATTGTGCAAATCAGAACAAAGACAACTCCAAAGATCTCTCTTTTTTTCCCCTTCAATCAATCTTCTTAAATGGCACCAGGTCCTGTACGAGGATTTTAAAGTCTGTACAAAATAACTGAAACTAACTTGAAAAATGTCACAGGATTTGCACCCAGGCAGAATGGACTACAAAATATAAGAAGAAAGACCAGAAATTTTAGCTTATGAAGAAACAAGTTACTACAGATAAGATCAAGTTTCAAACATGATCTATTTATATAGACAGAGACCGCATCAGGGTATAAGATTGCTTTAATCACAAAACAGCATCACAAGTTATGTATCTACTGGACATCCCATGAATCCAAAATATGAAAACAAAACAGAATGTAGGATCAGTTTCTCAGACAAAACATGAGAGCCAGGATATATCAGCCAAATAGAGCTCAAAATAACAAATTATTAAGAGTAAAATGAGCCAAAGAAAACCTAACATAACCTATACATTTCAGTAATAATAATAACTTGGGGTGAGGGGGTACAAAATATGATAACGTAAATTATAACAAAAGAGATAGTTGAATAACAAACCAGCCAAATGAAGACATCTGTTCCGTGGTCGAGAACAACAGCAGCATCAGATTGCATGGCAAGGTCATAAGCCGGTAGTTCCTCAAAAGTCCCTCCTTCCCGATGCATTAAACAACGAGGAGCAACCATGCGTAGGGACAAGTCGAAGGATGCATTCAGAAACAAGTTACGCAACACGGACCTTTCATCTTCGTGACCAAGGATGCTTCCCAGAAGTGGACCCCTCCTGAGATGAAATAATAGTTCCGGCAATAAAGATAGTTCCTTTGGAAACTGATACAGTTTTGATTTCGGCAATTGAGGTCCAAACTTCGCAGCAATGTCTTTAACTCTTTCATCAACCGTCAGCCGCGCATCAAGTGTGTCACTAGAACCTTTGGCTCTCAAAAGGGTCTTCTTGGCGATAAGCACAGCAACCACCTCATCTTGGACACTCTGTAGGTATCCAGAAAAGCTGTCTACCGTAGGTAATTTAACAGTTATCACTCTTGAAATATCTGCTTGATAAGCATTTGAATATTGAATTACAAATTGGAAGTAGACAAAATCACTTTTGATATCACCCCTGGACTCAATGCACAGCGCAAAACTCTGAGTTTCTTCAACACTTAACATCTGTATGGCAAGAGCACTATCATTCTGGAAAGCTTCACTATTATCAACATGAGCCTCCTCACCAGGGCCTATTACTTGACTAACAAACATATTATCAGAACAGCGTATCTCCAACAAACCATGAGAACCTGCAGCCCTGCCTGATGCCCTCTGCAGATTCACCCCAAACGCCTCACCAAAATCATCATGAAGAACTAGAACTCCCCCTGAAGCTTTGGCAAGAGAAAGCAAGATGGGAACTCGTACGGGGCAAGTTCCAGCACACAGCACATCAATCACTGTACCATGGCGATGAGCCTCGTGACCAAGATTCTCCATATACTTAAGTGCTGTCTTCTCCAAGTGAAGATAGTTGGGATGGGTAAAAGAATGAGGAACAGAACCAGGGCCATAAGTAACAGGACCCCCTGCACATACAACAATTCTGCTATTTCCACCAGGCCTCTTTATAATTCCTCGTGAGACTTGGGCAGATGGGCCCTGGATTAGTGCGAGAGCAACCTCTACAGCAGCACCAAGACATCGGTCTCTGGAAGCTTCAGGAACATTTAGCTTGTAGGGTCTGAAGGAAGAGAATATGGAGTGCGCAACGGGAAGGGAAGCATGTATGGGAGACAGATATATGCCAGTCCCATAGATCATTGCTTTTAAAGAGTCCTGACTGGGTGATTCATTACCAGGAAGCACATCAGCAGATGCAGTTGATTCTTCAGAAAAATCATAGACTGATACGGTGCGACCATAGAGCACAATTCCCAGTCGCGTGGTAGGAGGCAGGGAATCAACAAAAGCATGGAGAGAGCTTTGTAGATGTTGGAGCTGAACTTCATCCAAACACTCATCTATGACGAGGACAATGGGGGCTGTGACCCTAGAATCCATGACTGGAATGAAGGCAGGTCTCTTATTACCAGTTTGAACATATTCGACGGAGGGAGAGGATAATTCGGGAAGATTACGAAGCTCCTCCTTGCTGGAGGCTATGTATTCACCGTCGCTGGAATTAAGATTTCGGCAAATGGCACACTGCCACTGACCAGAGCCAAGCAAGATATTGCAGTAGAGATTAGAGTAGGAGGCACAATTCTGGCAGCGGTGAGGATCCCGCTGGATGATTGGAGGGCCTGGGTGGAGGTCTTGGGCGGCAGAAAGCAGGGCTCCGAAACCTAAACTGGGAATGTTTGCAAGTCTTCTGTGCTTGAGGACCTAGTAAAGTAAAAGGAAGTGAGTGAAGAATTGAAGAAAGAAAGAGACAAAAAAAGAAGAGGAGGAGGAGGTACCTTGTGCGCAGTGAAAAGGAGATTGGGAGAATCAGAAGCATGGGAGTAGTCGTCGGACAACTGGGTGAGGAGAGGATTAGAAAAATGGGGCGGAGGGGAGGAGGCGAGAGGCTGAGGGGTGGCGGGAGAGGTCCTGAAGGGGACGGCAGCTGGTTGGAGAGGTGGGGAGAAAACGGGAGGGCCTGGGGGAGGAGCTCCATTGGCACTGGGGTGCGACAGCGGCGGCGGCGGGAATCTAGGGTGGGGCGGCGTGAGGAAGGCTCCCGGAGACGAAGGTGGCTGCTGACTGGTCATTGGGGATCAGGCACCTGCGCATCAAATCATCATTTTCCGGCAGCTAAAAACCTACTGTAACCAAATCTACTCTTCTCTATCTAGGGCTTTAATAGCGTACCTGGGGATGGGGATCACTGCAAATTCCCAATTACAGTACGAGTATCGAGCAAATAGTTGACGCCTCACTCTTGCATTTCCTCCTACCTGGCCCTCGTGCTTCTCCTCATTGGATCCTCATACCTCACCCAACTCCCTCTATTTTCAACTACCCCCCTCCCCTTTCTTCACTTTTCATTACTAGCCCACTTTCCTTTTCTTTTTCCCAAAAACAAACAATCATAGAATTACTCTCTTTTTTGCCGGAACTTTTGTTTTACTTAGATTCACGACTTTGAGTAAAATTGATATCCAATCCAACACGGTCGGAACTTCCTCCTGCATGAGTTCTTTGTGAGATCAGGAAGTGATCACTAGCGAACAGCAGCTAACTCTTGAACTTCATGATTTGCCTCCTCCTCAACCCGTGATGCCAAAATGACAAGGCCGTAAAGACATTGGATTTCGCCTTTTGCTCCATGACATCCAATCCAACTAACATATTGCAATAATTAATCTATTGCATTTATGATTAAATTACATGTCGATCAAATCAGTCATTCCTACAATTACAAATTATATCAAAATTTAGATCTACATTATCCAAACACTAATTGGTGTTTTCGGTCAGGGTACTCAATCCCTGTCTCTGAACCCCCCACTATTTTCATTCTCATACCACTCAAGTTTGTCTCCCCGATTTTTAGGGTGGCGCCCTCAATTGACATTCAAACTCAACCCTCAATCGCATATAAGATTCTAATTGTAGGACCAACTAATCTAGCAAAGCTATTCCCATACTAGCGTACCAGCGACGAACAAATACCAATCCCACAACATGAAATATGCAACATGTAATCACCACGATGATCACAATCAGCACAACTCTTGTGTAAAACACTATTACGGTAGCTGCAACTCAAGGAGTCTATGAATAGAGGAGAAATCAAAAGAGTGAGATAAGTCAAAACATCCCTTACATTATACTTTTAAAGCAGAAAAATACTAACTTAATTATATCTTTTACCCCATATCCAATATGAAACTTTGATTGCAAGACTCAAAGTAAGAAGCACTAATGACCTTCATCATCACCACTATTTAGAAAGAACCAACCTGATTTACACAAATATTATTGATTTTTCTGACGCCTCTTCCCTGACCCTCCACTCGAACCAACCTACTTTTTTTGTTGATTTATCTTCTTCTACTTTGTTTCCACTTTGAATTGAAGTTATTTTGTTTCAAACACCATATCCGATTGCCTCCATATTGGAAGGTCTTACAACGATCCCTTATTTCCAGCAAATCTGCCCTTCAAAATAAGTGTAGGAAAAATTCGATTCAAACGTCATCTGAACAATTGAACTTATAATCATTCCGGTCAAAATTTGGAATCATTCCGCAATGTAGGTTTCGACTAATTCAAAGTGTATAGGCTAGTCTAACTATATAAAAAAACTAGTCTAACTTGATTCGAAATAGAGATGCTCTAACATGCGAAGGATGACTCCAATACACTGACAGTAACACATCCACAGCGTTGAAAAAGATGGCCAATATCCCATTCAACATTCATAAAAACTTATTCAATTTAACGTGGATTGTCAGGTACTCAGGAAAATGGTCTAAAATGTCGTTCCAAGGTTGCCACAACGTTGGTATGAAAAGTTTGGCCATTAGTTACCTTTATGTCGTGTCTCTCTGACATGCATATTCAATTTGTCATTGAGAATAAACGTTAAATATGATGTTTGCTACTATGATTGGTTATAACTGAGAAGCTGGTTTGGCAACTGACGTAGAAGGTGAGCAACTTTTAAAAAATTATTGGAGAAATAAGGAGAGGGGGTATCTTCAAAAGCATGGAATTGATACCAGACATAGCAGGTTTAAGGTGAAAGAGAACAATGAATAAGAAGCGGGCAAGAAGATTGAAATTGAACCCGTGAAAAACTGCCATCATACCTGAACCATTACTGAAGAAAAACATTCACGCTTTCCTTATTTGGATAGATTTCTCACACATATACATGATGTGTGCGGTATGAGGTATCAACCACTAACCTCTTTGTTATAAAGAGTACGAATCACCACAAAACCAAACCTAATTCACAGAACATATAGTTAGTAACTCTTCACTCCCTATAACACATCCATCCAAATTTAGGGAGTGTAAACCAATTTCAAAATCAAATTTCAAGAGAAAAAGAAAGGGAAATTTCAAAATAAAAAACTAAAATTGTCTAGGAGGGAGACTACATGAAACAAATTTCAAAAACTAAAATTCAAGAGGAGAAGAAATTTAAAATTCAAGAAACACAAATTAGTAATTACAACAACGTCATCTGTAGTTTCAAATCGGCCAGTATATAGGCTTCCGCCGCCGCCTCCCGGCGTAGAAGGAGGTGATTTGGTCCTACTTGTTGGAATTTTATCCCCACCAGTGTAACCCTAATTTGAAAATGGAAGACCCCAGACCCAACGGCGAGAACAACAAGAAACAGAAGCTTTCCTCCATTTCCGAGGAGGAAATCCGGCTGGAGTTCGGGCACCACCAGGTGGGTGTTTCTCGAATCAACACCGGCAGCTTCGGAAGCTGCCCGGCGTCGGTGAT
>JAULKJ010000007.1:41123-59591 GCA_032355405.1 Rubia balearica
TGCTTCAAAATACATGATTTTTGTTATTCTTACATAAATATAAAATATTAAATAAATAATTTTTTTATGAAATGTTAGAAAACGCTAGTACATGTTCTACAGTAGCTGATATCGTAACCCATTTTCAAAACTTTTTTCTTTCCCATTCTAGCTTTCTTTCAGATCCGTCCAGACAAACAAACTTTGACATTTCCCGACCCGACCAACAGGTTTCGACCCGTTTCAACTAGACCCGACCCCAATCCGACCAACAAGTTTCGACCCGCTTCAACCCAAACTCATTCCGACCAGACCCCGACCCCAATCCGACCAACAGACTTCGACCCATTTCAACCCGAACCCAAGCTAGACCTGAATAATCGAATTAACACCTCTAAGTGTAACGCATTTGTATATTTTAGAGACAAGGAAAGGAACCTAATGTTTTTGAAAAATGTTTAGCCATAACGGTAGTCTAGTCTGATTGTAGAAGGGAGCAGCAGCAATTTCTTAACATGCCAAAAGAGTGAACTGTCTGACCAGGTTAAGTTACCAGTAACACAGAATTCGGTACATACATAAGATTATAACACAAAGGACGGACAACTAAAACACGAGAAAACGGAAACAAGGAGCTCTAACAAAGAAACGCAGCTGCGCTCTCAAAATCCCGCTCCACACCTTTTATGCCTTCCCTCAGCTCTTCCATTTTCGATCGCAGCCTATCCATTTCAACACTCTTTCCTTCCTTTCTTGACTTGGCCTCTGACAGCTTCTCTTCAACCGCTTTCATCTCCTGCTTCAGCTCATCCATCTCTTCGTCTATTCTGCCACTCTCAACACTCCGCTTCTCTATTTCTGCATTTACCTCTTCAACCTTTTCCTTCAGCTTTTCCTGCTTCTGTATCATGGCCAACACACCAGTTATGCGCTCCCGGACCACCCCAACACTGAATCCATGCTCTTCCAATTCCAGGAGTGTTTCCAACAGCCCGCTGATGCTACTCTTCGGCTCATCAACCCGTAGCTTTGACGCTCTTTCTACCACACAGCAGAAGTTTACCATGCACCCTATGGCCCGCCCTTCTCGACAGCTCTCTTCACATTGAACCAAAGGCCGGAAATGCGGCTTCTGTGGCAACTTTTGGAAAGCATCCATGGATTCTACTGTTGACCACAGTACACTTGTCTTCACAAAAGGCCAAATTCGCCCTTCATTACCAACAGCTCTGTCAGCTGCCTTCTGTCCGTTACCCACCACATCAGATGGATCAGCATTTACTGCCGGGGAAGCTTGGCCTTCATTACCAACAGCTGCATTCTGTCCGGTACTCGGCACATCAGATGGAACAACATTTGTTGCCGGTGAAGCTTGGCCTTCAGTACCAACAGCTGCATTATGTCCATTACTCAGCACATCAGATGGCTCAGCATTTGTTGCTGGTGAAGCTTCTGACAAAGAAGAAACAAACCACTTGAGTAAACTAGTAAGAGGATCAGTCGAATAAAGGCAACCCTAGACTTACTGGAGGCAGCATTAGTCGGCGGTAGCATTTCTTGAAACCACTGGGAAAGAGGTTGATCCTCAAATGCCTTGGCGGGCTTTTTATCACTGGATATTTCAACTTGTTTTGCCTTGCTATTAAATTCAACAGGCTTCCCAGAGCTTGCATGTGGAGAATCTGCATCTCCACAAAGAGGGGAGATCACATGAGAAAATGAAGGAACCTGCTGGACTACAAGGAAGGAAATCTAATATATGCTTTCAAACCAAAGAGCAGAAGATCACACACTTTTCAAATCGACACATCAAGCCTAATGACAGTTTTATATTAAGACAATTGAGGAATTGTTTCCGAGCATATGATTATATGGAATGCCATCGAGAGCAACATGAGAGAGGTTATACTCACCTTGGAGTTGTGAGACAAGATTTACATTCACAGTCCGCTTTCTACCCCTCTTTGATGATCGCATCTGTTGCCTTAATGCTTCATCAGCTGTCTCACTCGGTTTTCTCGGCTGTGACAGTGCAACAGTATTGAATTTGTTTTCATGCTTTCCTTGATCAGCACTAAGTTTCCTGCCACTACCATTGGTCAGAAAGTCCTTATTGGGTAATGAAAAATCTAAACCAGCCGACTTAATTTCCACATCTTTAAGAGAGCCAGTATCAAATGATATGACCTTCTCAAGTAACTTATCTACTCTGCCATCTTTAGTCGAGCCACCTGCAAACATAAAAGCAGGAGTTTAGAACTGAAAAGTAATTCTTTATGCATGGATGATGAAATCTACTGTTTTAAATTCAGTATGAAAACATAAAGTCATACTTAAGGGTGATTTCATCTCTACTTTACGAGGACGACCCCTCCGCCTCTTAAGTTTCTCTGGAGTAGTTTCATCACCATCCTGTAAGATACACACAGAACCAGCACTAAACAGTTACAAAATAGGCATCAGAACAAGCTTAACCAAAAAAATAAGAAGAAGAAAAGGCGAAAAAAATGAATGTAGGACAACAGAACATTGCACTCGGTGCTTAACACTTGACCAGCAACAGATGGAAGAGAAGAAAATGTCGTGGGGTGCAAGACAAACAATGCACTATTTGTATCGCTTATTTACTTTAAGGACAAAATGAAGGAATCAAATTATAATTTTCAGCTATTGACCATATTAGGATGATATAATCTCTGCACTAAACTGTGAAAAATAGTTCTATAGTTCTAATTTAACCAATTCGGCCAGAACACGGCACTTTAATTTTATAATCTTGCAAATATTGAGATAAGCAACTTGTGCTGCAATGCACAACAATCATGCTGTTTGTTAATTTGGGTATTGAACAAGAGAATTGATGATGAACATGACCACACATCTTGTGTTGAAAACTAAAATGATGGTCCCAGCCTAAGTTAACCAGTTATAATCATTCTAGACCAAATTAATATCTTTGTCAAAACTCTTGAAACTTACTGCCTATTAATACCAAAACTTGATTGTGAATAAAATAGCAGAATAAAGAAACTCTATCCTCTTCTTATTACTCAAAGAAGTTGTTCTTCCAATTTAATTGCAGTAAGCACTATAATTCGCATATTATTCTCCAACAGAGTGTGGTGTAGAGCAAAGAAATGGCATAGCTACTAAAGTCTCAAATGACTCTCAAGATACTCTATGGTGCTCACTTGAATTGAACAACAATCACATAGGTACTCAGAACATCAAACATCGAAATTTGGTATACGCAGATGGGGAAGAAAGGGTGAGGTATGATCACACAACACTATTGAGGATTAACACTAAAGTCAATTTTATCATCTAAACCTCCTGATATAGCACAATGATAAGCATTTCACTTTATTCTACCACGAGAAGTACTCGACATCAATTCATTAAGAACATTGATGAGCTTATCAATGCAGTTCACTCTGTGCCAAATAGAACAAAATAAACCCATTAACAAGCTTTTAAGTTCATGCTATACTTGCTATTAATCCTCAGACACTTCAATCCAATCAGAAACAAGTTATCATTAACACATAAAAGTTGAAGCATTAATTTACATACAGGTTTTTGACATAAATCCAAAAACATACACCAGAATACAGAGTAAGTACAAAACTTGACACTGATAATCTCATCAATTTTATCATCTAACCCACCTGATACAGCACAGTGATAAGCTTTACACTTTATTCTACAACGGGAAATACTCTGACATCAATTCAGTAAGAATATTGATGAGCGTATATTTCACTCAGTGCCAAATAGAACAAAATCAAGTTAATAAACCCGTTAACAAGCTTTTCAGCTCCTGTTATCCTCGCTACTAATCATCAGACACTTCAATCCAGTCAGAAACAAGTTATCAACACATAAAAGTTGAAGCACAAATTTACATACAGGCTTTTGAAAAAAATCCAAAAAACACACACACAATAAAACCCCAAAAAGATGACCAATATTACCCCCCCAAAAATGACAATTTGACACTCGTAATCTCAGTAAGTACAGATTATATCTTCCTACAATGCAAAACTACTTCAGTATGCCTTTTTGAATTTATTTAGCTACAATCTCACCTTGAGTTTTGGAGGTTCAATATCACCAGCTCCATCTTGAACCTCCACATGCACCAACTCCTCACCACTCAAACGATTAAACTTTTTGGCAGTAGAGTTGCTAGTCTTATCACACTCTAAACCTATGATGACAGGTAGGGAAGCTTGCTTCGCAATGCAGTTCTCCTCAGCACCTTCATCAGAAACTCCAAATCCATTAGCCTCTTTAACTGCAAACAGCATGGAGAAGTGCTCAAACTATATTTTAAAAAAAAAGGACATGCTAATCAAAACAGCATAGAAAGACAATAACAGATCTTATACCTCCACCTGGACTTATTGAGCTTTTAACTGGCATTTTCTTAAAGCTGCCACCAGTTCTTCCTGAAACTGGTGTATCATCATCGTGATTCTCTTTTCGTTTTCTCTTCTGCACAAGGCCACAACTCCAGATCATTAAGGTTGCAGGTACCCAAAAACTGATCAGCAGGTTGATCCGGGCAGATGGCAGTGACCCTTATCTGCCAAGGTGCGTATCCACTATGTCCGGTCCATTATGGATCATACTTTCCTCCATGTTAAGTCGAGCCTTGATATTTAGCTTATATTTAACCATAGTATGCCTTCTTAAATTATTTCTTTTTAAGCACTTAAAGATCTTCTCCTTTTCCCTTTAATTTATGTTACCCGGACTCCGTTCTTTACATTCCATCCTAGATTATCTAGCAGGTAACCACATAAGGATCTAAACCATTTTAGTCACGTTTCCTTCAATTGGGTCACCTTTACTTAGTTTCTGACCTATTCTATCAAATCTACTGTGTTCATACATTAACTCCAACATTCTCACTTTCAGTACCCCCATTTCATAGTCCAAGTTCAGATTTCTCCCAAAACTAGGTTAAATTTATAGTGAATTCAGGAATCATCATATGCATTTCAAAGTTAAATCTTTACCTTTTAAGCATTACATTAATTTCATAAAGCATTAGATGCAAGCTAAAATGTCACACTGATTATCAGTATATATGATATTAAACTAACGAAATCCGATGCACTCACGGATCTTTTGCCGAAAACATGGCTAGAAGGCAGATCTCCACCCATAGTATGTCCTGCAGTTGGGCTGGTAAATCCACGAATCTTCACTTTTTCTGCTAGAGATCTCGCTGGATTTACTACTAAAGAGGGCGATGCTATTGATGCAGAACCTTGCACCTTCTCTCTTATAGAAGTGACCGAAGCGGTGCCTCTCGGAGCGTCCACATCAGTGTGAGATGGATCAGACTCATTAAGGTTCAAACGTAAAATAGTTTTCTGCTTGGAATTATTCTCTTTGTGGGCCGGATTGGAATGGGGATCAGTAATCTCCGGGTTCTTAACACTAGTTCCAACCGGATCTGATGGCTTTGGAATATCCTGAAATTCATAATATGCGTTTGTAGAAGCAGTTGCGAACAAATAGACCCCCCGAGCAGCAAACATAAAACCAACCCAAACACATGGGTTCAAAAGCCCAAACATAGAGACAGATAGAAGAAGAAAAAGGCTGTGATTGTGCGCCCAAGTTATATAATAAATGCTCAAGTTGTATAGGAATTTCGGGGTTGAAAAGTTAAATTAACAAGTCCTCGATAACCCAAAACAAACTAACTCCTTAGAATAAAAAAACAGATTATATTTTGTAGATAAACCATCTTCAATATGTTTCATGAATAATTGAACCATATTTAGTAAATTATGGTGCACTCTAATTAATAGAGATATTTTGTTCCCATCATTCTAATTAAGACTGGACAGGGATATGAAATAATTGTAAATTACATTGTTTTATATTTATTATAATATAATAAGAGTGTTATGTGTACTGAATTTTTCAAATACAACAGCTCTACATCAAACATCGAAGTAATATATAATTTTGTTTGTAGTTTTATGCTGTACGGACCCAAGCTGTACTAGTATTTGAAAACTTCAAATTTTCAGTCTCCATATCCGTTTCCGGATTTTTTTCTGTGATGTACAACATAGGCTGACAAATATTGAACAAAAGAGCAACTCCACATATTGAAGCCAAATTCATAGAAACAGTTAGATTAATGACCGAGGAAGGAACACAGGGAGGGGAGCATGGTGCTTATATTAATGGTGCATGACAAGTGCGAAATAGTTGAGAGGAAAATGAAAGAAAGAAACAAACCTTGGTGTCATCTTCTTTATACCAACTGCCGTCTGTCCACTCCAAGTGAGGCCTCAATTCTGCGTGGCTGAATCGCCTCTCCTTATTGGAAAATTTGATGTGGACAACATAATTGCGATTGGATAGTTCTTGGATAATGGTGCCACGCCACCAGGCAGAGTCAAAAGAGGCATCGACCTTGTCGCGCAAAGAGAAAAGATTATCCCTGAGACGGGGAGGGCATGGTCGAATGTGGGAGGAGTCAACGGTAGCTTTGACACGGTCGGTACGAGAACCCTTGATAGTCTCGTACTCGACTAGGTAACAGCCATTTCCGGTGTCATCGAGGACGGTGGCAGGGAACCAGCAATCGCAGAGCCGGTCGAAGGACACCTCCACCTTTTTGCCCGCACTAAACATGAGTCCGGCTGTACTCTTTCGGGAGGGGGAGAAATGAAGTCAGTAACAATCCCGAGTCCCAAATTGAAAAGGAAGACAAACCCTAAACCCTAGTTCGAAAATTAATTTCTTTATTTTGAAGGGAAGTACTATAAATATGGATGGAAGAGAGAAGCAAAGCGACACCTGTTTGGCGGGATGGACCCATTTGCCATTGACCCATTGGCGGTGAAACCTCAAGGCGGATTGAGTGAAGACGCGCTGGTCGGGTGGATTGGGAAAGGTGACAACGAAAGAGAGGAGGTGGGGGATAGTAGCGGTGATTAGGCCAGTCCACCAGCCTTCCTTGTAGTAGGCGTCGACGAGGTGGCCGGGCTGGAAGGGCTCGGGAGAGGGGTCGGGGGGAGGCGGAGGGCGGATGTGGTGGAGGCTGACGTTCTCCCGGAGAGGCTTGGAGGAATCGTGGTCGGAGACGAGGGTGTGGTACTGGACGTAGGCCCTTGGGTGGGCGCTGGAGGAAGAAGAAGGAGGGAATTGGAGGAGGGTGGCGAGGAACCAGACGCCCTTGAAGCCCTGTTCGTCGCTGGTGACCTCCACGACACTGCCCTTGCGGAGGAGCTGCTGCTTGCTCTTGCCCTTACCACTGCCCCTCTTCATTTCTCCTCTCTCTCTATCTCCCTTTTTCTGTATTTCTTTATTTTTTCTACGCCCCACTATCTTCAGTCAACCAATGTTTCCATTTCCATGGAAAGTAAGGGAGGAAATAAAATAAGGGAGGGAACAAATTATGAATGTATACTTTTAGTGAAAATGAAATTGCGTTTCTCTCAATAAAAAATATAGTAAATAGCTAATTTCTTATGGTGAATGTATTTGGAAATTGAATTTTAAGTTGGATTCTATCCTTTGACTTATCAGTTTGATTAACACGAACCTGGTGAAGTTTATCACACCTATCTTTTTGATAGATTGGAAAGCTAGTTTCATTTTCAAAATAGAGGTACATTTTCTTTAATAGACTTTTGAGTTTTTAATAGTAATCATTGTGTTTAAATTTAAAACATCTAACAATGTACAATCATTTGTTAAACAGACAAGATCCAGCATTTAAATAAATAGTTTGTTAATCAAGTAATCAGCCAACTAACAACCATCAATTGACAACTACATATCAGACAAATCATACAACAACTAACAACACTACCATCATCATTTACCAAAAATAATACAATCATTTACGAAACCACTACAACGTTCTATTGTCCCATCAACTAAACCGCTAACCACCACAATCCCCCCACCACCAAGACCTTCTGAAAATAAAGTGCTTGTTTTACGCTATAAGTTGATTGAAAGTGCAAAAATGACCTTGTAAAATATGAAAGTGGAGAAATGATCCTTTGGTCAAAAGTGCCAATTTGATCCTGGAAACCAAATTCTGGCCGGAAATAACCATTACACCCATTGGGAAAAAAGAATTTTTCAGAAAAATATGAAAAGACAACATTACCCTTCCTAAAAAAGTCGATGACGCCGGTCAATGTCGCATTATCATATTTTTATGAAAAAATCTTTTTTCTAAAATTTTCATCCCATAGAAGATAGGGATTATGTTTATATTGTTAAGCGTTCGCTAAACTAAACTTTTATGTGAGCATATTAATTATTTATGGATAAGATTTTACAATGATGGTGCCAGTGTGTTACGAGGTTGAATTTTCATCTAATTTCATGCCTGCACGGAAACTTATGCGCCTCTCCCACACGTCACATTGTGCTAAGCTATGACATAAGAAGACTGGTCTGTAACAGATAGTCTTTTGTGCGGCATGTAAATCACTTAGGTAGCTAGTTTAGTTTTTTTATTGAGAAAAATCTCAGGTATGGGTGTCTTCATCTCTTTACCCTAGTATTGCTCTTGCAGTTGTCACGTGATAATCACTCCGACGACATATATGGAGTGTTGGATTCATCCACCATCACACAGGATTAGCTAAATGCAATTAAAATTAAAACAAACATTTGCATCTTCAATAACCTTGAGAATGGTGAGCTGCGACCCCACCATAGCTTAAAAGTGGTCATTCAAAAATTTATTTTCCTCAATTTATTATTTAGTTAATTCTATACTACCTACATTTAAGTTAAAAATACACAAATCTAGTTTACATCTTCAATGCTATATATTTTACCCTCAATAATATAAATACATACTTCCTGTGTCGCAGATAAAAGGATACATGTTTTTCCCCGTTTGTCCCAATAAAAATGGTACTATTTGAAAATTAAATAGTAAAAGATATTATAGTAAAATTTTCACAATAACATTTTTAATTTCAACAACTTTTAGATGGGACCCACTATTTCTTTAAAAATCATGTTTTTTCGCACTTATTCACTGCCACATCAACTTACATGAAAGAGAGTAATTTTGCTATTTTCTTCGGGTGGAAGTATGCATGGCAATGGGGCAAATTTTAGTAAAGATCTACACCTCATTTGCTCCAATAGGGCAGGTACGAAGGTAGTTCGGGTGGGGGATGAGGCGGTATGGATATGAAAATGTCACCCACCTTGGTCCATGGATCGTGGGTCGGACATAGATATTAGTTCATACCCGTCTCATTCCTGCCCCGCTATAAAAACACTAATTGAATACTCCCTCCGTCCCTCAACTACTGGGAACTTTTCTACTTTAGTCCGTCCCAAAAGTTTTGGTCACTTTTGAAACTTACCTATTTTAGTAAAATTGAGCGGTCATTAGTTGAGTCACATCAACGCTCTTTAATATCGAGTCAAAAAGTGAGTGGGCACATCAACTTTTTTAAATATTGAGCCAAAAAAGGAGTGACCACTAGTTATGAGACGGGCGGAGTATATAATTAATTATTATTCCCAAGCATCATAAAATATAAATTGTTTGTTTCCTAGATGGTGCTATCAACGGGGGATATTGAAGTCATTTTGACTAACCTAAACCAAAATTGTCTAAAAATAACATACTAATATTATAATATTTTACTTTTTAATTATTTACTATTAATCAATAATAACTTATACTAATATTATAATATGTTACTGATTTTAATTCTTTACTGTATATAATCAATCATTACTTGTTAAAATATATAAATTTTTAAGATATAATTAAAATCATAAAAATCTCATTATATACATATATCACTGAATACAATTTAAAGAGACACATGATCTAAAATTAAAAAAATGTTTGGATTTTTTTATACATTGATAGAGTACTCCTGATAGAAATATGTATACATATTACTTATTAATTAATTTATGTATGACGAGATCTTGTTTTAGACCAACTAACCGATAAATGTGGAAATTTTATAATTAATGAAACAAATAAAGTCATTTGATATTTACTTTTATTTATTGCAATGAGATACTTATAATTATAATAGCTTTTTAAAATGAATCTAAACATATAAATAATTACTTTTTAAATAATTTGAATTAAATATTATAAAATAATTAATTTTTATTGTATTCAATATTTAACGATTTCTATCTCATATAATAGTTTTTCTTAGATGACTAAACTTTAAAATAATTTTTAAAAAATTTTAAACATAAGATACAATAAATAAATAAAAAGTTAATCCTAATATTTTATTTAATAATATCGCGTAATGTGCGATGATACTCCGCTAGTTATCTATAATGCAGATATCTTATTAATAGTATTTTTATCTAAATAATTATTAAAATTTCAAAATTAAAATTATTAGTTCAAAGTACAATTTAAAGTATTTTTTGGAGATATTGGGACGTGTAAATTGGATTTTTTACAACAGTAAAATGGATTTGAAGATGATATGGAAACTTGAAGTGAATGATCAAGTATGGTGGATTTTAGATAATACCCAATGTGACATAGGTGAATTTTAATGTTGTGCTCATTATGGTTGATGGAGCGCTAATAAATATGAAAATTTGAAGTGAACATATGTATATAGGGACAGTAGCCCATACCCCCGTCGCATTGCCTTCCTTAACAGTAACAATACAAATAAATTAAGGGTTAAATATTTTTCTAACCTTGACTTTAGGTTGAAAGTGCAAATATAACCATGTAAAACTAGAAATTGCCAAACTAACCCTAACTTTACACTGATTTGTGCCGATATAACCTTCCGACCAATTTCTGACTTTGACCAAAATTTCCTACCATTAACCTGAAGTGAAATGGATAATTTTCCCTTGGGCTTTTCAGCTAAATTTTTTTCCACTTTACCCCTCACCACTAGCCATCCCCTCCACCACCACATCCCACCAACTCTCATCATTAGCGCCCACAATTGCAGCACCGCCGCAGCTGCGACAAAGGCCAGGTTGAGTAGCAACAAAGTTCCAACGCCATCCCACAGCATCACCGTCAGAGCATTTGACATTGCACCATTCGCCTAGCAAATTGGAGGTTTGCACCTGTCCACAACATCGCTGGAAGAAAGCTGCGAAGAGCATCGCCACAGGAGCGCCGACACTCCAGCTTTAAGCCCCCGAAGTAGAGCAAAGTTCCCACCCACATCGTCGAAACTTCTACGACGCCAACCACGACACTCATGTTGCCGAAGTTCACCTTTGCGCCACCTCCTCTAAGAGCCACCGCCGAGCTCCGACGAATCTAGCGTCAAGCTTTGACATTTGAAGCCCTCTTTAGGTCCGACGAATCCAGCACCGCCATGAATTGAACATAGCTGAGCTGCATCAAATCCATCTCATTAGATGTCCAATCCCAATTCGAAAAAGTGGCGTCTCAAGCTATGTTCGAACGCTAGCGGGAAGATTTAGGCGGTTGGCGGGAAGAAGAAGAACTGAAGAAGAAATGGACATTTGAGTCCTTTTTATGTTCTTCATTTTTCATTTTTTAAAATATTAGGGGTAAAATGGTCATTTTAATAATTTTTGGCCAATTTTTTTGTTCACCATCGAAGCCAACGCATCCCACGAGTACTCCATAAAGTTAGTACAAGGTTATATTGACAATTTCTATCCCCTCTGTTCAAGTTATTGTGACACATTTACTTTTGGCAAAAATATTTACATTGGAGATCATACATGGTCAAAGATGGTTATTAGAGATCGTAAAAAAAATAAATGAACCAAAAGTAATGGAACGGAGTGTTTTACACATATACTCACCTGATGAATGGACTTGTAAAAGGGCAGTAGGTGTACGAGAGCATTAAAAATCTGGTGGGATTGTAGCGAGGAGGGAGAATGACCAGCAGTACGACGATAGCCGCCACTGTGGCCGCCACTCTGTTTGTCCGACCGCCAAACCGATTGCCGCATAAAAGCGTTTCGTTGTCTGTTCCGTCGCCGGGGGTCCATCTCCGGAGAGTGGGGGTTCAGCACCGGAGAGCAAAGACGTCAGCGAGATCGGGTGGTGGAGCAGGGCTCTACTCCGCCTCACAGTTCGAGCTCACCCCGGAGAACGTGGACATGGTACTCGAGGACGTCCGCCCTTATCTAATCGCCGACGGCGGCAACGTTGACGTTGTTTCCGTCGAAGACGGCGTCGTCTCCCTCAAGCTCCAAGGTTCCATTTCTTGTCTCTACCCCTCCTCATCTTCTTACTCTTATCCTCCACCCTCTCATGATAATGATGAAGATAAAGATAATATTCATATCCACGTGTTGTGAGTTGTGTATCAATCATCAATGGTTTAGACTCTAAGACATAATATCCTTCCTCGTGTTCAATCCTTGGAATGGATTAATTGTTGTGCCTTGGACTTCAGGGGCTTGTGAAAGCTGCCCCAGCTCAACCACAACAATGAGCATGGGGATCGAAAAGGTTCTCAAGGAAAAGTTTGGTGATTCTATCAAGGAAATTCGGCAGCTCATGGATGCTGATGCCCCAAATCCAATCACTGGCATCACTCCCCAGGTTCGTCTATCGCCTACCTCCACTCCAGCCTCCTCTTCCACTCTTCCTAAACTTTCAACATATGCAGGCAGTAAACAGTCACCTTGATGTCCTGAGACCCGCCATAAAAAATTATGGTGGTAGCGTCCAAGTTTTATCTGTGGAGGGAGGTGATTGTGTGGTAAAATACCAGGGGCCTGAGTCTATTGGATCCGGTATCAAGGCAGCTATAAAGGAGAGGTTCCCAGCTATTGTCAATGTTGTCTTTGCAGACTCATAGATAGCCCTTGCCATGTTTTGCTCAACTCTTGGAAGAGAATATATATTATGCATCGCATGATAATTGTACAATCGTCCAAGTTTGCATATATGCTCTGTTGAGTTGCTAGCATTTGTAGATGTTTTGTGTCACAAATGGATAACCACTGTTATTTATAGAAATTTAATATAAACAGGAAGTATACATTAGCTATTCACCGTGAATCTTTTCATAGAGATGTGAACTAAGGCCGGGCAGCAACAGTGCTTGAGGGATGCATATCTGGCAGGCTGGACAGAAGAGGTTCTGTTTTGTTTCACCGACTGGGGAAATATTGTCCTTGAGGGATGCATACCAGTCAGGTATTTGTGTCGGTGTCGGTGTCAGCAGCAGCAAGCAGTGAGTTGAGATAACGTGACAAGTTGATCAAGAATGGAGTGTAGGCAAAATAGCAAGTGATGGTCCAAGTAACAAGCCCCTGCATTGAAGATTGATGAAGACTCAGAAACAGGTGCAGAACGGGTAAGTATAGGGATGCAATCTTTCGCTGATGCTGAATTATGTGAGATACCTGGCCAAAAATCTCAACATTTGCCTGGGGATAATACCAGAGGTTGAAAAGCCTGGATACAGTTAAAACCTGAGTTTGAAGAAAAGGGAAGGGAAATAATGTTGGAAAACAGGAGGAATTTGGTGTTACTTCATTAAGGGGATCTCAGCGAGAGGGCAGGCAATGCCTAGAAGAGAAGCCAGTAGAAATCCGGAGGTGGTGTTGTCGAAGAGGAGCCATATTAATTGGGCGGCTGCAAACAGCAAGTATGCTTCAATGTTGTCGGGTGTCCCGGCTTTGTAGAGTAGTGCACTCAGTTGGATGAACAGCACCAGTGCTCTGATGACAAAAACACCAGTGTCAGTCACTCGTGTTGATAATGTTGTTAAGAAATGGCGACTCACACGAGGGATGATGCAGTTTTCTCGGGGTTGGCCTCTGTCGGAGCAGCCATGGAATCAAGCGAGAGTTGTAGTAAGCCAACGACGAGGTAAAATGATGCAAGCAACGGGGGCACCCACATGTTGGTATGAAGGGGGCCAATGTCGATGGCGCCATTTTGGTACACCACAAGCCTTGCCCCAGAATGTATACCGTCGATCATAGGACCCAGTATGAAACCAGTCCCAAACAGTGAAGCCGCTAAAGGCAGCTTCGAAGATTTTGATTTGCTCGGTTCGTCACCACCGTTTCTCCGTCTCAACCTGCACCGAACAGGCATAGTTGGTGTACCATTAAGACGGGCTGCCAGCACTAAACTCTCCTCCCCTCTTCCCTTTTTGGTTTCCACTCTCTCTTGCCCAATGTGGCTAACACGGCGTTTTCTGTCCACCCAAAATTCCATGAACAATCTTTTCTCAAAAGGCCTGGCCCTCCAACATTTTTTTTGTAATGTATTCCTTCATTACAAATCTCAAAAACCAAAATCACATGACGAGTGAAAATTTCCATACACAACTGAATTCAGGTTATCGTGTCCACTTTCTTACAAAACAAAAAAGGATAATTACTGTATCCTGACTGTGCCTATTGCCAGCCCTGCTGTATCAGTCTCCTTTGCCACTAAAAGGTGAAATTATACACATAAATAGCTTAATTACCCATCAACTTTGAACTTGCGAGGTCTTTTCGACTGAGCAGGTGATGACGGACCAGGTGCCTACAGAACCGTACACAAGAAACGAGAAATGTTCACAACATATGTCAAGAAACATAATCAGATTTGAACAAATCACAGACCCGTCAAATTAATATACCTTCCGCTTCTGATCCCTTTTAATCATTCTTTCACCTGAAATCGCAGAAAAGTTATTGACGAAGAAAACCACCACTTCTTCATCAAGTTAGCAAAAGATATACTCCCTCTGTCCCAATTCAAGCCGCACCTTTACTATTTGGCACTATTCTCTATCAAACTTTGACCGCATATTTGAGTAGATAAATAAACAATAATATTATCTTATGTGATATTGTTAAATTCGGCATAACAAGTAGTTTCTCAAAAGTAACTTTTTATTTGTCGTTATTATACGTAATTAAACATATTAACGATTAGACAAGTTTCTTGATGAGCGTGAAAAAGATTCCGTGCACCTTGAATTGGGAGGGAGGGAGTACATAATCTTACCCTTTTGTGCCGTCCTCTCCACCTTCGTTGATGCGCATGTGTCGTGCACATTGATATTCCATCACACATGTGCATGTGTACGCACTTTTGCATAAAAACCTAACACACATGTGAATGTATTGTGCACTTGACATCAAAACCCATCACATATATTTTGGACAAATAATATTTTAATCACTGATAGCAAGACTTTTTACATGATTAGGATATGTTTTTATTTAATTAATTGTACAAAAATTGAGGGAAATTTTATTTTTTCCCTAATTACCTAACGGGCAAATTATTAGAAGTTGTATTGATTTTTTTCTTTTGGATAAATTGTTCATATGACGGGAGTTTATAGGGCTCTCATCCCAGTTCTATTAAACTCGATTTTGCATAATGTGCGATTGAAGCAAATGATATTATGAGATGAACTGATTTACAAAGAAGCCCTAACAAAATATTACAATTTTAGTCTAAGGCCTCAGTGGAAATAAGAGAGATACACAATGGCACTACTCGATATTACAATTCTAAACAAAAGCCTATGTGAAAATGAGAAGGTCACACAGATGATAGGTGGTTTTCACTGTGTATCCGTCAAATATGATCGACCCAATCCTTCCAAATAGAACCAATCAGAGTGATACATCAAATGAAACCCACACAAAATATATCATCCACACTTCTGATCTAATATCAAGGCAATCAAAATAGAGAAAATAAGCACCCCAACTAAAGATCCAGTCTTTCTCCATTTAACCCATTAAGACCCTTTCCCTAAACTTGGGTATTAAAACTACACGCTTTAATTGCCAAAATAATTTTTTTGTTGATGAATAAAAAACATTTATAATGTGTAGAATCATCTCTAACTCGACCCCAAAATGATGTAAAGGCCAGTTAACCCGAGTGAACAATATGATTTTCCTGAACTTCTTAATGGACCAGAGTCAATCCTCAGAAATAAAAAAGTATCACCAAAAATCCATTGTTTTATCGACTTTGACTTGTATTTCTCTTTACCGTATTGAATGTTTGGATAACAAATATGAATTAATTTATGTTTTATCCAAAAAATGGTTTCCGGAAAAATAGACACTCACATAGACAATTTCATCATATACTTAAATCCAAAAAAATTATTTTAAATGCTACCCATTTTTTAACCTAGAATTTAAAAAAACTAAAAGTTGTAAGAACGAAAACTAAATGAAATGAGATAACAAATATCCAAAATTTATAGCCTTCCACCCCGAAAATCTAAAAAATTAAAAGTTGAAAATAATTGAAATTAAAAGTGAATTAATCATCGAAGAACTGCAACCTTGCCAAAATTAAAGTTAACGAAAACCAGCCATCTCGTCAAAAGAAACTTTTGCCGGAAAAACTCTAATTAATAACATATTATATTTAGAGATGGTCTCCTGTGAGATAGTCTATATGAATCAGAATATTTCTAATTGATCTACTAAAAAACTCCAAACCTTATCTAAAAAATTGGTGAAACTTTTGGGGATTCAAAATTTTGGACTACTTGTCATGGGCTCTTAACTTGCTTATATGTCATGTAAGATGCACTACGTATTAGGACCTATAAGTTTTTGTTTCTATCCTAAGGGTGTAGATTTTGACATGCATGTTATTGACCTTGATATAGATGTGAGTTTTACCAGTTACGGTTCCTCTTGATACCGAACAATGATGACTGTGTCGAGGCATTTTATGCCTATGCCAAGATTGGTTCCTAGGTCGATGTCACCGTTCATGAACATTTTTCACAGATTATTGTAACCTTTGTAATATTTTTTCAAGGGCTTGCATAAATTTTTTATATGCTAAAACTAGATTTATGCTCGCATTGTCAAACTATGCAATAGCAATGTTCTGGTGTCTGGTCTGGGTTCTCGACCCATTGGAAAAGTTGACCTTTTCTACTGAAATTTTGTTCATTAGGGTTTCAGTGTCCTTACCCCAATCATTAAAAATATGGTTGATTAGAGTGACTAGGAGGTTGACTCCATCTTTTCTTTGGCCAGTTGTTGCATATTAACTGGTTAAAGAATTATCACATTACCTACGGTATCAACCCCTTTGTGCTGGGTCATTTTCGTAAGTTGACCATATCAGTTAATTTTATTTGATTGTTGAGATTGATTGATCACCCCCATGGAGTTTTGGTGGTTGTTGTTCCGATAAACTCTTACTAGATTTTTGGTTTGCTTTAATAAGACTTTAACCATAAGGTTTCTTGTTGTTCTACTGTGGAACTTGATCGGTAAAATACGTGGCACTAATGATTGTTTTCTAGAACCTCGGCAATCCACTTCCTAGTAGGTGACTTTTCTATTCTCCATTGTAGTTTCTTCATGAGTGTTATTAGAAAATGTATTTTTCTATACACTCCCCATAAAATCACTTGATTGAACCTTACCTCCCAGGCATAAGACCAACCAAAGATCCTTGATGTGCTATGTATTTTGTTCATATTTTTTGGGATTATTGTGATTTTATTGAGATATAATTTGCACTTTGAGGTGTTTTTTGTGCAGGAATTCATGGATTGTGAAGAATTGAGAGGGAGCTATACATTGCACTCTTTTTTCCTTAACCGATGATTTTTTCCAACTGGGACACCAGGTTAAGGTTTTTAATGAGATGATGTGCTCCAATGAAAAATATTCTTATTTTATAATACATTATTCCAGAGATAAAGGAAAGGAGACAAAAGCAGAATTGCTGAAATTATGGGGTGAAAAGTGAATTATAGAAGAAATATGAATTTGAAGAAAATGAAGATATTCACTTCCCAAATTGATAAGGATTGTATTATCTTTTTCAATTGAAATTCCTTAATTTTAGGAATTATTTTAATTAGGAATAGATGAAATTGTTTCCTTTTATTCAGTGAAGAATCTGAATTGCATTCAGATACGGTTTTGTTTGCAGCCGCGTCTATAAATACATGTAAGCCGAAATCAGAGGCATGTACATAGTACCGAGTAGTTTTAGTTTATAAAAATACAAGTTCGTAGTTTAGGTTTTAGTTAGTTAGGACTTTTGACGGATGATGCAAAACTGCTAGAGCATTGGAATCATTTGGTTGAATTCATCACTTCCATTGATTCCCATATGCATATGATTGAGTCACGATTTGCTTTAGTACATGTGCTATTAAATTATTAGTTAGTTATGTTTTATTTTTATATTATTTATTTATTTACTTTAATTATTATGAGCAGCTAATTTATATATTGGCATGGAATATCAAGCATTAGTTTATGAATCGTGAGGCCTAATTGTTTTATAATTATTCTTATGTGTTCTTGATTGTTCTTGGTTTAATTTATTCTTGATATGTTTAAGTCTGATCAACTTGAATATTATTAGGATAATGCTATCTGATTCCACCAATACGTAATCGTTGGAAAGGGTTAGTAAGTAGCAAGATCTTGTGGAAGCTATACAGATAACTAGTTAAGACTGTAACAGCAAGATGTGGAACAATTAAGTGTGCGTTACTACTT
>JAULKJ010000007.1:70616-88382 GCA_032355405.1 Rubia balearica
GAAAGACCGTCTTTCCATAGGCATATGGAAAGACGAGGTTGAATTGAAATTATAGAGAGGTAGAAGGTTTTAGTTACAACATTAAAATTTTATTTTGCAACATTTAAGAGTGATTGATTTATGACAAGATTAATACAACCCGAAAATTTATTTTGATTTCTTTAAATTTAGAGTTGAAACCTTGGTCTTTCCATCTTTCAAGAGACGGACTCGATGATGAATATAGTAGTATCTCATGTGATATTTTTCACCTTTATAAATTTATATATTTTTACCATACAAATAATATTAATTTTATTGATAAATAGTGATGTAAGACATTTAAAATGGACGAGGACTAGGCAATTTTTGTATTTGGTGTGGGCGATAAGGTAAGGGGGAAGAGAGGGGTTCCGGCAGTGCAGTTTACGATGGGCAGTGGTCCCGGCGACGAGTACGTGTACAGAATCAGCAGTAGCGAGGAGTGGGCATCGCTGCAGCAGAAAGGGAGCACGCTGGGCGGAGATCTGGACAAATCCACCGGCTGTATTCATCTCAGCAAACTCAACCAGGTTCGTATTTGGATTGAAACATAAACAGGAAGAGGCGGATCTAAGGATAGAATTGAATGGGTGCAGGTTGAATGGGTTTTAGGGAAGTTTTACAAGGAGTACGATGGGCAGCTATTTCTGCTCCAGATTGATGCGGACAAGGTGTGTTTATCTGAAATAGAATTGCTCCAGATTGAAAACCCGGCATTGATTGAATGAATTGTGTTGGCAATGCAGCTTGGCGATGGACTGGTTTATGAAGCAGTGGAGGAGGCCAATGAGTTCCCCCATTTGTATGGGCCGCTCCCTCTTGACGCGGTCATCAAGGCTCACCAGCTTGTTCCCATGGGTACCGCCACATTCAGCTGCTCGCTACTCACTCCATCCTAGTTCCTGCCTGCCATTTCCGTTCACTTGTTGTGTTATTTGCCATGTTTGTCATCAATACTCGTCTTAGTTTTGTTTTTGTGTTACGTTTGTTTGGCCCTTTTGTTTCATCAAACAAGCAAATGAAAATGATGAGGTGGAATTCAAAATGCACAAAGTTGGGCGAAAGTCTGGTGCTGAGCATCACACATTTGGTGGTGGTGGTGGTTGCTTTAAAAAAGAATGGTGTAGCAGTAATGAAATGGAGATTGCAGTAAGTAGCAGTGTCGTTTTCAAATTTGTTCAGCAGAGACAAAATGATTACCAGTCCATCCTTACGTATTATGGCACCGGAACGTAATGTATTACATACACCGCGCCAGTTTAAGTGGTTCTGCAATTTATGTAATGTCGTGGAGATGGGAAGCCATGAATTTTGCTCTTTGCTAGTGTTGGGTTCCGGCTGCAGCTGCACATGGTAAAAACGAGCAAGGCAGTTGTTTGATTTCAAAATACGTTTATTATACAGCCAATGACAGTATGTCGTACATTCACTACCATCATCATCGTTCCTGCAAAAGCAAAACAACTTCCCTCAAACTCACTTTGCAACCCAACCCATATATATATATGCCCCCATCCCTTCTTTCCTTGTCCACACATTCCTACTGCTGCTCAAACTACACTCTCCGTGCGTGAAATCACCACTCTACTCTTGTGTTGGAGTCTAACCCATGATCTCAGAGGCAGGCTACTCTGTTACAAGCAGGACTGGACCGGTGGCTTCAAACCCGGCTTCAGGTACTCACCTCAGCATCCCAACATGTTTCTTTCATTATGCATCAAACTAATGTATTGGGTGGGGTTCTTGTGATTCAGGATACTGGCACCCACCACTTACATATTCTTCGCCTCCGCTATTCCTGTCATTTCATTCGGGGAACAGCTTCAAAGAAACACCGGTACCTCTACTTCACTCATCCTCCCACTCATTTTCATTCCACTTTTTGTTAATCAAGCCTGCAATTGATTCAGAGGGAGTTCTGACGCCCGTTCACACCCTTGCATCAACTGCACTCTGCGGTATCATACACTCCATCATCGGAGGCCAGCCTCTGCTGATCCTGGGAGTTGCAGAGCCCACTGTCATAATGTACACCTTCATGTTCGACTTCGCCAAACACAGACCCGATTTGGGTCGCAATCTCTTTCTTGCATGGAGCGGCTGGTCAGCCCCTCCCATCTTATTCTACATCCTCACTCTTTTGATTTTGATTCTGATTCTGATTCTGATTTCAATTCAGGGTGTGCGTTTGGACTGCAGTCCTACTCTTCATACTGGCCATTGCAGGAGCCTGCTCAATCATCAACAGGTTTACGCGTGTGGCTGGTGAATTGTTTGGAATGCTGATCGCCATGCTCTTCATGCAACAAGCCATCGTGGTAACTATACTTCCATTCTGGTGTCTAATCACTACCTTAACAGCGTATCTCAGCTCATACATGCGTGTCATTGCAGGGACTTGTGGACGAGTTTCGCACACCAAAGCGGGAGGATACAAGTCTGACCGAGTACACCCCTTCATGGAGGTTTGCCAATGGCATGTTCGCCTTGGTTCTCTCATTTGGCCTCCTACTCACTGCACTCAAGAGCCGAAAAGCTAGATCATGGAGATACGGCTCTGGTAAGAATGACATCACCCTAGTTTACATTCATTGCTTAGCATAGCTCATTCTGCTTGTTTGATCAACCTCCAAATTGTAATACAGGATGGCTTAGAAGCCTTGTAGCAGACTACGGGGTGCCACTAATGGTTGTGGTGTGGACAGCCGCCTCCTACATACCGGCTGGCAGTGTTCCTAAAGGGGTTCCTCGCCGCCTCTTTAGCCCTAATCCATGGTCCCCTGGCGCCTATCAAAACTGGACTGTCATCACGGTATCTGATCCTCTTCACAAATCACTCATTGCCTTCATCAAAGATGCTTCTCTGATAGTATGAGCATCAATTGTCGCAGGAAATGATGGATGTGCCAATTCTCTACATTTTTGGAGCTTTTGTTCCTGCCACGATGATTGCAGTACTATATTATTTTGATCACAGTGTGGCTTCTCAACTGGCTCAGCAGAAAGAGTTCAACTTGAGAAAGCCACCTTCTTTCCATTACGATCTCTTGCTTTTGGGATTCTTGGTATGCAAACCTTAATCACCTTGCTTCACTCAAGTCCTTGTATCATCCTCATCATTTCATGTTCCTTGTTGATTTTTAGACGTTGTTGTGCGGTCTGATTGGCATCCCTCCATCAAATGGCGTGATTCCACAGTCCCCAATGCATACAAAGAGTCTCGCTACTCTTAAACACCAGGTCGGATTCTTGGAACTGCAGCCTTTTGTGTAGCTCTCTAAGTTAATTACTCCACTAATAAACATCCGGCTTTGAATGCAGCTGCTTCGAAACAGACTAGTTTCTACAGCTAGGCAGAGTATGAAGAAAAACTCAAGCTTGGGACAGCTGTATGGAAACATGCAAGAAGCATATCAACAAATGCAGACTCCTTTGATCTACCAGCAATCCTCAACTCGAGTATGCAATTAATGCTGCATTTTGATTTATCCCACTTCATATGCTATGATGTTAACTCGCGTGAATTCTTTGAATCAGGGGTTGAATGAGTTAAAGGGGTCGACCATTCAACTGGCATCAAGCACGGGCAACATGAATGCTCCAGTTGATGAGACAGTGTTTGATGTTGAGAAGGAAATTGATGATCTGCTACCAATTGAAGTGAAAGAACAGCGGGTGAGCAACCTTGTTCAGGCAATGATGGTGGGAGGCTGCGTTGGTGCAATGCCGGGCCTGAGAATGATCCCGACCTCAGTGCTGTGGGGTTACTTTGCATTCATGGCCATTGAAAGCCTACCTGGAAACCAGTTCTGGGAAAGAATACTACTGCTGTTCACTGCACCTAGCAGGAGATACAAGTACGTTTCATTTCACTTCATTTCATTTCAGTTACGTTTTCACATTGATTAACGTGAATCAATGTTGTGTTTCTTAGGGTGTTGGAAGACTATCACGCTACATTCATGGAGACGGTGCCCTTCAAGACAATAGCAGCATTCACCATGTTTCAGACTCTGTATTTACTGGCTTGTTTTGGGATAACATGGGTTCCTATAGCAGGGCTCCTCTTCCCCCTGCTGATCATGCTGCTGGTTCCTGCACGGCAGTACATATTACCAAAGTTTTTCAAGGGGGCACACCTTCAGGACTTGGATGCAGCTGAGTACGAGGAGGCTACAGCTGTGCCTCCCGACTACAATGCTCCTGTAATATCACTAACCTTTTCTCTAGTTAGCAGTTAATGTTAATGTTGTCAACAGTTTGAGTTTGAAGCATTGGATGCAGGAAGGAGAAGGAGAAATGGCGGGTAGAGCTTCATGTGTAGACAGCGCGGAGATGCTGGACGAGATTATAACAAGAAGCCGAGGTGAGATCAGGAGGACATGCAGCCCGAGAGTGAATAGCTCCACGACCACCACCCCGGCAAGAGATGGACTGATTCAGAGCCCGCGAACATCCTACTCAGACAGAGCATATGGCAGTCCACAGATGAGTAGATTAAGAGGGGAGCACCAGAGTCCAAGGCCTTCCAAGTTGGGTACCAATCCCACTTCTTGAGTTACAGCTGTAGAAGCTTGAAATGTTACATTTGATCCTACTAATCACTCAAATGTAAACAATAAGTGACTGATTGAGTATAGATGAAATATGAATATGTTTCCAGAAAAATGGCAATGGAAAGAGAGAACTGCATCAGCAACAGCTGGTGCTGTGGTATAGTTGACTTTCCTATTCCATGTTATCATGATAACGTAATAAAGAAAGTGAGGAAAGCAAAATGAATCCAAATGAGAAGGAAAGTATATGAACTCAACACATTCATATCAACAAAAGTAAAAGCAGAGGCCAGAATCGATGAACTATCACAGTTTTCAACAGCCTGCTCATGAATTATTAATAACATCATCATGAACAAGGACCGACATTAAAGTAGGCTATTTCCAGCCTCATTCCTAGCCATTGACTTTTGTTTGTTTGTCCATACAAGTGACAACTCGGAGCCACAACAAACAAATAAACAATCAATGTAACAGCATACAGCAAAAGCACCATTCTTTTCAGGCTGAAACACAATCTTATGTACTCCTTTTCGTCATCTTGTTTGTCAATACATATGGTACCCACAGAAATCAAACTTTCGTTATGATTTGTACAAATGATAAATAATTTGGTTCAGTGACTATACAGTTGCATCAGGACTATACTCTTTCGCGTATTTGGCAAACATTTCCAAACCCCGAATCAGTAAACTCTCCAGAAAAGGTTGCAGCGCCTGCATACATGTAAACCAACATACAATTCAACCCCAATCAAAGTTCTGTTAAAGTAATGGAATCTGAACTAGTTATGCTCATGAGAGGATTGTAGTACACAGTTCAGAAGTGTACCGATGCCACTGGAGCTAGTAGCTGAGGGACTTCATAGGAAACTGTAAGCTGACAAAGTAGAGACACAAGGCATAAGCAGATGAACGAAAACAAGTAAAACCAACACGTGTAATTCAACACTTAAAGCCTACATAGCTGGAGTGAAGACTTCCCTACGTGCCTTCAACTATAAATGATAAACAACTTTGTGGATTTAAGCTTCAGATTTAGAAGCAAGAAATCATAGAAACTAGAGATATGGAATGAGTATGTTTAAAGATGCCTTACTTCCACCAAGCATGATGAAGCGCCTCTGGGATAAAATCGAACAGCTCCCCTGCAAAATGACATTAGTACATATCAACTGCTAAATAATGATATCTTATTTCGCCTCCGATCCTACAAATGATGGGCGATCTCCTACTATGACTGATAACAGCATAGTATCAGCTGATACTTTTACTGATAAAAAACTTTCGCACATTTCATAGTTCTGGTAATGACAGGTTGCCTGCAGTCAGAAATTGAGAACTCCATGGAAAAAATCAAAATTTTTGATTCGGGTGGTTGATGATAGGATGGGTATACCTGTTGGGCAGACCTTCAAGAGATCTCCAGTGGATTTTCTGATTTCGGATTGGCTGCAAAAACACGAGCAGTGACATGCATTAGTGAGACAGAGAGAAGAAACATTAGTTAATTGGCGCATGACAAACATGAAGACTTTATACCTGCATATTTCTAGCAAGCCAGGAGAACTCAATATCTTGGCCAAATGCTGTGTATTTAAGCGACCAGCGTGAGAGGTCGGGTTTGTCCTCCAAAATCTAGTTCATATGTTGAAAGTGGGTGATACTTACAGACAAAAGAAGGTAACAAATTGCCATCAAACAATGAATGCTTAGAAGAAACTAAACGACTAATTATTGAACGTGGTAAAGAAAGAGAGCATTTTGTTTATGATCAAGAAAAAGATGAAACCTTGACGGAAGAAATGAAGGGCATCCAACGAGGAATGGCCTCACGGTCCGAATATCGAGCGTAAGCCACCGAAGTGGGCACATCTATTTCCATCTTTACCCTGCACTCAAATAACCCAATATCGGCATCAATCATTGCTTTCGATTGAAAACCGAAAGAAAGGAAAGGAAAGAAAGAACGTACGTGCAATCCTGCCATTCCATTCTGATCGGCCGCCTGCGATCCGGAACAGTAGCCGGGAGGGGATACCGGCGCCGGAATACTGCGCAGCTGCCATTGTAGGTAGCTTTAGACTCCTTGGTGATGAACCCTAAATTTCTCGAAGCTGATGTCAGCAATGGAGTACCTCTGGCTCCACTATTAGAGGCCTTCAACGAGCAACACAAAGACGAGACAGCCGCCGGTGCAGACATAGCTACTGATTCTGATTGGACCGCACAGACAGATTTTGTAAGAATTGTTTTCAACGATCAGAAAAATTAAATAAATGAAGAAGATAAATAATTATTTGGAGAACAATAAAAACTCACTAAAAAGACAAAAAAGTCTGCTGGGGAAATGTCAATTTATTGCACAGATGTAGTAGGAGGAGTAGTCACGTACTCCCATCTGCAAGAAATTGAAGTGAACAGAAATGGCGAAATTTGCAGCGGCGGGCGGCCACGATTCGTCCTACTGGTGGCGGTGGCAAGTCCCAGTCTGTGCTATCCTCATCCTCCTGCCGGCGGCGGTGTCACTGGTTCTGATCAATAAGCACAGCCGTCCGAAATCCTCATCCCACTACCTGTGGTTGCCTCGCTGGAAATCTATGCACCCCAGATGGCTCCTAATCTACAGAGCTTTCGCTTTCCTCACCATGGCCTTCCTTCTATATCAGACCGTCCTCAAACTCGGCTTCTTCGCTTTCTTCTTCTACACACAGTGAGTAACAACTCTATTTCTTGTTCCTTATTCAACATTTATGCCTACTTGAATCATTTACTTATGGTTTTCATGATGTGGTCGCAGGTGGACATTTGCGCTGGTTGGGATCTACTTTGCAGTAAGTTAAGTAGGCTTACTTACGTTTGCTGTTTTGTTGTCAAAATATTCAGCTTATTATTGTGTTGCAGCTTGCCACCATAATTTCTGCACATGGATGCTGGATCCACTCAACAAAATCCCCCGAACTTAGTGAAGAAGATGAGAAGCTTATCAAGAACCCGGGTTCTGAACACCAGCTTGGGTTCTGGGGACTTCTCATGGAGCGTATATATCAGGTTGACCCTTTCCTAGTTTCCCATATGTTTCCGTTGTTTGGCTACACCATATCCCAGACTGCTTAGGCCTTCACACTATGAATTCATGATGACGATCGTGCATAAATGATAATACATTCAACCAAAAGTTTGTATCTTGGCACATGTGCTTTGCATCAAGATTCCTCTCTCTTGATATGGAAATTCCAAATTTATGGTTTTACTTGTACATTTTACCATTATGTTGTAATGTGACTAGTTACTCTTGATGATGGAGTTCAACCAGTGAGAAAAGGCCGTAATATATTCATGTAATGCTGATTCTTAATGGCTGTCATATTAAGTATTGGGCATGGGGTGCCTTTTGGCCCCATTACAAGTTCTTGCTTAAACCTTTTTACCTAATCAAACGTGTTCTGCTTAGCAATATCTATCTCTGATGCTCAAATAGTATTTGTGAGGCAGGCTTGTGCAGGGGCAGTTATGCTGACGGATATTGTTTTTTGGTGCCTTTTGGTCCCATTTATGCTGGGTGAAGAATTTCAACTGACTATGGTGCGTACTGATTTATTGTGCATATATCCATCTGGCTTGTTCTGCGAAATAAAAACTAAAAAGTTATTTGCTTGCGATAATCTGATGATTGTTTCTGTGATTTTTTGACAGTTAATAGCATTCATGCACTCTGTTAATGCAGTTTTTCTCATCCTTGATTCTGTTTTGAATAGCATTGTAAGTACAATCTTGTTGACTAATATCCTGAGCTAGGTCGATAGGTATGTAATTGATGGCTAATTCCACTGTATTGTTGTAGCCGTTTACATGGTTTGGCATGGTATACTTTGTGCTGTGGAGCTGCTCTTATGTTGCTTTCCAGTGGGCTCTTCACGTGTGCTGCACTTCATGGTGATTATATATCCTTGTTTTGGTCCAAGGAATCAGTAAAAATCATTGTTTGAATATAATAAAATGTATCTGGCATTACAGGTGGCCATATCCGTTCCTTGATCTGTCCAATGCATGGGCGCCTATGTGGTAAGTCTGTTGTCCCTTACGTGTAGCGAGCTCCTTGAACTAGAATGGTTTATCCATTGGATATGAATACAGGTATTTGGCACTGGCGTTGGTCCATGTTCCGTGCTATGGATTATACATGGTGGTGGTTAAAGGAAAAGACTTGATTAGCTCAAGATTGTTGGGTGCTTCACATGCGAGGTGGTATTAACTATGATATTGTGTAATGTTGGTTGAGGCTGTGGGAAGGCAGCGAAGATACGTGGCGTTGGACTAATATAGTATACCTGATGTTGATTGGCAGGAGTTCCTGGGACAAGAAGCAGTGGTAAGTAAGATTATTGGGTCCTGTCCCGATTGATGAAGCAGTCTTAACATAGTACACCTACATGACGGTGATTGCTTCTTGTGTTAAGGAAGGAGAATAATTGTTTCTTAAGACAGTTGTAGTCTTAGCTTAAGTTTGAGCAGTAATAAGAGGCAGTGTACAGTTTATCTCTGCATCAATGGTTGTTTATTAGTGTTGATCATCATTGATCAATCTTGAAATTGATTCATTCAACTACTAGTATATTAGTAGCAGTATTTATTTATGAATCTATCAATGAGATTACAGTATTCTGCAGAAATTTTGCATTAATTCTCCAAATGGACGGCCCAACTTTCAAACAGTAGAAATAAACGAAATGTCGACGAAGAAGAAGAGATTCTGCGCAAATATCCGTCTCAATGATTCCTCCTCGTAAGGCTTTATTCCCTCGTTCAGTCTTCACGAACATCTTCATACCAGTAACAAATTCATGCGATGTTGTTTTTCTAGTTACCACACCTCAAGATCCGAGCACCATAGACCCTTCGCAGTAATGCTCATTCTCTTTGTATTCTTCTTGTTTTTAACCTTTTCTTGTTTTCTCTTTCGGTACTGAATTGTTTGGTGGTAGTTCGGTGCTGGAAGATAATCTCGAAAGCCATGTAGCCAAGTCACGCTACACAAACAAACCCTATCCTTGTCCCTTCAACCTTACTACCAAAAGGGAATCAATGGCGGCACGGAAGCACAAGAAGAAGAAGAAGTAAGCTCAGAGCTGAAGCGCCAATCCCTCCACCATACAACTGTCTCGGACTTGTTTGATCTGATCCGTAAAATAAAGGCAATCCACGCATCCTCCTGCCCTGCCCTGACATTCACCATTCCAGATGCCTGTGCCCGTTGGACCGACCACCAGATCAACCAGTTTTGTATCCTCGTGATATTGTTATCTGTCAATCAGCTGCGTTCTGTTCTGCATTGTTACTTAAACTCCTTGTGTGTTGATTGTAGGAACGTCCCGTTTCAGGAAAAACATGCTCGGCAGCAGGCTTCCATTCTTGGTAACATGCAACAATTTGGCATCTTGGACAACTCTGGCGCAGATACGCAGTCTGCTGTTGTGGAATTTGGAGCTGGGAGAGGAAATCTCACCCAAATGCTTGCGGATTGTTATGCCATCAACAAAGCTGTATTGGTCGAGCGCAAGTCTTACAATCTTAAGGTGACCTCCTACTCACCATTCTTTCTTTCTTTTGCTTTACCTTGAAACCTCTATCCATCACTACTTGTCTCTTATTTCTGTACTACTCTTAGGCTGATCGAAGTTTGAGGCAGATACACAACTTGAGTCTTAGGATTGATAGTAAGGTTTTCCATTTTTACTGTGTTAATTCCATTCATTTTTTCCCCTCACAATGAACTGGCCCTCAACCTCTTACGTTTCAAACATTCCGTTCCTTCGTTCATACCGAGCTCTTCAAACTTTTGCAGTTGAAGATCTTAACTTGAATGCTATTGAGTCATTACGAGGGGTCAATTATCTGGCAATTGGAAAACATCTGTGTGGACCAGCCACTGGTATTTAAATTTTAACTCTTGTCAAAATTTATGTGTAATAATCTTAATTCAAGCTAAGATCACTAAATATCTCTTACCTACTTGAACTTCCTCTAGGCATAAACTTATTTATGCATCTTTGTTTCTTGGGCCAGATATGATGCTCAATTGCTGTATACCGCACCAAGGGGCAGGAGATGTTGCTGTTGAGGCAAAAACTGGGTGTATTCTTAGAGGCCTGAGCGTAGCCACGTGCTGTCATCACCTATGCCAATGGAAGCATTATATTAGTAACGTTTTGTGTCTCTTCTTTTAAAACTGGATGAGCACGGATACATACAGAACGTATGCTTGTTTTGGCCTCCTTTGTTCCCAAGTGATGAGAGTTTGGTTGGGTTGCAGATAAGAAGTTTATGTCAGATCGTGGAGTATCCAAGGAAGATTTCCATGCGATGACATGGTTTACGAGTTGGGCAGTTGATATTGACCGTGAGTATGATCCCAGCGACATTGATGTACCACAGCATCTGAAGTTCATGTACTGAATCTCTCTCTTTCCTACCTTAATGTTCTTTCTAAATTCTCTACTAGATTGACTCATTTTCACTCGCTTGCTGCTTTGGATGCAACTTAGCAGAGAGAAAAACGAGCATGGAGATGATTCGAATGAGAGTGAAGGTGCAGGTGTAATGCGAAACATGAGTGCCGCGGACTAGGATTGATGTGCAAGGACATCATTGATGTCGGGAGGTTGACATGGCTCAAGGAACAGGGGCTGCATTCACAGATCGTGAAGTATGTTCCACCCGGCATCTCTCCCGAAAACCATTTGCTGATTGTTAGTCTTGCTAATGCTGGCCATTGATTTCTGGAATCACCATACTTTTGTTGAACCACATTGCAGATGACACAATAGTATTATCTTCTAATGGATTCTTCGGTCATTCTTGTTGCACTTGTATTGTACTATTCCGTACTTAGGAGGGCAATGGCGCATTTTGAGAAAAGAATTGTGCATTCTGAGAAATGTTATGTTGGGGACAAAGTTTCTACAGAAGATCAATTTATGGGACGACCGGACGAAAAATATACACAAAAGAGAATCATGTAACATTGTGGCATTTGAATCAAAGTATGAGATAAAAGCATCTACTTTTCCTACTCTTGTTTCTTCATCAATGTTTTTAGTCCCCTACACTTATTAAAAATTGATATTCAGAAACATAAATTACGAGTCTACTAAACTAATTGACAATTTTATTTGTATTTTAGGGTCATAGTTAATTATACTATATATCATTAGATAAATAGGAAACATGCAATTTAAAGTGAGAACATGTAAAATTGAAGGGCCGGTTATGGAAACAATATATAAAGTATGTGCCATAAACATATATTTTAGAACTAAAAGGAAAAAAACATAAATAGTTTTTACAAATAGACGGATGAATTGAAATTTTAAATATTAACTTTAACTAGGACTAGTAAGTGGCAAAGTCTTGGGAAAGACCGTCTTTCCATAGGCTTATGGAAAGACGAGATTTAATTAAAATTATAAAAGGTAAAAGATCTTAGTAGCAATATTAAAAATTTATTACATAATGTGTAGTAGTCATAAAGTTTATAACCCGATTCATGCAACCCAAATTTTTTATCTTAATTTCTCCTCATTTACACTTTAAACCTTCGTCTTTCCATAACTTTGGAAAGACCGTCTTTCAAGAGACGGGCTCGTAGTAAGTTCACGTGACTTAATTTTTTATTTTAAACTTTTAGAGTCAGCATTTCAAAATCCGATAATATAAGTAGACTATATAAGCCTGAAAATCGCCACTTGAGTAACAAATTTATCAAAATTTTCACACTAGCAGAGATCTGCAAGAGGGAGAATCCCCAAATCCCAAACCCTCTGGAAAAATAATTTTTAAATTGATATGAACAAAAATGATCGGCTTCTGACTCCGACAACGACACCTGATTGGCGGTGACAAGTTCCATGATGGTGGCCAGTGGTAGCTGTAGTCGGTATCTGAAATGCCGATTGTAGTCCCCAACACAGTAAACCTACATCAACTCTATCATGTCAGGTGATACATTTCACTGGAAAAATGTCTGAAAAAGGACGTATGTGAGTGGATTTTTATTGCAATTCTTGAGGGGTTTTGGAATTAAATCACAATTATACTTGTGATGAAGGGGAGTTATCCTGAATCCATGATAGATTTCGTTAGATTTATGGAAAAGTAGACCTTGAAATCAAAATTCCTTTTTTTGGGGTGCCCTCCATGGCTCCATCATCCGAATATAATAACGTAAGTTTGGGCCCCGACCGGACTTGCGTCAAATAAAGCCCATCGTGGTCGAAGAATTTTTTCCCCCAAGCATCTTAAATTCCCAATTCTTCGTCTTCCTCGCCAATTCTCTATTGCTAATCCCGTAATCCAACACTCAAAACGTTTTTCTGCTGCTGCTGTTGTCTGTTCGTATCCTGTATCAGAAAAGCCCTAATTTTGATTCTTGAACATGGACGGCGATTTCTGTGCCGTTTGCGCAGATTCCCTGGAATGGGTGGCGTACGGCGCCTGCGGCCACAAGGATGTTTGCTCCACCTGCGTCGCCCGCCTCCGCTTCATTTGCGAAGACTCCCGGTGCTGTATCTGCAAGTCACAATCCGACGTCGTTTTTGTCACCAAGGTACCCCTTTTCTCTCCATCTGGTGTAAAACTGTGATCTTTAGTTTATTTGCCCATGCGATTTCTTATAGATTGTTGTTTTCAGGCACTCGGGGATTACACCCACTCCGTCAGCGATTTCTCGGCATTCCCTCCCCAACCGAAGGAGGGCCGAGTGGGGTCCTACTGGTACCATGAAGATACGCAAGCCTTTTTTGACGACTTCGATCACTACAAGATGGTTAAGGCAATCTGCAAGCTTTCTTGCAGTATCTGCGATAAGGCTGAGGACCAACTTCCTGCTGATGGACCCCGGAGAAGAACTCGTTTTAGGAACATTGAACAGCTTAAGGGCCACATGTTTCACCAGCACAAGTTGGTTATGTGCAGCTTGTGTTTGAATGGAAGAAAGGTTTGTAACTTGCATTGTATCCATCCGCTAGATGTTGTTGTGTTTCCCTAGCTCAACTCTTTGTACTGATCTTGATCTTCCCTTTTTTTTTTTGGATCAGATCTTTATTTGTGAGCAAAAGCTTTACACAAAGGCGCAACTGAAGCAGCACATAAACACTGGTGATTCTGAGGTGGATGGAACTGAAACCGAAAGAGGCGGATTCATGGGGCATCCCAAGTGTGAATTCTGTCGAACTCCCTTTTACGGGGATAATGAACTTTATACCCATATGTCCACTGAGCATTATACCTGTCATATTTGTCAAAGGTAAGTTGAAGATTGTTTCCACCCCTATCAAATGTGTTTGTCTTACTGTGCTTCTTTGAAACTAAGTCCTGGCTTGTCCAAAAAAATTATGCAGGCAGCATCCTGGGCAATATGAATACTACAAGGATTATGATGATTTAGAGGTCAGATAGCTTCTTATTTTTCTCATGTCTTTGATTGCTAGTTGTCACAATATCCTCCTGGACAACTTTTGATGTAAGGTTGCCTTTTGTTTTCTGGAACAGATTCACTTCGGTAAGGACCATTACTTGTGTGAAGACGAAGGCTGTCTTGCCAAGAAGTTTATTGTTTTCACATCTGAATCTGAACTAAAGGTCACGACTCGTAATCTTGAGACAGCTATAGCAATGTGTTCTGGCGCATGCTGTAGCCGTGCACATACACCATACATTTTGATTGTTCAGTGAGTTTAATTTATCAAAGATGTGTTGCTAAGAGGTTTCGGATTGTTCCATTTGCAGAGGCACAATGCTATGGAGCATGCAGGCCGTATGTCTCGGTCTGAACGCACTGCTGCACTAACGGTGTGTTTCTGCACCTTGCCCTTTTAATATAATGGTTTTTGCTGTTTCTTTAAACCTCTGGTCGTCTGTATCCACTCGCTTTCTCTCTGCATTGGTGTGATTTGATTGTTGACCACTTATGTGTATTTGGTAATTCATATCTTGTCCACGGGTTGGCATTCTGAGCATCTCATTGTTATGTCTTGCAGCTGCCAACTAGCTTTCGATATCGGCGAGATAATGAACAAGAAAGGAATCATGGAAGAGGACGGTCATTTCAGCGAGATACTTCACAAAACCAGCTCTCTGATGCCATCCAAGCATGTATTGACTCATCTATTGCGGATGGCACGGGATTGCCTGATCTGCCTTCATCCAGTAGGAGCTCAGCACCTGTTCCAGTAGAAATTAGTGAGGATGATCCTCTGATTACACCTTTTGAGCCTCCGGCTAATACAGATGCTGAGTTAGCTGCCAGATACCGTGAAGCCGTGTCACTCTCAAGGAATGCACCACTCGCACAGTCTGCATTTCCCCCTCTTCCCGTGGCTCCTCCAAGCAGTCAAGTGCAATCTGTACAGGATGGGAATACTATGGCTGCACGTCTACGTCGGCAGAACAAAGTCAATGTCGTAAATTCTTCGAGATCATCTTCCACCGGGACTGTAGCAAGACGCCCTCATGTATTAAGGACAGTTCCTCCACAGCCTGCTTTGCCTACTTCAAGTAATAAGCCTGGGTTGGTGTCTACTTCAGGGCAGATGAGGTTAACTGCCAACAATGTACAGATGCCGTCCAGCATTTCTAATCCTGTTCAGGTGAACCCGCCAGTGACATCCAATGCATGGCCTACATTAAATGGTTCCTCAAGCAAACCAGCCTTTCAAAAAGGACCTGCTGCATCTTCTGGACCAAGCAAACCGGCTTCTCAAAATGGACCTGCTGCATCTTCCTATTCAAGTTCTCTTCTAGCTAGGTCGCAGGCTAGAGTCAGTCATTCAGCATCAGCGCCGAACCTTGTTAACAAAGGATCTTTTGAGGCATCATCGGCTGATTTTCCTCCAGTTTCAGCTACCACGCAGGCACAGAAGTTGCGCCCCGTTAGCAGCGTGGCAGCCCCTGTAGAAGACCGTCAGACTGCAAACAGTACTTTAGTGGAACAGATGCGTTCTGCTTTGGACTTTGATGAGGACAAGTTCTCTGCTTTCAAAGACATATCTTCAGAATATCGTGTAGGTACGATAGATGCAGAGACATATCTCTATTATGTGGAGCAATTTGGTTTATCTCATCTCGTGTTTGAGTTGGCACGGCTGTGTCCAGATGTTCAAAAGCAGAGAGAGCTGTTTGAGGCGTTTAATGTTAACATGGTTGGCAATGGTCAAAGAGAGAATGGAACTAGCGTGAACTCGATAAATGCAAAAGGTTCATCAAAGAAAGGAAAAGAGAAGGTGGATGCCACTGGACGTGGTACTTCAAAGGATCAACTAGCAGATAGCATCTTAAGTTCAGTCAGGCAACTTCAGTCAAGCTACAGAGCTACAGAGAATGAAACAGAAGTTTTGTCAAAGGATGGTTATCGAACTTCTAAGGGCAAGTCCAAAGTCGTGGCAGACCAAGCAGAACCACCTTCGTCTGATAAATCAACGAATAGCAAGAACCAAAGTGAGTTAGTGGCAGCTGGGGGATCTACTCAAAAAGCAGGAGAGAGTAATGGAAAAAACAAACAACGCAAGAAAACATCAAAGTTCCACCGGGTACGTTTGGGCGATGACTCTGCAGCAGCATTGTTAGACCTTAGAAACTCAAACTGTGAACCGGAGCCAGATCCAGATTCAAAAGAAGCCCCTGCTCCTGCTGGAGGTTTGCCTGCCCGTGGTGTTTGGCGTGCTGGTGGTGCGAAGAATCTTTTCACTACTTAAAAGAAATAACGACGCCGAGTAATGGATGAATGGTTTAGAGTGAATTAGCAGCTGATACTGCTGGTCAATGTTTAGGTTTTATGCAGAGCAGTAGTTAATATTTTGATACTGCTATGCAGAGCAGTAGTTCATGAGTGTTGTGTCATGTTTAGGCACCTTATGAATGTTATGTTGAGTTGAGGAATACTGGGCAGAAGCTTGTAATCTTGGGAGCTTTGGTACATTTTGGAAAAATGGTGGATTGTTGTTTATTTTGAAAGCCGCATGACAGATACTCATTGCATTTTAGGCAAGTTTATGTGCTGATTTCAGTTTATTGCATGTTTAGGTACTTGCCACATTGATAGTAATGTGTATACAAACGTAACACAACCCAAATGGTTGAAACAAACGGAGTAAGATATTTACACAATGAAGTCTAAACAAGTGTGCCAAATGTTTTCTCGCTGCTGTAGCATATATACAGAAAGCCATCTTCATCCTTGTATGAATTATAAACTCCCTGCATCAAACTTGCTGCATTCACCAACAATAGCCGAAACTTGCATTAACACGATTCAATCGATGACATGAAAATAGGAAGTAGACAAACCATCCCAACAAGAAGGCTTACATGTTTGAGGCAAAGTGTTGTTGACAAATACAAACAGAGCTTTCCCGGGGGCCATATGAAGCCTCCCACTGAGAATATGGATGAACTGTCCAACAGACATGTCTCTTGGCACTAGGAACCTGTTCATGTCCAAAACATATGAAACTAACAAATTACAGACAAAACATGCCACATTGATGTTGCAGCTTAGGACAAAGAAGAAGAAAACAACAAACAAACTCACTTCTTCTTGTCCAACTCAGGAAGATCAGCTTTGTGGTACCTTTCAACAACCACCTGAAATCACACGCAAAGTATGCATACATCTCTACATAAGTCCATCAGTTTGCTAACTGTACAAAATCCCCCCCTCCAGTAAATTCAATTATTACTGAAAATATAACATCTCCATTAAGAAAACGTCCTCAAAAGTAATCCTAGGCGAGAAGTTGAACAACATACAGGTAGCCTGTCAGGGTACTTGGCGATCATGTCGAGTGATTCATGGCGTCTCTGGACTGTAAATTTGGAGATAATTTAGCAACAAACAGAATCAATTTAATTTGGTAAAAATCCAACAAATCAAACCAAAACTTACTGAAACTGAATATGTCCCGGAAGCTATCTTTCCCCATGATCGCAACCGTCACCGTCAATCACAGGATAACCTTGTCTGATCAATTTGATAAGAAGAAAGAGAGAAGAACACCAAAGCAAAAAGTAGACGTAACCAACCCAAATTTTATTATTCAAAGTATAATCCAAAGGTTAAAAACAAAAGCGGGGATAGCTCAGTTGGGAGAGCGTCAGACTGAAGATCTGAAGGTCACGTGTTCGATCCACGTTCA
>JAULKJ010000007.1:215136-225186 GCA_032355405.1 Rubia balearica
TGAGAAAGTTGACCAAAAAGTGTGCAGCTTGAACTGGGACAGAGGGAGTACTATAAACAAAACTAGGTTATTTTAAAATGTTGGGAATGCCACAATATGCTTTTCCCAAAGTTATTTTTAAATAAATAACCGGTTTCTTAATATATATTTTTATTGGAGGAAACTTTTCTTATTACTTTATCAAATAATTAAAATATATGTTTTTTAGAATAATCTATTTTTAAAAATTTATGAAATAGTTGAACTATATCTGTTAAACCCACCTTAATCTCTAAGACTTTGACTTCTGAGAAAATTTATATTTTAACCTATTTTATAATTTCTGAATCCGCCACCGTTGTCACAGGTATTGTACTCCAAAACGTCCAATTCGTGGCCGAGCCGGGGCTTGCAGCCACCGTCAAGAACTACCTCGAAAGGCCGTGGAAGCAGTACGCAAAGACGGTGACCATGCAGTCAGACATCGGGCCAGTGATCGACCCCGAGGGATATAGGATCTGGGATGGGATGAACTTCCACCAAACCTGTGAATACCTAGAGTACGCTAACAGGGGGCCCAACGCTGCCATCAATAGGAGGAACTTCAAGGCTTTCTCCAAGAGCAAGGTGATCTTAGCCACAGAAGCTGATCAGTACACCGTTACAAAGTTCATTCAGGAAAGTACTTGGCTTCCGGCCACCGGAGCTCCATTCAACCCAGGACTGTGATTTTGCAATGGCTAGTTAATCACACATCTGGGAGGTGTTATTTTAGTGTTTGTTTTTTAGTGACACTTTTTTGATAGAATAGTGTGACTAATTGTATGGTTGTAATGAGAGAGATGAGAGCGTGACTAATGACGAGTCACAACAGGTTTAGATTAGAGTAATGGAGAGAATCCTCTCGCTTGCTGATAATTATTTATTAGAAATTAATACATATTATAAGTTAATAAGTAATCAAAATCCTCATTGTTTATACTTTATTCTATTTATGTTGATCTTGTTTATTGTTCAAGAGTATCGTATTCTTCTTATCATTTCAAGTGAAATAAAATATATAAAACTTGATTAAATAGAGATAAAATCATTTGTCCAAATTATAATTAAATTGAGAAAATTTGCATCGTACTAAAAGCACATCTCTACAAAAATAACTTTCAAATGTGACTCTTTTTGGAGCATTTGTGAAACTCAAAGGCGTCGCTAAAAATATATATTAGTGATGTCTAGTGAAGTGTCTTTATTCAACGTGTTAATAAAATATAGTGGCGCATTAAAGTGTCATTATATTATTTGTACTTTAAAATGCGGTTCAATTTAGAAGTGTCATTAAATTTGTGACAAGGATTGATGTAGTAATTCAGTTTAGTGACTGTATATGCTACAAATATTTAGTGACATTTGAAGGTGGAGTAAATATTGTGACATTTCTTTACCTGTCATAAAATATGCGTCACTACTTTTTTTGTAGTGAGTAATTGATAATATAATATTACTTGTGTCGTAAATATTTATAAGACTAGTATAACTAAATAGATTATAGAATACTATTATTGTTTAAAAAAATAGAATATCAATATTATAATCTGTCTATCATATTCATATAAATCTTTTTTGGTCAGTTATTTTTTATGAATTTCTAATTGTTTTTAGTGTAATTTGATTAGTTATTATTTTTATGAGTTTTTAACTGTTTTTGAGAATAAATAAAATCTTGTTTCATTTGAGATAAACTTTAATTAACTTCATCAATCCTTAATTCTTGGTAATGGCTAATGAGTAGCGAATCTTTCTATAAAACTAGTAAATTGTCACAAAAAAATATAAAATAATCTAGTAAATGGTTATTACTTGTGAATACTTATGTAACCGTTTGTGTTTCCAAAGAATTTTAGGTGTGCCCACTCATGTATTCACAACAATTAGTTTTTTTTTTGGAGAAAATTCACAACAATTAATTTATTTGTATTGTCATCTTATTTATGTGCCGACTATCGGAGATTCATCACTGCAAAAAAATACTTCCAGAAGTGATTCATTTTTGGAGCATCCATGACACTCAAAAATCTCGCTAAAATTATTAGTGATGGTTTGTGAAATATCTGTATGTAGCGTGTCACTAAAATATTGTGGTGCGTTGAAACATCCTTATATATTTTTTACGCTTTAAGATGCAGATCAATTTAGAAGTGTCCTAAATTTTGTGACATGGATTGATGTGGTAAATCAGTTTAGTGACATGTGCACATGTCACAAATATTTTAGTGACACTTGATGGTAGAGCAAATATTGTGACTTTTTAAACTATTATAAATGTGCATCACTACTGGAATTTTTTTAGTGCATATATAACTAGTGTGATTTATTTGTAGTCATGTATTTTCATTTGTTATAATCTCCTTATAGAATGTTAGCTATATAGTTGTCTTATAAACAGTCGATGATTCTCCACTAATTGTAATTGTTGTTGGGCGTTTTTCTCAACATTTTTTAATGATTGATTTAATAAAAACAACAACTGATGATTCACGATCTTTCACTAAAATCAAGTGATGGTTATACCAAATTTAATCAACTAATCGAATTTGATCGTACATTCAGTGTCAAATTAAAACTACTTAAATTGTACTAATACATTTTCATGAACAAGTCATGTGTATATTTATATTCTCTCCATTTCAATATATCTCAAAATTGTTGTCAAATGCACTTTGATGCTTTTACTTGAAGGTTTCAAGAAGGTCTATTAATGCATCAATGTACATTATATCAAATGAGAATTTGTCATTGTACTTTTTTTTTCGCCTTGACCAACTGTTAGACGGAATATTTACTGTTAATAAAATTAATAGTGTAATTTAGTGTTTGTTTTTCATTAATGCAGCGAGATTCCTATAATTTTAAAAACTTTTAAAATATATTTTAATGTATAAATAATTATAATTTAACCGTAAAAGTTATTGACATGAGATTTTTTATGATCGGTGTAATTGTTAATCGGTGTAAACCTTTGTCCTTTTTGTTGTACTAAATGTAAGGCTAAACATCGTTAATTAATTGGAAAGAGTATGCTTTTCCCTTTTCACGGTACTCATTATTTCATGCATGCATGCAACTATATCATCCATGCACAAATAACGGACTCCTGATCCTATTCCCACGGTCTCCACACACACAAAATGTCTTCTTTTTTTCTCCCAACACTATATATATAAACACCGTTATCTTTCCAAATTATTTCACAGTATATATTATATAGATAAAATACATATAAAAAACCCTAGGAAAAGGAAAAAATGCAAAAAAATATGGGAACGTGTGACAAAGCCATCATCTCCTCCGTCTTCTTCCTCCTCACCGTGGGGATGACCGCGGAAGCCGCCCACGGTGACAAAACCATGAAAACCGTCACCACATTCTGCGAAATGACCCCTTACAAGGACATCTGCGTCAAAACCATCGAGCCGGTGGCGAAGAACGACTCCTCCTCGACGAAGGACTACCTGATGGCCATCATCGAGGCGGCCTCGCTCGAGGTGAAGGCCGGAATGGAGGCGACGAACAAGACCAACGTGAAGAAGAAGGATCGTTTCCACAAGCAGGCCGTTAGGGATTGCGAGGAAATGTTGGGGTACGCGGTTAACGAGCTTCAGGCCGCGCTATCAACCGTGGGGGATCAGGATATGCACACTCTGAGCGACCGGGCCGACGAGCTTCTCAACTGGCTCTCGGCGGTTTACAGCTACCAGACCTACTGCATCGATGAGTTCCACGACCCCGGATATAGATCGGAGGTTCAGACCGGCCTCTCTAACGCCACCCAGCTCACTCACAATGCCATTGATGTGGTGGCGAAGATCTCCAACCTCATCAAGGGCTTTGGAGGGCTGTTTGGTGACATTACCAAGAGTGGGGGATCAGCAGGCTCAGCAACAAGCTCGAAATCAATGGGGAAACGAGTGAGGGGAGGGCACCATGGTGGAGGTGGCGGCCACCACCACAATGGTGGACATGGACACCACGGTGGCGTACATCTTCACCAGGGCGGAAAACACCACCATGATGGCGGCGAAGCTGGCCATCATAGAGGGCACGAGCGCAGCCTTAAGGAAACCGAGGAGATGGCGCAGGACGATTTCCCCACCTGGATGGAATCCGGCCAGAGGAAGCTCTTGGCTGCAGGAGCTGCGCCGCCCACGCCAAATGCCGTGGTAGCGAAAGACGGAAGCGGAAAATTCAAGACTATTGGTGAAGCTCTTGCAGCCTACGTTGTTCCGCCTCCAGGAGGAAGATACGTTATTTACATCAAGGCCGGAGTTTATGATGAACAGGTTCTCGTCGATAAGCCACAGACTAATGTGTACATGTATGGAGATGGCGTTGATAAAACCATCATCACCGGAAGCAAGAACTTTGGCATCATGCACATCCAAACCTCCAACACAGCCACAGTCTGTAAGTACCAATTTATTATTATTTACCAGCTGCTACTTTTTATATTTATATTTTTTTCAAATTTGTTTTCACTTGTAAGATCTACAAGTGTCACTAAAATATATGACTTTAATTAAGTGTCAGTACGCTATATGTGACGTTTAATTAAGTGTCAGTACACTATATGTGACGTTTAATGAAGTGTCACTGGATAAATGTGACGGTTTCGAAGGGTCACTAGACTATATGGTACGTTTTGGGAAGTGTCAATTATATATGACGTTAAGGGAAGTGACGGTATTTTAAAAGTCACTATATATTATATGTGACGTTTCTGGAGTGTCACAAAATTAAATCCATAGCTAGTTTTATGAAGATTTCACTATTTATTTGTGCAGTAATACTTTATGACAAGATAAAATGTAACAGATGTATTCAGAGATGTACAACGGTCGTAAAAATATCGTAACAAGTGAAAATACATTACATATCAAGACATCTCCATGGATGTGACAAAAACAATGTCGTTATTACCTTTTTTGTAGCATTTCCTAGAAAAATTTACAAATAGTGGTTTTTATGGTCAATCTATCTCGTAGCTGCTCTCGGGGATGGATTCATGGCGCGGGGCCTCACATTCAGGAACACAGCCGGGCCGGAAGGACACCAGGCGGTGGCATTGAGACTACAATCGGACATGGCAGCAGTGTGGGACTGCAACATGGAAGCCTACCAAGACACACTGTACTACCAAGTCCACAGGCAGTTCTTCACCAATTGCTTGATCTCCGGCACCATTGATTTCATCTTCGGAAAGGGCTCCGCCGTGATCCAGAACAGCAAGATAGTCGTGAGGAAAGGCCTCCCAAACCAATTCAACACTGTAACAGCAGACGGAAAGGAACTCCAGAACGCTGGCACAGGAGTGGTACTCCAAAATTGTGCCATTGTTGCTGAGGCGGGCCTCCCTCCCGACGTCCAAAACTACCTCGGGAGGCCCTGGAAGGCGTTCGCGAAGACCGTCGTCATGCAAACTGACATCAGAGGGTGTATCAACCCCGAGGGGTACATAATCTGGCAAGGTGAAACGTTCCACCAGACTTGTGAGTACCTTGAGCATGCAAACAAGGGCGCTAGCGGCGCTACTGACAGGAGAAATTTTAAGGATTTCACCAAGAGCAAGGTGATCACAGCAGCCGAGGCCGATCAATACACCGTCGCTAAGTTTATTCAGGGAGATACTTGGTTGCCGGCCACCGGAGCACCGTTCACCCCTGGTCTGTGATTTTTCATTGGCTAATCATGCGGCTTGGAGGTGTTGTGTATGATTTCGCTACACTTTTTTCTGTTGTCTTATATTTTAGTGACAGTTTTGGTAGAATAGTGTGACCACTTGTAATGAGCTAGATTTGAGAGCGTGAGGCTAGGAGTGAAATTATGTGACATCCTCACGTACTTGGTATAATCCTAATAAAAAATCAATGTAAAGCTTTTCTTTAGTTATATACCCTTTTAATTTTTCCCATATCTAGTATAAAAACGACTTCACAGTCTGAACTTTAGGCGGAGATTTTTGTTCAAAACCAACATAAAATTTGATCTTTCCCAAATTTATTTGTAGCTTATAAAAACCACATCTCAAGTCAAGTGTTTAATAATTGCACACCGATCCTCACCTATTTTAGCCTTGTCATTTGCGAAAGAAAACTAGAATTATCAAATGTTTTCTCTAACTTGCTTAACAATAGGGAAACTCAAATGTTAAAGATAACAATGAGCAGTGCTCTTCAATGATAACAACCCCCTTACTAAACGACGCACTAAAAGTTTTGAGTTCACAAATTGTAAGTTTCTCAAACTATTAGACTAAATCGTGTAGAAGAAAATATACAGGGACGAAATCCATAATTTCTTTTAGTGCTTCAATGGCGCCATGCGCGGAAAACAACAAATTAATGCCGTTTTGAATCGAAGCCGAAGAATCAGTGTTCCGGTGAATGTAAACGTTGAAGCATTAGCCTCTGATTCTCTGCAAGTTTCCGATAATGAAGAACAGAATGCGATTGGCGGCCTCAGTTTTTCCTTCATTTCCAGGTATCAAACCCTAACCTTCATATCCAATCCTCCTTTACAATGCTCTACTTTACTGTTCGTGCATTTGGATTCGGAAAGCTGCGTATTGAGCTGCGATTTGGCAGGTGAATGGAGCAGGAAATTCATCTCTGCAATCGGAATTTTCCCTAGCTTCAGCAGGTAGAATTTCTCCAAACTTCCTTTCAGCTGCTTGTTGTCAGTTGCATATCTTATGCTAATGCTATATTATGACTTCAGAAACTGGAAAAATTGAGTAGTTGTGCGATCATTGTTCGTATGGAAACATCAATTTCTCTAACTAAGATTTCTAAATGTCTGTCTGATTTGAGCAGACTCCATTGTCGAGAACTCGAGAGCTTAGGTAGGGCAATGCATGATTTGTCTTGTGAAGATGACTTTTCAGAGTTAGGCCCGCCGGTGAATGAAAATGGAGCTAAACAACTGAGACTGGCGACGGAGAAACCAGAGCCTCAGATGGCATACCAAAGAGTAAAGATTTGCTGCAAATCTTCACGTGATATGTGCATTTTTCCATTTGTAGTAAATTACTGATAATGTAATTCTTCTTGCTTGTAGAAAGCTAATTCTGCACCGCAGGGTAAACTGAATTGGCAACTGTCTTCTGAAGATATGCCCAGCTTAATGAAGATTATCCTGGGTATCCATAATATTTCTTGGGTCAGGGTTCAGGATCGAAGTGATACTCTGTCTTTAGCTGTTAGACAGAATCAAAATCTTGACCAGGTTAAAGGCGAGACTCTGGATAGTTCCTGTTATGTTTTGATTAAGAATGTACCTTCTACCTTCACTCTTGCTGATCTGGTTCAAGCATTGTCGGTTTTTGGGAAGGTTTTGTCGGCACGTATCAGGAGTGTCTCTGATGACCTTTATCACTGTGATGTTGAGTTTGAGGTATATGCACCGGCCTTTTCATTTATTTGCATTGTTTTTTGGCTATAGAATTGCACGCTGAGTTTTTATTTTTTAACCCGATAATCTCTAGAACTCGGAATCAAGCAGGAGAGCGGCTTTGGCTGGTGAAGTCACTATAGAGAACATTCATCTTCCTATCCGTGCCTCTAATTCCTTGGATTTAGTTACTATTCGAATTGAAGGCATTCACACGGAGACTCCTGATGTTACAGTTCATAGAACGTGCAAGTCAATTGGTGCTCTTGTGGGATTGGAAATGGATGGCAAGGATGCTGTAAATGCCATCTACAGAGTAAAGAGTGATGAAGAGTTGCAAACTATTCTGAAAAGGTATGAATTGTGATGAATGTTTCTTTATGTACGTGATATAAACCATGAAATACCTTGTCCTGTCAACCATCTCGGGGTACCATATATGCTTACTCGTTCCGCTGCTAGCCAGGTCTTGCTTTTACAGTTTCCAATTTCATAAGGAATGAGTCCAGCGTGTCAGGAGTTGTTGAACATAGTGTATGTTTCAGTGAGGGTTAAGAACCCAAGTACAACAAAGACTTCTAGGTCCACATTCTTGTTTGCTTAGCTACAATACGAGTTTGATGCTGTCCCGCTATATTTTGTATTCTCCGTTGCTGTCCCGCTATATTTTACCATCAATGAAGTGATTTCTGTCTAAAGTGATATCGTGTGAAATCTTGGTTGTGTTTCTCCATCTTGGTAGGCTAAACAACACCATTGTCGATGACCTTTGCTGGTTGGCTAAACAGTTCCCATGCCAACCTGCCTCACGGGCAGTCCTCCAAAAGGAAGATCGCGACAGCGAACTGGGGTTAAAGGCCACAAATTACCTAGATGCATTAAAGTGGAAATTGGAGGAGAAATTGGCTGTGGAGAGGAAATTGGAGAGGCAATTGGCTGTGCAAAAGATTCCCTTGGAGGATTTGCAGCTTCTGCATCAGGGCATTATTCACATTCAAGGTCACGAACCATTATAGATTCTGAGTTTCAGTCTTATCATCTACTAGTATAGTACAATTAGGGGATCAAGAATTCAAGATCATGAAGAATTGTAGAGCTCATTTTTGTTTCATTAGTTGACAAATATGATAGCTAGAGTTATAGAACGGAAACATTTGTGGATTCTGATACGTTGAATCAGAGCCTGATTGCTTATACACTGAAAAATGACATAAATTTAGTTCTACATATTGCTTTATGCGTCCTAGACACGCCGTTTTTGGCACGAACTCATTCCCCGGGATTATTGCTTATCAAGTTAGTGACTCGAGTCTCGCCGGGTTTCTCCTGGTTTTCAGACTCCGCCATACTCAGAACTGAACATTCTTCAATATACCCTCTATCATCAACTAAAGACTTCAAATATGAACAAGGCCGGTCTTCCGTCTCCATACTTTGGCCGCTCTCCTGGCCTGAACTTGACGACCCTGTAGGTTGAGTCCTCATTTGCACGGATCGCATAAGAGCAGCCCTTCTCAAGTCTGCAGAGTGGCAAATGTCGCTAGGCGATGATGGGAACCGGCCCTCGGAATCTGAGCCCCGTTGGCGGGGTTGTGAAGCTGAGGCCGGTGAGGAAGGACAGCTATGATTCCCCGACAGTAGCCGTTGGTTTCTGTAAGGAGATACGGGACTGGTTGGTCGGCTATCGGGTAGGGATGAACACGTGTTGGTGGATGCCTCGAAATACCGTGAATCGTAGGAATCCTCAGACATTGGAGAATATTCTAAAGGCATGTCATCCCTGTAACGAAAAATCTAACAGAATGGTTACATACAGCTCAAACATGTTTAGCAATTCATTAACCTTAAACTTTACACACAAAAGTACACTATGCTAATTTCTCAAGAGAGTGTTGCCTTTAAAGATTTCAATCACCGTTCCTATTTGAAAATTGATTTAATCAAGTTCTTCTAAGAAATCATGTATAAAATGGCTGGGGTAAATTTACACACCAAATAACCAAACCCAAGTATATAATCATACTAAAAATCAATAGTTCAAGTCCAGTTTGCATCAAAACTGAAAAACATTCAAAATTTGATTCATTTGGAAAATCCAACGATTTTTCCAGACAACATAACCCTCTCAGGAACACAAGATGAGCAAACAGAAATGGCTAAACAAAATCATGCTATAATACTCCCTCCATCCCAAAATTATAGTCCACTTTCTAATATTGAAAAAACTAATGAAGCAAATGAATTTCAAGCACAGGCGGTGATAAGGCTTAATGGAATTCAAGACTTTGTTTCAAAGTTGAGAAACAGTTATAGTCGGAACTAAGAAGACGCTGAATAGGAAGGTAAAAGCGATAAATTCTAAAACCATGTAAACACTCGGCTTCCTACTAGTCATTCACCGACTAAAAAGAAGAAAGCATTCAAAGCATGTTGACTGTTTTTAGGATCAGATTTCACAAATGTAAGAAAAGAGAGATGCTGAGGAATGTTCCAGCACCAACTGGGAGGGACACACAACATCAGAAAAAACAATTATACAACCAATAGGCCAATAGGCCAATTACCTTATGGGAACATCAATAAGGCTAACAAATACTAGTCATGCCTCCTATCTTCCATTTTCATCTGTCC
>JAULKJ010000007.1:393767-403859 GCA_032355405.1 Rubia balearica
CGCCCGCGGTTGCAGCGCCATCACTCGTTGCCGGAGTTGAAAATGTACATTTATGTATTAGTTCAGTCTCCCTTCTTCTTCTTCGTTAGAATGAACAATATGAATAAGCTATCATTAATTTACGTAATTTTGTTTCACTATCCGGTTATGAAATTCAACTCTATAGACGTGGTTCGTGTGCATATGTAGACGTTTTCAAAAACAAAATCATCTGCGTTACTGTATATGATGTCTATGAATTTTCAAAATAATCCGTCACATTAAAAACTTATAAAAGCATGTATTTTATATTTTGTAAATGAAGAAAAGGATTTTGCATTTAGATGTTATAATATATTGGTTACTCGAGATTTTCAAAAGTGGGTGTTTGTATCTTAGATTAATATCTTAATAGTGTAAAAGGCGTTCTAGCTTAAGTTAAGTGAGGTTGGGAGGGAGTAACGGATCATCGCAATTTTCAAAAGGAGAGAAAAAAAAGTGTCAATTTGATACAAAATCAAAATCACAGTCTAAATACTCTTAAGGGAATCTCATTTTAATTTAATTTTCTATGTTCCACGAAAGAAAAATAAAACATTTATAAGCTAACAATGAAAAACGTAACCAACAAAATCATGTAGGAACAATGACTCCTACTGTGGAACAACAATGGTAAACCAAAGCCCTCCGCAGGGATAATTTCTCTCCTAAAAAAACAGTTCGTAGGAATAATGATGTAAAGGTTTGGATAACACAGCCGAATAACAAAAATCACTGTGCTGTCTTTTATTTAATGGTTGAAATGCAACTCTAGAATTGGAAAGAAAACCAAACTACCAAGACAAGGATCATTGTACCAAAGAGGCAAAACTAAAATGTCGAAGGCATGGAGGATAAGATGAAGAAGAAAATAAGCATATCAATAGGTGACACCGAAATGACTCGAACAAACTGCATAAAAAGTGCTCATAACAAGGATATCTTTGCCACTGCTGTAGAACAGGGACCTTAAGGGTTAGTGGCATCAGGCTTCTGCTTGTCAGCCAAAGGGGATGGAGAACCTTCGGCCCCCATTTCCGTTCTGAGGTCATTGATGCTTCCCTCCAGCTCACTGATTCGGTTCCCCATTTCATCGAGTAAGTTGCAGTTAAGGAGAACACTCGATGACTATGTTTTGCCAGTAATTAAAGATGATGAAGAAATTGTATGTTTTGTATTTATTATCACAAAAAACGTGATTCCATGGAATAAAGGTTAAGTTTGTTCCTTGATAAACAGATAACAAACGAGGATAACTGAGATCATAATCAAAGGATATTCTTAGAAACAATATTGTCAGACATTGTGTTGAACCTAGCTCTCTGCAAGATATAATCATAATAAGCAGAAATCAGATATTGCAAATGAATAGCTCCAAACAGAAAACACTAATAAACCATAATCTACATAACCAGAGATTTAAGTACTCACCATTTGCTCCAGAAGACTCTCCACCTACGAATACAATGGAAACAAGACGTCATTTACAATGTTTTTCGAGGGAAGATCACATGATGCTGATAAGCAGGAAATATTTTGAAACCATTAATGCCTCAGTCAAAAAGTTTAAGATGCTGTTTATTTGAAGACAGGAAATACAGCTTATATATTTCTACGAACACAAGAAGGAAGGCAGGTGTAACTTACAAAACCAGTCATATCAGCAGCACTTTGCTTATCTCCAGAATTTTGCTTATCCTGTAACCAAAATTCCCCCAAAAAAGCTCAGTTAGCATTGTAGCTATTGCAGTGCCAAAGAGCAGTTCAAACGGCATATAGCCAAAAGTCTAAGAAGAACTACTCATTGCACATCCTATACTAATTGTGTTCACGGTTCACCAATATACCGATGCACGCGTTACAACCTCAAACAGTAACAAAGGTAAGATGTATCGCTTTTCGAATCTTTCAGACAAAGAGACGATTGATAACTTAACCTAACATATCATTTCCAATTCAATTTTAAGTTATAAACACGACTTGACTAGCCTAAGAACTCAAAGTAGGAAGTAAAACTGCCTTCATATAGTCATATGTACGAAGAAAGCCTTGAGATCTCTACATACGGATCTGATCTCCTTTTTTTCCAATCAAAAAGCGGTTATCGCACTACTCATGGCTTGAAATGAAATACAACAAAATTTACCACGAATATGGAATATCGACATCGAATCAAGTGTAATCAGACTCTAAAATTCAGTTTCCTTCTGGAAACATCTAGAAAATATAACAGATAACTTGAAGGTGCGTGATCAGACTTCAAATTCATAACATACTTGTAAAATTTAAACCGAACGATTCTCCGGACGAAATCAGAGGACTAAGCAACGCGTAGACATCATTCACCGATCAAACAATTGCGGAAACAATCAGATAAATGACGACAAACAGATCGGAGATCAAAGAAATAGTAAAACGGAAGAAATTGATTGATCCTGAGTTCCTTACCATTGTGCTGAAAGGTTTCTCCCGAATTTACGCTCAGTTTCCCGGCAATTATTTCTCCGATTGCTTTTCGTTTGACGATTTCGTACCGGCGATCGAATTTGAATTTCAAGTGAAAAAAAGGTACGAATGAAAATGTGGTTCTACAGCTCTTTATAAATGTATAAAAATTTTGTGTTTCGCCTAATTTGGGAAAATTTTGGCGCTTGTTCGAATGCTCGTAGGCCCACGTCAAAGTCCCCATAACTGTAATGACTGAATTACCCTTGTCAAAAAATTAACTTTTAAGTTCCCAAACCAGAAAGACCACAACACAAATATTTCGTACTATATATTTTACACAAAATCTAAATACAGGTTTAAGAATTCCTAAATGCAGATAAATTTAATGAGCATTTTATTAAATTACCCTTAATTAGATTTAATTTTAATATTTAACTTCAGGTAATAGGGAGAATATAGTAAATTCATCATAAATTTACCTGCATTTAGGAATTCTCAACCTGTATTAAAGGGAATGGTTCTATTAACACTCTTATTTGTACACCTATTTTAACACAAAATCTCAACCATCCATCTATCATGATCTCACTCATCCATTAATAGTAAATTAATCTCAACCATGAGATTATGTTAGATGGATGGTTGAGATTTGGTGTTAAAATATGTATACAAATAAGGTTGTTAATGGAACCCTTCCCTATTTTAAAATACACAAATATATATACGCGCATTATTATAATTTAACTAAAATTCTTATATAAATATCATAGTGTACAAACAGTAATATTAAAATACATATGATGCACATTTATAATATTTTATGGGATCCGGTAGGAATGTTCAGAAGAGGTAGTAACAAATTATTTATTCTTTCTAATGAGAATATGTAAATTTGAACAAAGCTCACAAATACGAACCCATGTTTCTGCCACAACTTCAAACCGACTGCATTCCCAGTTTCAGTCACAATCCAATCTCGTGCCACACCTGCAACAAGATGAAGGATCCAACACAAGTTCCAGGTTCATAAAGACATAGTTTGCTGGCTACGTGCAGAATTGAAATCACAATGGTTTCAAAATAGGAACATGCGGTTCATTACTGTGCTCTTTCCTTTTTAGTCTCAATTGGAATCTAGGAAGTTTAATGTTGTCTGGCCATTTTTATTGCGACACAGAGGTGGAGTAGTATTAGTGGAAACGACTTCTTTATGTTCAAACAAGTGTACTTAGACCTTTAATTTTTTACCATAAAATTAGGTATAGTAAGACTATTTCACCTAAGTTTTTGTACTCCTTCTATCCCATGCTAAGTTGTACTTTTATTATCTGATAGTTAACACTGTTAGACTTTGACCACATATTTATATAGATATATAAATAATAATATTATCATATGTGATATTGTTGGATTCTTTGTAATAAGTGATTTCTAAATATTGACGTTTTATTTGATGTTATTATACGTAGATAAACATATTAACGGTCAAACATGATTCTTGAAAAATGTGAAAAAAATTATATGCAGTTTAGTGTGGGACGGAGGGAGTATTTTTATTTTAAAGTTAATTTCAAAAGATCTCCAAAAATATATGAACCTTTATGAGAAAGAAAGCTTAGAAAGAAAATGAACACTCTATTCCCTCCTCTTACAATTCATCACTACGCGAGATAAGATCATCAACATAAATCATACAAACTCAACTTAAAATAAATAAGCATCAAGATAAAAGCTACTTTTTTAAAAATAATAAATTAGTTGAACATCATTTATTTTAGAAACAGGTTAACATTTATAAAATTGAAAACTAAATATAATTCTTGTAATCATCAACTTCAAATGTAAAACATGAACAAATATATTCAATCAATATAACAAACACTGCAAAACTCTTTTTAAAATACTACCATCAAACTAACACGCCCTTCCATGCTCGATCTTTTTCCATCCTTTAAAGTTCATCCAACTTCCATCTCCCTACAACAGTATCAACTTGACTCAGCTGTGAAAAATTGATTGAAGACAATATAAAACATCATCATTATCATCTTCACTAAAATTGAAACATTAACATAAATACATAAAACATCAAACATTCCTAAATTTGAATGAAATAAAAAAAAAATATTAGTCTCATCTACCATCTACAATATTAAAAAATTAAAAAATGATAAAACTCAACTATTAATGGGACAACATTAACCGAAAATGTGATACTACTCCCATACCAATCAAAAGTTCTTGTTACCTTTTTTTCACAAGCATTATGCATGCTGATTGTGACATTACTTACACTTTTAATTATTAAATTTTATAGTTTTTAATTAACTGTTAAATATACTGTTTCACTTGACTTTTAAAATTTATAGTATCAGTAAAATGAACATTACTTATTTATGGACGTTTAATATAATGTCAGTAAAATGAATACTCCCTCCATTTCTTCAACAATGACACACTAGGTGTTTGGATTTAGGAGAAGAAAATGAGTGGATGAAATTGAATGTAGAAGGTAAAAAGTAGAATGAGTGGATGAAATTGAAGGAATCTTACCAAAAATAGAAAGCGTGTCAATATAAATAAACAACCAAAAAAGGAAAGTGTGTCATTGTTAAAGAAACGGAGGGAGTATGTTATTTTCATTACATCTATATCAAAATATTTCAAATCAACATCAGTTATGGGTTAATAGGCAAAAGAGTTAACTTATTGAGCTCAATGTTGATCAAAGAATGCAACGGTTCATTACTAAGACCAAATTTGGTAATTAGATTCGATCAAAAAATAAGACTGGTAATTAGACTCATTTACAAGGCAGTATTTCTTTATCAAATCTATTGTTCAAAAAGTATCACTCACTCTGTTCATTTTCCCGCCGCCGCCTATAATATTTCAAGTCGTACTTTCTTCCGGCTTGATTTTGAAAACTCTGCCGCCCGTTACCAGTTATCGGTACGTGTCTTCAAATTTATATTTCGGTTGTTTGAATACGAATTCTCCAAGGCATCTCTGGAGCTAGTATGATGTTTAGATAGCGGTAGATAAGGTGTTTGATTATTTGCCTATGCGAAGCTGAACCCGCCAGTTCATTATTATTAGCATGCTCCTAGCTTCAGAATTTATAGTTATTTTGATCGATGTTGTCAAACTGTGACTGTTCTTTTTGTTTTTTTGGGTTATGTACTGTTTGTCTTTGAAAATTTCATGTATTTGCGCTCCATCTGCCAACTAGGAGGAAGCTGTGATTGAGTACCCGATTAGATTCAAAGGGAAATGTTCTGCTTGAGCGAAATCGAGCATACTTTGAGATTGCCACCACATCTCCTCAATCTTCCTCTTACAGAAGCAATTAAGGGAGAGCTTGAGGCTCTCTTTTTGGATAGGGTACTGTCTTTGCACTTGTATCCCTTTTGTTTCTCGTGTTACTTCGATGAGGAGGGTTTTGAATTTTTCTCACTTTTATCTGAAGTGATTTGTGAATGTCTGTTTTTGTTCTCCAAGGTTATTGCGAAGTTGGGGCTTTGCGTATCCGTGTACGATATTCGCTCCATTGATGGTGGATTTGTCTTTCCGGGAGATGGTGCTCCAAATTATACGGTAAGCCCATAGTGTCGAATTTTGTATTTCTTCTATTTGAGTCAGCTGATGGGTCCTTGTAGTTCCCGCATTTCTTATCTTTCACTAAACTTAATGCTAGTTACTAGTCATTGACGCTATTTTTATTTTCCTGTAAATTGGCTCTTCACGTTGGAATAACCAGTAGTCTTTTACCCTTATTTCAGAATTTCGTGCTTTTATGGCTCCTTGAAATGCAGTGTGTAGAAGTTCATTATCTTGTAAGAGTGGACCAAAGTGATTCTATGGGAATCCTGATTATATAAAAAATATAGCCTTTCATGATAGAAACATCGAACAACTTATCTTGTCATGTTAGGGCAACTATGATGATTAAGAACTGAGTGAATTCTTTTTATTACAAAGTAGGAGTATGTCAGAGTTTCTGAATTATATGTGGTGATTGGTTTGTGTCAGGTGAAATTCAGATTGTTGATCTTCCGGCCCTTTGAGGGAGAGGTTATTGGTGCAAGACTTAAAGAGTCTTCCTTGGCAGGACTACGCTGTATGTATTACAATTACTATGCATTTGATTACATCATCTCCTTTGAACTTGTTAAGTTCTTTTTTTAGTATTGGAAGGTAGATACTTATCGAATGAACATTAACAGTTTCGTGATTCATGTTTTTCTTTTTTTTGCCTGCAGTATCACTTGGATTCTTTGACGATGTATATGTGCCTGTAACTATGATGCCACATGGCTCATTTTCTGAACCTGATCCAAATAGGAAGTGAGTATCAGTAATTTACTACTCCTCAGTAAAGGGAGTTAAATTGATTATTCATGACCATGACGATAAGTTTATTTCCCTATTTGTGTCAATTTTCATCACAGGAACCAAATCAGGTGGATGTGGAAGTACGAAGACGTGAATTATCCTATCGATGGACTAGATGAGGTTGTTTTTTGTATTTTAGGTCAAAAGTTATTGCACCTCAGCGTTGCTCATCTTTACCATACGGAAGCTAACATCTCATTTCTGATCTTTGAGTGCAGATTAGGTTCCGGGTTCACAGTGTTAAATATCCAACAATACCCCTTGAGCAAGAAAAAGATGCTAAACCATTCTCCCCAATGATAGTCACGGTAAGTCAACCTTTAGATTTGTTTCCTTCTTTTAAATTGGTCATGTTCTTTCGATTTATTTTGCTCGGCTGATGTTTTTTTAAAGATTTTCTAGCTTAACTGGTGCGATTTTTAAAATACCTTCATTGGCATTGGCAGGGATCACTTGATGCTGATGGTCTCGGTCCAGTTTCATGGTGGGTTTGACTCATGACAAGCTCTTCATTGAACTAGGAAGATCTTGAAAGGAAATATGAACGCGTGAACTCTGTGCTGGTGAGCTGCTTTCTCTCTAACATTGTGGAAAAGGCAAAAATTTGAACCGTCTCGTGTCCATGCATCCTGTCACATAAGCTCGAAAAGTTCAGAGACAAAGAGTTCCTTTACATTGATGTTTTATTCTAACATACTCCGTATATGTTAAGTAATATGAGTAGTAGTAAATTGTTCAACATCTAGGATAGTGATGTTGAAGCTGTGGTTTTGTAGTTTTGTCCCTTTTCCAAGAATTGGGAGTTCTGAAATCTGTTATATTTAAACTTTACCAGTAGTTTGAATTTTGAAAGGAGATTTGGAAAAGTAGAATGTTTTGTACAAGAAGATATACAAAAATGCTCACAAATGACTAATCTCTTTGGTATCGTTAAAAATGTGTACTATCCACACACTTTCTCTTCTTCTTCGTTTTTTGTTGTTTTTGTCAATTTGATACACTTTCCTTTTTATGGCAATATTCATTCAATTTCATCTACTCATTTTACTTTTCTCTTTCTAAATTCAAACACCTAAATGTGTTAGTGAATTAACATTATGGTTGGGAAATCTTAACCCCTCAACTCATCGGTCCAAATTAAATATCTCATCACAAAAATAAATACTTTAAAATTGAAATAAACTAATTAAACTAACTAACTAAAAATCTCAAGCCACTCCATATATAATAAATTGGGAGTAAAATACACATTATGTTCTCAAAAATAAATTAATGCAGTATTATATTGTACGGCTTGTATATTATTATGTATTTGAATTGTAGCAGTACATGGGATAAAGACGGATAAAATATAATGTACAATTATTCCAACAAAGTTTGAGTACTCCCTCCGTCTCGGTTCAAGCTGCACACTTTTTGGTCAACTTTCTCAGGCCATGTTTGACCATTAATAACTTTAATTACTGATATTAATGGTACATTAAAATTTAATATTTAGAAACGACGTCGACATAGGAGTCTAACAGTATCTCACATGATGATATTAGAGTCTATAAACGACGTCGATATTAGATTTCTCCCATTGTATTCATTGTACAATGTATTACTAATATCATGAATTTATATTGTAGTATTTCATTTCCAGAAAAGAAGAAGTAAGCTAATGGTTATTTTCTTTTTTTGAAAACGGTCATCATCTCTAATAGATATAAATATCAAAGGTACAAATATTTTCATAAGGTTAAATTCTAATTTATGGTGAAGAAATGATTCAATTGGTCCTTTAAAACTATATTTGGAGAACTTAACAACTAATCGTATTTTTGTCTTAAAAGAAACTGCTTAACATACACATTAAAATGTATCAAAACACACAAAAATTCATAAAATATATCAAAAATATATTAATGTGTTACACATATGAATAATTAACAGTGCTGACGGATTTTTTTTTTAACAAGGGTATTAGAAGACACCCAACCCTTTACATTACTGATCAAATAGATCGAGATCTGTTACATTTGAAGTGGTCATATTATATTTGCAATTGAGCGTTCTCGCCTTTTCATAGAAGGACTTTAATACAATAAAATTCAAATCTATAGCTTCTATGAAAATGAGAAAGTTATGTACCATCAGTCAACCAATATAACTATTGCAAAATTAAAAGGAAAAGTTGTTGCCCGTCGAAAAATGTTCTACCGAGGTCGTAATTTCAAAATACAAAAAATGAACTTTGCCATTGCTAACCAAATTCTCTTTTCCCAAAATAAATTCTAGATTTCAGCCCTCCTGTCGTGATGTTAAATAAAACTGGTCCTTAATCGTGATGCACCACTAAATATGTCAATCCATTTTTTCCCTCGGGTCTTTCTGGGAATTGCAGAACCAGCTGTTGTAGTTTCATCCGATTTAATGTCTTTCATCTATCAATATTTCTAGACGGATAAAAAGGTGGACAAGTTTTCAACCGGGTTCATGGCTTTTTTGGTGGAAAATAGGTGGCTATGGTGTTGGAGTGGCGAGGAGAACTAGAGAAGAGGCGGTGGCTATACAGAGGTGATGGACGTAATTTTTTGGAGTAAAAAATGAAGCATTTATTTTTCACAAACACTTTCATTTTTTCTTGTTTCACACAAAAGGGTGAGACTCCCTGTGGCTCACACAACAAGTTGGGGTAAGCCTTCCACTGTAGGGTTTTAAGCTTTCATTTACGTTTTTGCAGTTAAAAAGCTCATAGTTGAACTTTGGGATGGGTCGTCCGGTCCACCCTTGGGTGTGCACCAGTCACCTCGTCCCTATTGCCGGTGATGCGCTCCTGGCCTTAATGCGCTCCCTACATCTAACAAGATGTATCAAGATTTTTGAAACCATAATAATGCAACTGGGGGATAATTAAGTCATATTTGACAAAAGGGTAGGCATGCAATTCATTAGGTTTAGAAATATATTTCACTTATTTACATCTCAATTGAGTTTGATGTTATAATTTGGAGACAAAAATTAGAGGGGGCTAATTTTATATTTTGAATATTTTAGTAAGGGTTATTTTGTCTTTTAACCAAATTTATTATCCTAATTCTTTTCTATAAGAAGAGGATAGTGTGGATATTAAGGTGGGACAATCTAAAATAACAAGTGTGCAGATTAATTTGAAACAAAGAGGGTATTGTTTTTCATCCATCCACATAAAATTCACGTGAATCAAAGATCTAGATTTTCCACCATAGC
>JAULKJ010000007.1:426606-451371 GCA_032355405.1 Rubia balearica
GGGAAGAAATGCTAAGACAAACTTTACATATGATCATCAAAATGAAGAAAAGAGCAGTTTACTTGGGAAGAATCCAAGGCTTTATCACCTTTTGAAGCATGCCATCACCAAGAATCTGGCCAAGTCCCATGAAGATGTAAATGATGATCATCTGAGACTTGGCAGCTCTAGGGTTTATTCTTCAGTTATTGTTGCTCCTTCTTTCAGTGCTTGTTTGACTCAAGAAACAGGTGATGAAAGTAATGCTCAAGATCAGGGTAACTAAAGGATATTTAATTCTAATTTGATCTTTCATGCAAATGCTGGGATTTTAGTGAGGGTGAATTTTGTGTTTAAAATGTTTTGTTTCGAATACTTGAATGAGAACATGTTGCCTTTTTAATCACGTAGGATTGATTCTCGAACTTGTAAAATCAGAGTATGTTGTATAATCTAGTTAGTTAATTAAGAACTTTGGCCTTATGCAATCTTGATTTTTACCGAAATAAATTACAAATCCCTAGCCAGTAAATTATTTCCGTTAAGAGTATTTGCAACAATGTAGATTTTTCATTAGTGCAGAAAGGGCCATTAACGACATTAATGGGCAGTGGTTTTATAAAATGGCTTGGAACCGCTTCATTAATTATATGTTGTGACGAAGTGTCGCATTGGAGAAAGACAGAAGGACAGCGACGTGCAAATATTTGATGGTGGTTATAATTAGACCGCTATCTTAAGTATGCTAACAAGGGTGATTACATTTTAACTGCAATTATCTGATGGTAGTGACGCCGGTTTTGAGCAACATCCTACATATGACTCATTATTCCGACATTGTAACATAAACGAATAATGAGACAATTTCGTAGCTTTCTTTATTGATTATGCTCATCTTATGATTACAGTTCCATGACCGAAAATACATTACGCACTGAAATAAAGTGATTTTATGGTCATTTCGTTATCATAACATTATTTATTTTGATTAAATCATTTTGAATTTGCATATAAAAAATGAAGGTTTGTAGCTTGGAACATGAACATGTGACCGACTTCGGAAGTTAGGGCGTCCAATTATTTGGTCAAGTGAGAAAGACGTCCTGAGAACGGAAGTACACTAGGAAGCTAAGGTAGTTGAATCTCTAGTCAGCCCAGCAAAAGAGATGGAGACAAACCTACTCATAAGTTGAATTTGTGCAGATTAATAGATTAAGAGCTCAACGAATAACAATATTTGCAAAATAGCATCCACAAAAAAAAACCTTTATAAGACATGATTCCATACAAGGCGACATTATTATTAATTGAGAATTAAAAATTTAATTGGATGTCCCAAATTGTGATCCTTGCCCATGTCTGTTTGTGAGCCTAGTTTTACCTGACAATATTCTTGGTATCATGAGTCGTTTTGCTCAATTGTTTTATCTTCTTAGCACTAGCTTTCATTTGTTTTTACATGTCCACCATGAATAAGGTGTTATTCTCTGCACCTACAGTTGTGAGCATCAAATTAGAATCGTAATACTTACAGAAAACACCAATAATGGATTTAATGTATAAAAGAACCACCTTTATTTGTGCTCCCTCTTAGTATGTCATCCAAAAACCCTAAGAAACCATATCCCATCGATGAGTTTCCACTTCTTGTTCTCAAAGAACTTCTGGACGTAATTCAAGATGCACGGTCTGGATCCTAAATGTAAACGTGTTATCTGACTTCAGGTATTTGGAAATGAGGAACCGGTACTCCAGCTTAATAGTTTTCTTCTTCGAATGCACAACAGATGCCAACATGTGTTGCATAATGGTATAACCGGGATTATTCTTCACCTTCTTAATCAAATAGTAGAACATCACTAAATGTGACCCTATCGGCTCCAAATTCCATGCTACCAGCTTATATACAATTCTCTTCTCTATACCGAATACTTGACCTTATAACTCTCGACAAAGTCGTGATTGGATACGTATCTATTAAAGTACAATTGGTATAGCTGGGTGGGATTAAATAGGGAAGGATTAATAAGTACAAACCAGTTTCAACATTGAATATGTTTAAAGGGCCATCAGAAACTGCCGGATAATAGTCCAAAAGGCTTTTGTACGGGCAACATAGAAAATCACTGATCTTCCATTGATCATCATCAATTCATCTACCATTAACCATAGTAGAGAATGACCCTTTATACACCAGCACTATGTTTGCATAAATCTGACACACTTCGCCAAAGTGCGTTGTATCCTTAATGGAATGGATTTTACAACAACTTTTGAATTCAAATAGTGATACAATATTACTCAACCCTAACATCATGGTATTATTCAGTTCAAGGACATAAAAATATAATAACTAGGCTTTTTCTTACAGAGCATTGTATCTTTAAGAGGCTACAAAAGACATGAACTTCGTAGCATCGAAAGTTAGCGTTGATTTCTTTCTCCGTGTAGTTTATTTTTTATTTTTGTATAGTAGTTCCACAACGAGCAAAGGAGGTGGGTGACGTGATCTTAATATCAAAATTTATGTGAGGTATGTTCTCGATTAAAGGTGTAAGGAATTTGAAAGATTTTGAAGGAAATTTTGTGCCCCGACACTAGTGCAAAAATAGCCATTAACAGTGCAAATGGACATTTTTTGTTAACCAACTCGGCTCTTCCCTCCATTATATATTTTGATACCGTAATAAATTTTTGAATTGAAGAAAGGCAAATGGACAGCTACATGCAACAATTCAATGACGGTTAGAATTAAATCACCGTGTTATGTATGTTAACAATGACGGTTTTAATTTAACCACTGTTGTATGAAACAATCGGGAATGTTTTTGAGCACCTGCCATGATATGACACATTGTTCCGATATCAAAACATCACCAAATATTGAGTCAATTCGCAGATATGTTTTAGTGCTGATTATGCCCTCCGTCCTATTGCAGTTCAAAGAGCAAAAATGCATTACGTACTAAAGTTAAGCATTACGATGGTTATTCTGTTATCATAACATTATTTATCAGTTTATTTAGAATTAGATATCTGTACATTAAAAAATTGATGGTTCCAGTCATCGAACAATTTTTCTGACATCTTAACCTAAATCAAAATTATTTTATGTAATAAAATGTGGACTTTTCAATGCTCGTTTTGAAATGGACATCAGATTCAAAATGCGTTGATGATCCAAATCAGAACAGTGAGGACGGAACATCTTGGTCATGTCATGAATTTCCAATTTTGGTACAACAATCGTAAACTTATTACCTCAGCTATTGGAATCCATTTTTACCTACACCTTAAATGTGGACTCACAATCACAGTAAACTTGATGCTAAGTCTAGCAACTTGTACACATTTGTGTTCTTTGACCATGCACCGTAAAAACACCTCAGTTTGTAAATGTCACATTACAATCCCATCATCAATCCCTAAATGAATAAAATTGGTTTACATTTTCATAAATTCTTCGGTATGTAACAGAGAAATTTATAGGGAGTGCATAGGTACAATTTGATATGTTCTGCATCTTCGTCCTCATCATCTCTGCTAAATGAAGAGACATGTATGAAATATGGCTCCCCTTCGCTTCACTTAAAGCAATATCAATCTCTTTCTCTTGAAGGTAAGTTTCTTGTTCAACCTTTAATCATTAACCTCCGTTTGTAGGGATTCCATTTGGCTATTGAAGCAAGCAAACATTTTATTCCACTTCCACAAAAATTCTTTCTCGATTCCTACACACGAACACGATAGAATTCAACATTCTAAAGAGAAAAAACAAGATTAATATGGAATGGTGTATGACTCAATACCTACCCATGATGATGCCCTTGTCTCTGAAGTTCTATCCCTTCTTGCACCTCTAGCCAAAACCCCTGGAACCAACTCCACCTATTATTTGTTTGTATTTTTATCTAATTTTAGTAACTTCAGTTCAAGCTATTTTTATTGTATTATTCAAGGCGTAATGGGCAGTCTATGGGTACAACACTGTGCTCTTTGATCATCCTAGTGAGCAAACACCTGTTTAGGAATTCCTTCGCTATGTCAACTGCTTTGTTCAAGTAGGAAAATATTATGAACCCGGGATTCAACAGTTTATTCTCCATAATGTAATAGAAGATCATATGGCTTCCAATGGTGAGGTCTCACACTTCCCCCCTGATGGAAGCACATTCATGAAAACCCACTCAAAAACCAATCGTTGCTTCACATTTAACATCGACAAATCACATTTTTCTGGTTACCTAACCTTGTCACCCTATATTCTGAAATACTTACACTACATTTCTACAAAACCGTGGTTGGGAGTCTGTCTTAGCTGGCGAAAGATTGTTGATGGAAAATCCTATAAGGGTCATCCGGGATAGTGGGGCATTAAAACAATATGTCAATCCATGGATACAGTAATACAATATTGATCGTGAATTAATAAACAATCACAAAAATTCCATTAACTGTGGTTACCTATCATGATCACGCAATTTATCCAAACTTTCACAATATTGTTTTACTTTTTCTAGGTGGGTTGGACTAACCATCAAATAATGGGGGCGGAAATAATCCATTATGTATTCAAAATGTAAATCAATGCATTTTCAGTGTACCCATTAAAAATAATGCTCATTTGCTGCCTTGTTGATGATTTCCCGACTAGTTGTAGGCTCTGGATAATGCTTGTGGCCTCTTTGTATTTTGGTATACCACATAACAACATGTCTCCTCAATTCAACGATTTCATATGGTTCCTCCCATGGAAGATTGATTGTTGTATCTAGGCCACTGAATGTAGACAGTGAAGGATTAGTTGGCTGGCTTTTCCCCCTCGTTTTGCCCATATTTTCATGAATATGAACTCGTGTAAAGTTGTAATTTGAATGAATGAAACGATAATTAGAGCAATGGTATTTCAGGGTTCGATTACGGGACTTTGAGGATCAAACATTTTATACGAGATGATACAGAAATTGAAGGAATTTCTAGGAGATGGTTTGGAATCCACCGCGACATATTCCAAATTTAGAACCATGGTAAAAAAGAAAACGAGGTTATTTTCTCTTACCATTTTCAATTCTAACTCTCCAATCGGTATTGTAACTGTGTCTAATGAAATTAAAAATAGAGTCGAATGATGTTCCAATTTATAAACATTAATTAAGTGATGTATTAATTGAGGTTAGAAGGTTCAACCGCATTCTTACATAAAGTAACTTCATTTATAACAATTGCCTCCCAACTCATGCGAAAATTTAAGATCAACCCCCTTTTCATAACCCTTTTTTTCTTGCATGCTATCAATCTCTAAAAAATCTTAATATTTTCCCATCTATCCTCACAGATTCATTATGAGGAATCATTAGAAACACAAAATGGTGACATTTACCAACCGCCCCTTTGTTTTCTTCTGCACCACTCCACGACCAAAAACCTCAACCAGTTTGAAACTCTCGCACCACCACCTCTTCCTCATCTCCATCACTTGTATCAGTCCCATATCCATCATTGTCATCGAATACACCGGCTTCCCACTATCCAACATATCCCTATGAGAACTCATTTTCCGAAGCGGTAGGGGCCACCTGTTCTAGCCATGGAAAGGGTGGATGAAGGTTGTCAGAAGAGGAGATGTAAGGATTAACTTTTTTGGTATGCAAGACATCATGGAATTGCTTGGACTTGATAAGATAAAGGTAGTTTCAGTTTTTTTTTGTTCATGCATGTTTGCTTTGGTTTTTTTATGTGTAGTTATTCAATGTTGATTACTAATTATTTGTGTTAATTATTTCATTAAATATTATATACAACACAAAGATAAGTCCAAATCGCATTTTGGTTTTTCAGGATTCAGCTGCAGACATTCGGTTAATATTGAATCACCATTTCCGCAGAACAGCAGTCAAGGTAAAAAAACTCAACTCTTGACAATCTAAAAGAAGTTATCCATGTGATGTGGTGATTAGGAAGACTGCCTTAAATAGGTAATCTCTTCATTTTGTTTATATATATGCTATCATTCACAATTTTGTGAGTTGTTGTGGAGTTGATAACGTTGTGGTTCTTTTTGCAGGAATGTAGTTGTTTGAGATGTCTTTCTCCTATGGTTCTTTTTAGGATGTAAAAGGTTCTCTGTCCAATGGCGTGGAGTATTGGAAGGGTTATTATTTCCCTAAAAAATAACCATCTATAGCTTTAGGTAGACATACCTCCCACTCATCAATACATTCAACAAGTTAATATCTACTAGTTTGCATTCATGAATTTCAACTAAATCAAAACTTTCAAACTAGTTGAAAGTAAGGTACATCATAACAAACTTTAGTTACTTCAATGTATCCATATCTCCGAACTCTTTTCACATTTAGTTACATTTGTTTTCACTATAAGAAAAATAACTTTTTACTTTGGGGTTCTTACCTCGGTTTTTTATTTTTATTTTTTCCAAGTAACCGAGGTAAAAGAACCTTTTACCTCAGTGTTTTTTAAATGAAATAAAAGTTATTTTTACTTTGGTTAAAAAATAATTGAGGTAAAAGTTAGGTTATTTACGTCGCTTATTTTTAACTGAAGTAATAAGTTATGAAATCAAAGCAAATGAAGTAACTGAATGATATGTGACATCGCTAATGTTGTACTATCAAATTTCCAACTTTGCATTATATGTAAATATTTCCAATATCCGATGCGATGGACGTCCGGTGTCGGATACTGGTTTGAAAAATTGTTTATAAAAAATTGGGGTCGAAAATTTTTATTTTCTTGTTTGAAAATCACTGAGACATGTTTTTATTCATAAGCAAGTCTAATTAAGTTTTGTCTTAGAAAGTAGTTGAAAAATACGATTTTCAATGGTTAGGAATAAAAAGGAGACAGCCGATAGATATTAAAATAACCAAATCATTAATGTTATTTTTATTCCCAAAAACAATATTCCCAACTACATGAAAAATATATATTCTCAATCACAATAATGTTGTTTTTTTTTCCAATCCTAGATTAAAATAGTCATGAGCAGAAAATTAAATGACAAATAATCACGACCTTGAACAGTATTCCACCCAAGGTATATCAAGTAGCTCGAAGAAGACCGTTTCCCAAATATACAAGCCGTTGTCAGTAAGAAAGTGTTCAAAACCCTTTGGGGACTGGGCCTTTATCTTATGTTTCTCGAGTAGCTCATGTGCCACTTGGATGCATTGCACTCAGTACAACGGGGGGCCTTTTGACTTGGTAGGCATGCTAGCATGTCTCTCGTGATTTACTAGATCATAAAAAATACAGTTAGTATGGAATGATTAACAAAAAAATAAATGCTAAACAAAACATAAACTACGTGTATTAGGTAGGACTTACTATAGTTGGGTTTATCCCAAAGTTCTGATTCGACAAGATGCAGCTGAAACGTGGACAATCCACTGACATGGTATACTGGTCTACATCTTTAACCGAGTCGGGAAACATGCTTCATGTTCCCCTAAAGCGTAGAAAAATTAGGAAATTACAAATTTTTCATAACTACCCTAGTAAAAATAAATCTAGCAAACTAAACATAAATAGCTCAAGTCATTAGGATTTGCACGGAACTGAGTAAGTCTGACCTTGACCAAGGTCCACAACTACTATCGGTTAGACTGACAACATGTGACCAAAATTGTGTCTATATCACTCCAAAACAGATTAATGATCGACACGTACATATGACATTGGTCAGCAATCAGTTCTAACGAAACCACGATTGACTGGTTACTAACTCCACATTCAAAATAAAACCCTAAACCACTATGAATGACCAACACTAACAGCCAACTTCAAGTATCAATCAATAACACCGAGTGTTAACTAACTGGGGACCGATGTCGCATGCATATGAAAATCCTAACCAAACACACCATATAAACCAACGAATTTTAACACACATAACAGCCAAAAACATGAATATTGCCATTGGAGAACAATCAAAGTAGAAAGTTGACATAAAAAGACAAAGTACACAAATTTCGATTTCATATAAATTATAACTACAATTTAACAAAAAAAAAATACAAGGAAGTAATTCAGATTAATGTAGAATCATAATGCAGACATACCTCTTCAAATTTGTGAACAAAATGAATGAGGAGAAGGAGAATAGGTAGGAACCCTTTGGAATTCAAGGGAAAGATGAACAGTTTGAATAGGTTCTGAGGTTGGCCCCTATATATATATATACGCCATGGAACAACGTCTTTTGGAACCATGGGAAAATCTGTCACGAATGTGAGACGTCGGCCGTCCTCTCGATTGGACCGATAAGATGCAATTACAAGACTAACGTCGGTCATATTCAGTCTTGACCAATATTTTTTTGACCCAATATATACTATGTACTAAAAGAGCAACCACTTGGTTAAGTGGCACCCCCACAACACATTTGCCTTCACAAAATGAATGAGGAGAAGGAGAATAGGTAGGAACCCTTTGGAATTCAGGGGAAAGATTAACAGTTTGAACATGTTCCGATGTTGGACTCTATATATATACGCCATGGAACAACGTCTTTTGGAACCATGGGAAAATCTGTCACGAATGTGAGACGTCAGTCGTCCTCTCGATTGGACCAACAAGATGCAATTACAATACCAACGTCGGTCATATTCAGTCTTAACCAATAATTTTTTTGGCCCAATCTATACTATGTACTAAAAGAGCAACCACTTGGTTAAGTGGCATCCCACACTTAACCACATTTGCCTTCACAAAATTTTGACACCTGGCACTACCAAACTTTCCACATCAGCATTTTAAAAATAATAATTTATTCAATAAATTAATTTGAGTATTTAAAATGTATTACTAATCAATTTTAATATCTTCCGTTAAATACATTCTTTGAAAATGGAAAAGATTGACAGTTAATGTAGTCATAATTCTTTGTACTTGAAAAATAACTATGTCTAGGTTCATTTGAGTCGTTCCTTCTCCCTTTTTTAGTTTTACACGAAGTTGTGCTTCTTCGGATGAAAAATTATCCATCCTCGTTGTAATTCTCAAAACATCTATCATAGATGCAGACTATTTCACAAAACTCCAATTAAAAGAGAACTGGACATAACAAATATTTGAAGCATCTGAAGTTCAACAAAGATTTTCAAAGCTTAAGCCTGTCTCTCCTCTTCTTGAAAGCGGGCTTCAAAAATTTGACCTCATTTGATTCTTTCACCTCCTTAAGGTGAAAAAGGTAATTCTTGAACTGGATTTTTGATTTTTTTTTCCAATAATGTAATGGTTACTGGATCTGAAGGGGAAAAAGTTTGGTGCTTGACTTCTGATGGAGGATTGGTGCTTTACTTCCGATGGTTGATGATAATGCGATAAACTGAGTAAATGTATGTTCAGTAGTGCATTTATCAACGTGTTTCTGCTTAGAACTACTTGACTCTCTAGATACATACGGTATTTGAAATTTCAAAATCTAAAATTTCAAAATGAGAATGCTTGCTTAAACTACTATTTTTATTGTTCAAATAGTAGCAAGGCCAATACTGCATCAGTCATACTGATATATTTTTGGTCTTTGAGGCTAATTACAACTTTGCTTCATTGATCAGATGCTCTCAAATATCAAATTGAGATATAGTCCTATGAAATTTATCCATGATGAGGGTTGCAAAAAAAGGGAAAATGCATAGAAGGGGGGAACACATTTGCAGCTCTTGATATTTTTGCGGGTTGTAGTGTGCACCAATCAGGCAATTTGATTATTTTATTTATTACCTCATTATGTCTGCTACATTTTTATTCCCCCTTGTCATAGCAGATGGAGTCAACATTTAATTTATGATATGTCATTTGTTCAGTTATCACTATCACAAAGAAGGAAATTAAATATGAACAGCCTGCTGGAGATGCTTTTAAGCTCAACCATGTTTGTTAATTTAATATTATATATGTATAAGGATCGAGTCCTTTTTTAAAAAAAAGAGTTTAGAATCGGATATTATAATACTATGTGATAGATAAATTTATTTTAAATACCGGAGCATGTGTAATTCTCATAAATTTGAAGAAAAAAAATTAAATTATAGTTTATATTTTCATTCATAAATACGTGCATAGATACGGGTATTATCTAGTAACATAATAAATTAGCTCACCAAATAAGCCCACCAAATAGGCCCTACTCTATTTCTGGCTTAAATAATTATTTTTCCGCTACAAAACAAGAATATTTATATATGTCAATCCTCATTTCATATTTGGAGATGAAGCATGCTTGATGTGGGATGAGTAATTAAAGAACGAACCTTTTGGCATCAATCTATATATGTAGGTTAATAATAGAAGTCAAGTCAAGGCTGACCAAACAAGACTGTAGGTCTGACCTTTTGTCATTTATGTCAATTTACAAAATAAATTAAGTCATGGTTGACCTAACAAGACTATAGGATGAACCTTTTGACATATATGCCAGTTTAAAAAAGAAATCAAGCCATGGTTGACGTAACATGAGTAAAGGTCGGAGCTTTTGGCATTTATGTCAATTTATGAAAGAATTCAAGCCACAATTGACCTAACGCAAGTAAACGTTGAACATGTTAGCATTTATGTCAATTGACTTAAGAAGTAAAGCCACGGTTGACCTAACACAATTTAAGTTCGAAAATTTTGGCAACTATGTCAGTTAACAAAAGAAGTCAAACCATGGTTGACCTATCACGAGTAAAGGTCAAACTTTTTGGATCTATGTCAATATATAAAAGAATTCAATCTTCGGTTAACCTAACACGAGTAAAGGTCTAGCTTTTTGACATCTATGTCAATTTACAAAATAAGTCAAACCACAATTGACTTAACACGAGTAAAGGTCGAACATGTTGGCATTTATGTCAATTTATGAAAGAAGTAAAGCCATGGTAGTATACACCTCTCCTAGTCATGCAAAGTCCAAAGAAAAGATAGCATCTCGAGTCCAGTGAACCTGATAAGAGAACAATTTTCTTAGTAAAGAATGAACCTTGTCGTGTCTCCCTTAACCAAGCGAAGCCCGAGGCAAGAATAACACCTCACATCTACCGAACCAAAAAAAGAAAACTGAGCAAAAGGATGATTATTACCCACGATCATCCAAATGAGACCAGGACTAAGAGACACATCGACCACGATCAAATAAGATCATAGTGATCCCCGGTTATACATAGATGATATAAATGACAAGACAGATAATGACATTCTTCTAGATAATATCCATACACTGATCATACACTAACTTAGGCATCCGAGGATGATCTCGGGAACACCCCAGGACCTTTTTGTAGGTCCCATGAACATGGAGTATATATTGCGCCGATTCCAGATACTATAGTGGTCTGAAAGGAATCCCTCGCACCAGTTGTGCCGACTGTCGGGAACGATTATTTCTTTCCAGCCCTTTTCATGGTATCTAGAGGAGGCCAGGTTTCAAGCTCGGAAGCATCTAAATGTGTTAGCAAAAAGGAATATGATGAACAACTAGAGTTAACAGATGGCAGTTAGCCACAATAAAACACAAGGTCGGTGGAGCCGCTACTGTACAAGCTTGAAAATCTTGACAAGGACAAACAAGAAAGCCTTAAACAGGCGGGATTGGACGAAAGCGGTGAAACGAACTAGGTTTAGACACCCAACATGAATACATCACAACATTACATCTTTATAAATAAGGTACATTTACACCCAGGTACGCAAAACACAAATAACCACCTCGTGCAATTTAAAGTTGGATTCATAAGTAGAATATGTCTATCCCAAAATGAGATATAAGTAAAATATCCAACTTGAAATGAAGTTAAGATTGCCACGGCCTCGAATAAAAACAAAGAGAAATATTCTTACAAAAAATTACACTTGCAATACGATATACATAAGCTTCAGAAACTCTATACAGAACCTTTAATACCCTAAGGAAATAAATGAGATAGAATCCATCCCTCCACGTTTGTCTAAGTAGTATAATAAAGCTCAAACATTTGATAAACTTAAGAGCAGTCAACATACTGCTACATATATAGTAAAAATAGTAAGAACTGATGTCATGAAATAACCCGACTTGGTGAACATGTATCAGCCACCGTATATGCACCATAGGGGAAGCTATGGTGAACGGAACCCCATCGTCACTTATAAAGCACTCCCACAGTTGTCACATAGTATACCTTGTGTGCACTCTTCACACTAGCGGTATACTATACCTAGTTGTCACATAGTCAAACGAACACATGCACGTAGTCAATTATCTTCGCCAACCATGTAGCCTAGTTTTCCTATAGAGTCAAGCTAAAGCAAGCCTAGACTTCTCCTTACCTTAGTATTCCTTGAACCTCGTTGAAATAGGGTAGAGGAGATGTAGAACACCATTAACCTCCATTTCACATTTTGCTAATCCCACTCGCCTATCCAAAAACATACAAAATTTTAGTTACGTACACCCTAGATTTATGGAAATTTATAGAGTTAGAAACCCATTTACAAGCTCATATGAACTTTCTTAGAAAATCCCATGAGGGATGTTACCCCAATTTGCATCATCGGCAGTATTTCTAAACAATCTGTCCATGATAGATTACTAGCTAACCAGTAGGATCTTTGTGGCAAGATATATCAACCATTAGAATCCCATATTATGTTTTCTAGAGGAAGCTTACAAATTACACAAAAGCATTAGTAACAACACAACATACATAGCACAAGAACTAGAGCGTATACATAGAGTAACTCAAAACAACACAAGCACACACAAACTACAATTGAGTAAGCTACTAGATACAATCATCCTTTTATAGAGATAACTTATGCATAGGGAAAAGGAATAACATTATGATAGCCCCAAGAAAGTCATGAATTTACACCTACCCACGTCTATCCAACCCCTTATTTAAGTCTTTAAAAATGGAAAAGTTAGCACTGCATATAGAGATTAGTCAATCCACAGATATTTTTAATCGACACTTGTAAGTTCCCACACAACAATCACACATATTCACAAAACACCTCAATGAACGAACCTTGGAGACACGTACTCCACGGGTTTGTTCAAAACCACCAAAACAACACATATAAGGATGACAAAATGAACATTACGGCTTTGCATACCCCTGGTAAATCACCATCTTAGCGACACAGGCAAATATTCGATTATGTCTCCATGCACACTCAAGCACATACAAGGGGAGAGACTTTCGCTTTGTAATACGTCTGGAAAACCACCAGTTTCGCGAACACAATTAGAATCTCAATCGACTCTTTGCACAACACACACATAAATACAAATCATACATAGGCAGATTGAAAATTTCATCTTCGCATACGACTAGAGAATCACCATCCTCGCGACACAAGAAGTACTCCATTCCGTTTTATAGACACAAATCACACACAACACACACCAAATACATCCAACCACAAACCCAAATTTCAAATCACACCCCACAATTAAAAACAAGTGGTAATCTAGAGGATAAGCACCTAGAAGACCTAAGCGGGCTATAAAAATCTAATATTGTTTACACAGCCCAACAACGGACCTATAAGTAATTCAAAATTGTAGAGCTATGAGAAGGAGTTCCATGTTTTAGCACACTTAACTTAAGGACAATCCCAGTGCACTTTTCTTAGCACAAGCACAATAATACCTAATCCTGATACTAGCCACCACAAAACTAGGATCCAGAATAGTTAGGATTAAACCTCAGGGTATCAATGATTAGTGGATAAGATACCCCAATTCCCACACAACACATTAAACATTATAAACTACAATATTACAATTCACACAATCTTCCGAGCATCACTCAGCCTACAGATCATACTTTCCCAATCCACCATCTGATAAGCTTAATATATAGGATTTAGTTTACACCGTCAACTAAAAAAATAGCTCTCACAATATCAGGTTTAAGTTTCTACGAAACAAAGATACTACCCACACCTTTGAAAACAATGGTTAAACCCCTTAAGCTAGCAATAAGCACAACACTCATATAGTATTACCAAAACCTCGTTTTATGATTTAGCTTATCAGCAGAAAAAGAATTCTCATTTCCAAATAACTTTTCTTAAACATCCAGAATAGAAAATTACTCAACCTCGATATTTTAGTTGGATTAAGCAGTACGATCAATTAGTTAAATTAAGATCACAACTCGTAAGACCATGAGGTGTCATCCTTACTTATAAAAACAAACCAATAAACCATTATGGTTTTAGCATACTTAGCAATCAGCTTATCACATCTCAATTACAATAGCAATTACCTTGTTCTATATTTAAAAAACTCTATCAATTAGTAAGATCATACCTTGTAGGACCACGAGATTAATCTACTATCCCTACTTGTATAACTAACCCTAAAACCATTAAGGGGTTAACATACTTATCCTGGACCACATATATGCAAAAGAACTCAGATCAACAAAGTTCAACTTTGAAATTCATTAACATCAAAAGTAAAAGAGAACCAAACAATTTTTATCTATAACACAAAATTACAAGGGCATAAGTTCCAGCGCCGACGGTAGAGGTCATACTTCCCATTACAAACTATATCACAAAATATAGAGGTTAGGTCACCCTAAAATTCACTTCTAGAAAATACCTATCATCCACTATGCAAATTCTCATCTCCATTGGACCTAATCACTCCTAAAGCACCCAACTCTTAACGAAAATCCAAGATTAGAGAATTCTTTTCTTTACAGACAAAATGTAGTTTCTCCTACTCCAGTTCCAGCCTAGCCACATTAGGAGAAGCATTGGTAAGTCCTCCAATCATTATTCCATTTGCGCTTAAAACCATTGCCCGTAGGATGATTTTCCGAAACTCCTACACCTTGTCTAGGAAAAACATTCTCTCCTGAACCTAAAAACACAAAAACTTCAAGAAAGATAAAACATTAAATTAGTCGCCATATTTTCCTATAAGAGTTAAAATATCATACCTTCCCACCCAGTAGGCTTACCAACATCCACTGCGTGAGCAAAAATTTTGACAAAGGGACCCAGCATAATTTCCCACATTAGCTCTCGACTTAAGAATACATCGTCATTCCAAAGTGGCATTGTGATAGAATTGTTACAACCAATAAAAAGATAAATGGCTTCATATCCTTTACACACATCTAGTATACCCTTCATAGTATCAGTAATTGAATGGTTAGGCTTAATGGTCACCCAAGGCTTGGTTGAAGGGATCAAGTGTAAATGATTGTTAGCAAAAATAGACCTAGGATAAAATTAATGCCGGAATGGGAAAAGTTAAACCATATTGTAGGAAACACAAACCATGCATGTCGGCGTCTTCATTATAACATCATTGATATAAGGGACTATAATCTCATAATAAAATAAAAAGGGGTAATATTACTTCAAAATAGAAATGTCAGTTATGGTCAAGATACTACTGCTAGCCATTTCCACACTTTGTGAAGGAAAAAATTATTACGTAAGAAGAAGCTAAAACCTTAAGATAAAAAACTATTGAACAATGGTGTATCATATCTTCACTAAACCCCTTTTATATTAATAATCTAACTAACATATTCTTTGGAGAGTAATTGTTACGACTTCCTAGATCTCTTTACCCAAGAAGCCAATACTCACCTTGCCGTCAATTATTGTGATTTATTTCATAATGCAAATTTATTATTCCCTACATAATGATTAAATATCTCTTATTCCAATACCAAATATGATCATTGAGTTCGCAACGTCTCCTTTGTTTGTGGCCTCATGGTATACACTCCCCTAGTCATGGCGAAGTCCAAAGCAAAGATAGCATCTCGAGCCAACAAACTAGATAAGCGAGCAGTTTTCTTAGTAAAGAACGAACTTGGATGAGTCTCCCTTAACCAAGAAAAACTCGAGCCCAGAATATCACCTCGCATCTATAGAGCCAAACAAGTGAACCTGAGTAAAAGGATTATTATCATCCAAATCATCCAAATGAGACAACGACTGAGAGACATATGGACCATGATCAGCCAAGATCATCGTGAACAACAGTTGTAAATGGATGATATGAATGACAAGATAGGTAATGGCATTCTCCCAAATTCTATTCATACATTGTTCTGCAAGTGCCATGAACCTAGCATGGAGTATTGCTCCAATTCCAGATACTATGGTGATTCAGAAGGAATCCCTCACATCACACAGTTTACCTAACATGATTAAAGCAAGAACCTTTTGACATCCATGTCAGTTTACCAAAGAAGTCAATCCATGGTTGACTTTACATGTGTAAAGGTCTAGCCTTTTGGTATATAAGTTAATTTACAAAAGAAGTCAAGAATTGGTTGACCTAACATGAGTAAATGTCAAACCTTTTGGTGTCTATATCAATTTACAAAAGAAGTGAAACCACGGTTAACCTAACATGAGTAAAGGTTGAACATATTTTCATCTATATCAACTTACGTAAAAAGTTAAGCCACAGTTGACTGAACATGAGTAAAGTTTGAATCTTTTCGCATCTACGTTAGTCTACAGATGAAGTCAATCCATGGTTGATCTAACACGAGTAAAGGTCAAAACTTTTGGAATCTGTGTGAATTTACAAAATAAGTCAATCCACGGTTAACCTAACATGGGCAAAGGTCAAACCTGTTGGCATGCATGTCAATTTACAAAAAAAAATAAATCAAGCCATGATTGACCTAACATGAGTAAAGTTAAAACTTTTTGGCATCTATTTCAGTTTATGAAAGAAGATAAGTCATGATTGACCTAACATGAATAAAGTTCAAACCTTTTGGAATCTATGTCACAATACAAAAGAAGTCAAGCCAAGTTTGACCTAACAAGCTTATAGGTAAAATCACTTAGCATCTATGTCAATTTACAAAAGAACTAAAGCCACGATTTACCTAACACGAGTAAAGTTATAATTTTTCAACATCGATCTCAACTTACAAAATATTTTAAGCCATGGTTAAACTAACATGAGTAAATTTTGAACCTGTTGGCACCTATGTCAATTTACAGAAGAAGTTAACCCATGGTTAACTTAACACGAGTAAAGGTAAAACCTTTTGGCATCTACGATAATTTACAAAATAAGTCAAGTGATGGTTGACCTTACACAAGTAAATGTCGAACATATTAGCATCCATGTTAATTTATGAAAGAAGTTTAGCCATGGTTGACCTAACATGAGTAAAGTTTAAACCTTTTGGAATCTCTGTCAGTTTACAAAAGAAGTCAAGTCACGGTTGACCAAACACTTGTAAAGGTAGAACCTTTTGGAATTTGTGTATATTTTAAGATGAAGTTAAGCCATGGTTGAACTAAAATGAGAAAAAGGTCAAACTGTTTGGCATCTATGTTAATTTATCAAAGAAGTCAAGCCACAGTTGACTTAATAAGGGTAAAGGTCGAACTGTTGGCATTTATGTCAATTTACGAAAGAAAACAAACTAAGGTTATAACATGAGTAAATTTGAACCTTTTGGCATATATGTCAGTGAACAAAATTCAAGCAGCGGTTGACCTAACACGAGTAAAGGTCAAACATTTTGGCATCTATGTAAATTTATGGAAGAAGTCAATCCATGGTTGAGCTAGATCGAGTAAAGTTCAAACCTTTTTGCATCTATGTTATTTTACAACAAAAAAAGTCAATCCACGGTTGACCTTTTGGAAGTCAATCTTCGTTGAAAACTGGACGTCTGAGAAGTTGGAGAACAAGAACACCGAATAGAGGATCGTCACCGTGGATCTTTACCAGAGAAATCTAATTTTTGGGACATCGAACTAAGAAGAATGTCGCGGATGAGAGGGAGGATGTGGGTTGCTGCAGCAAGGGGATCTTCGCCAAAAAAATTGGACCGGAGATGAAGAAAAAATGAAGAAGGAAAGAAGTTGGACACGGCCTGGAAGTTTGCCAAAATTTTGCTAGAAGTTAGCTAGCAATATGATTGAGGGTAGGGAATATGGTTTGAAAGTTTTTTTTTGAAAAAAAGGGTAAGGGATTAGTACCCAAGATCATATAGGATGCTTTATTATAATGATCAGTACAGTTTAAATATGTTACAAAAATGAGTTTGAAAAGAAAGAAAATATCTATCAATCATATCATATACTATCATATCTTAATTAAATCTCAATCAACAATCTCGTATATCCTGACAAATACGTATTGCAATGTATAAATGATTATAATTTAAACCTAAATGTCATGTTTTATGATTGTTCTAACTAATCATTCTAATGTGAGACTCTTTTCTGTTAAAAAAAATCATTCAAAGATGCTAAAAAAATGCCCAGCAGCGGTTAGAATGAGTGAAATTGACATCCAACCTAACTAACCTATAACAATAACTAATAATATTGTAAGGATAAATTTAATACCATACTCTCTTAATATAGTACTTCCTTCATCCCAAAGAAATTGGCACATCTTGACTTTTGAAAATCAAATGAATTAATTTTTAATAATTAATATCTTTATTTATGTGTATATGAAAATTCAAAAAATAAAAATTTAAAAATAATGTTATGATGAATCCAACAACATAAATTATGACAATGTTAGTTTGACTTTCAAAAGTTAAATTGTGTCAATTTCTATTGGACGAAGAGAGTAGTATAATGTCAGTCATAGACCATGTGCAATGGTGAAACCGCGCTAAAACATCTTTTGTGGTTTCAATTCATTAAATATTCAATATCTCTCTTCCATTTTATCAACTGAAACCACAAAAAAACCACTCCATTTTTAGTCCCACAATGGTTGAAACCACTATAAAACCACTTCATGTACCCCATTTAAATTTCTCTATCCTACTCATTAATTTTGCCTTCAATATTTAATTTAAATGAATTTTCCTACCCAAAATAAATTGAAATATGAAATTTAATATTGCTCTTGTAATTTTTGAATTGAATTTTGTTTTTTAAAATTACTTTAATTTTAAAATTTATTTTATGAACCATAAATAAATATATTTATTTTAAAAGAATGTAGTTTCAATTTTTTTTAAATTCAATTTTGATTTTTAAAGATTTTTTATTCATTTTTTCCGATTTTTAAAAATTAAAGAAATTAATTTTCAGTTTTAAAAAATTTAGTTTTTAATTTTTTTTGGACGGGATACATGACATTACATGATTCGGCCACTTGTCCCAATCAGGCAAAATTATTTTAAAAAATATGGGACAACATGTTGCTACGTGTCCCAATCAGGTCATGGCACGTGGCAAAGTGAGGAAAGAAAATGGCTCGCACTGACGCTCGGTCCCCCTGCTTCACATGGGCTCTGCCCGATTTAGTGTTGGGAGCAGTTTTGGAAATCTAAAACTGGGGACCGGTTGCAATTCACTGCAACCACTTTGAAACCCCCACTGCGGGGTTCAAAGTTTCAGTTTGGGTTCAAAGTCCGAACTGAAACCACTCTGAAACTCCCACTAAATATGCTCTTGGCCCCTTATCTTTTTTTAAAAAAAACACTTTTGACCCCTCAACTAACAAAACTACTAAGTCGTGACTTTTCCGTCCAGTCAAAGCATCAAGTGTTAGTCAAAACGTCAATTTTAAAGGTAAAATAGTAATTTCTTATTTCCCCTTTTCTTTTCTCCTTTCCTTTCCTTTCCTTTTTTCTTTTCTTTCCCTTTCTTTTCTCCTTTTCGAGCAGCGCCTCCTGCTCTATTTTTCTCACGCTGCCTGCTTCTTTCTCCTTTTCCTCCGATTCAAGCAACGCTGGCTCACTCTTCTTTTCTCCCGCCGATTTTAGCAGCGCCCCATGCTCTATTTTTCTCCAACCGTTAGGGTTTCTTCAGGTGGTGGTGGATGGTGTTGAACTGAAGAAAATGAAAAGCATAGAGGGTTGGGACGGTGTTGAATGGACGGTGGTGGTGGTAAGTGTTTTTTAGGATAGAGGGTTGGATTGTAATTTTTAGAAAATGTAGTGGGTTGAGTTTGCAATTTGAATTTAGGGATATAAACCAATATGACCTTACCTATTTGACTAAATACAAATATAACTCTCAGATTATTTTTATTGCAAAAATAACCCCAACTAGTTAATATAAGTGCCAATATAACCCTAACACAATATTTCTGACATTGACTAATTTTGACTATACATAAAATGACTAAAATACCCTTGACCAAAATCCTAAAAATATTTTGGACAATTTTTCCCCTCATGCAGCCACCACCACCACCGCCAGCTTGCCGCTCCCTACCACTCCCACCTTCCACCACCAGCCAACCTCACCACCACCCTCCACCAGCCAACCCTCCACACCAACCCCTCCAGGTGGTGCCACCACCAAGAGTCCGCCGGAGATCCACCGCGAGAGCTTTCATCCCCGACAATATCTAGCTCCAGGTGGCGCAGCCGGTATACGAAATCCCACTCATTCTCTGACAATATCCCGCTCCAGGGACAAGACCCACCGGCGAGGCCAGCACCGAGGAAGCCAATACCGGTGTACGATATCTGCTTCTTCTCTGATAATATCTCGCTCTAGGGACGAGACCCAGCGGCGAGGCCACTCACCGCTATACAATATCCCACTCCTTCTCCGACGATATCCCGCTTCACGGACGAGACCCAGCTGCGAGGCCACCCACCGGCGAAACCACCACGGAGAGCCCATTCGAGATCTACCATGGAGAGCCCCTTCTCGAACAAAATCCCACTCCGACAAACTTCTCCCTCTTCCCCAATCGACCGACGAATCCCATCGACGAATCTCTCTTACAAATCTTGCTCTGACAAACTCCGCCACCTTCCCCACTCCATTCAAAATTGGCTGCTTGTTGCTCTCTGTCCAAAATTCAATCCCGCTTTGGTTCCTAGAGAAAGAAATGAGGGAGAAATAAAGAAAATCTGAAGAAGGGTTTAGAGGGTTATAAATGTAATTCTCTTTCCTTTTCATTTTAAATTTTTACAGGGGTAAAATAATAATTTTACCAAATTCCGGCCAAAATTGGTATAATTGCACTTAGATCAACTATCCAGAATTATATTTGCACTTTTAATTATCAAAAGGTAATTGGCAGTTATGTAAACTAGGTAGGGTTATAGAAGCACTTATATCTTAAATTTATAGAAATTATATGTAAATAAAAAATGTAGGGGGCAGGGTTTATACATAATAAAGAGTGAAAAGTCTTTTTTACCCTCAACTAACAGAGAAAACTTTAAAATTAACGCTTTGAACAGAAAGAAGGGCCACAATTTAGCAATTTTGTTAGTTGAAATGACAATTTTTTTAAAGCAAAGAGTCGTTATCATTTTCATTAACCGCAAGATCGTTACATATTTGCGTGAGGTTTAGGTTGCACAACCCCTGACAACTAAAACTAATACTCCTATGTTAAATCCTTCTAAACTCTTTTGGGTCACACACTGTGGGGTGAGCCTCCCACAAATGACCTATGACTAGCTAGGTTCATGTGCCATATTGGTAATCTCTGCAACTCAAGCGTGCCTTCAATTTCCATCTTCTTCGGGATGGTTTAGCTCTATAGTTATGAGTACAATAGCAATTGAAGAATCACATTTCATTGCTGGCCATCTCAGTCAATGGATGGCGGAACTATATATGAATGACAGAACTAGAGGTCGCGTTCCAAAATCAATCTATAATCGCGAGTAACCATTGATGATGGTGGCGCCACCATCAATAGATACTCGCGATTATAGACTATGGTTTTTGAACGAGGCGCTGTCATCAATAGTTACTCGCCTTTGGTCGGTAAAACCCATTCATGGCAGAATCCGACACAGAACCCATAAATCCTCGTCCTTGGTCGCAAGGAGATCATAGATGATAATTAAGGTGAGTAAGAGTTATCCGAATATGCGTGTACCTTTAAATTGTGTACGTGCATGGTACCACAAACACGATCCATATCGTACTGGTCCTAACTCCTCGCGAGTTGTACCACTCACTGCATCTTTGGAACTCGGACCATTTTTAATGGCAGTAACCGCTACTGGTTTCTTAGCAATTAAATATATTATTTTTCTCATTCTTTCTCTTCCGTCTAACTTTAAGAAACCACTTCAGAAATCATTCATTTTCTTCTCCACAATGGTAAGAAATCACTTTATATTATTCATAGACTCCACTTTATTTTATCTATCATGTTCATTAATTTTACCATTAAAATTTAATTTAATTAAATATGTCCACTCAAAATAATTTCAATGTGAAATTTAATAATACATTTTCATTTTTAAGATTTCATTTCATTTTTTTCATAAATTACTTAATATTTTGTGAATAAATATTTTTTCAAAAAAATTTACGGATTTTTTACAATTTTTTTCCAGATTTTAAAATCAGATTTAAAAAAATAAAAATAAAGGTTGGGGCACGTGGCCCAACCAGAGGGTACCACGTGTCCCATAATTGGTCAAAAAAGGGGCCGCTGTTAGCGCACATGAGCTGCAATGATTCCCTCAGTTTCTTAATCGGTTTTTTGTGTGGAAACTAGATTTTTAGTTTTAAAAAAATCAGTCTAGAAACTACCAATGTGAGTGTTTTTGGTTTCTAGAGTGATTTTTTAAAATTAACAAACACCACTGCACATGCTCTCAAGAATGTTCAATGTCTTCACAAACTACTCCCACTTTTCAACTCTCCATCCACAAAACAACATGCTATCCACTTCCATATTTCAGTGTTCTTGTCATCTGATTTGAGTTGCATTAAACTGAATAAGAATAAATTAAAAATAAGTTAATCTAAATAAGATTGTACTAAAGCTATACAGAGTAAAGATAAAACAAAAGATTTAATTTAAATGAGACATTATTAAAATTAAAATTAATAAGCTTATAAACAAATGAATTGATTAGAACTGAATTGTACTGAAATGCAATTTAATATACTCCCCCATCTAAGCTTAAATTTTATAGAATCTTCTTTCACGATTTTCAAGCAACATGTTTGACTGTTAATATGTTTAACTACGTATAATGACAACAAATAAAAAATTAATATATAAAAACTAGTTATTACGACGAATACAACAATATCGCATGTGACAATATTATTGTTTTTATATTTATTCAAATACGTGTCCAAAATTTGACAGTATTAAACTTGTCAAATAGTAAAATTGTAGGTTCATCGGAGACAGGTCTGTACTAATGATACATGGTCACAATATCGATATTGAAGCTGTACAAGTATGGGGAGTGGACCCTTTTGACCGTTGCCGGTGGTCCTTAATTACTCCGGCAAGCCAGCGAAATTGAACACCACACATCGTCCTGTCCAAGGCCAAATCCAGTGCTCCTCGCTACAACAATTAATAATGCCTTTTGAAATGCAAAGAGATAAGTCAAACAAAGTACGTAGTGAGTTATTATTGAGTTTGAATGAGTAAAACCTTCCAATTTTATTGAATATTGGGACCATTTTAACATTCCATAGTTTTAGGCAAAAACAGAGGATCCGTTCTTGTGGCCAAGTACATGGACAATTCAAAACTGAATAGGCTGTACTAGGAAAGATTGAACTAAAATTAAACTGAGTAATAGTAATATTAGAAGTTAATTAATCTGAACTTCATCAAACAAATTTGATTGAGTGGGTCTCTTGATAGACGGTCTGTTCACAAGTTTTTATTTTTTCCTTATACACTTCATTTATTATATATTTTTATATTTTCACATTCAAATACATATTATTACTTGTTTTAATTTTTAAAATACAATATTTAAATTTTGTAAGCAATTACAACATTTAAGATAAAAGCCACTGTGTACGGTCCACAAGTTTATGGAAAAACCGTCTTTCCTGAAACTTTTTCAATTTAACTAAATTGAATGGAACGATATTTACGTTGAATAGATCATGACATAAGTGACTGAAATCGCGTTCTTCTCAATTGATTTCTTATTGAACGAAATTTTACTAATTCAAAATGAAATATAATGGAAAAAAGGAACAACGACCTAAACTAAACTAAATGATAGTGCCAATTTAAAATCAAACCGACCTTACTGAATTGTAGATAAGTGGGTAAAACCATGTCTAATATAAAGGGCTATTTAATTCATAGATTTTCCATTATATTGAGATTTATTTCATAGAAGATTAGGAAAAAGCATGCATATTAAAATTTTAAAATCGTTTTGTTCTAGTGCCACCAGTTCTTGTAGCCTAGCTAAGTTTGCATATTTTAATCAACGTCGGTATGCCAGATGTGAAGATATCAAAACCAGTTCAACTTATCGTCTGTATTAACTGTAAGATCAAATCAAAAGACTCGATAATTAAGTTAATTAATTTGGTGTCTTACCTAACAAATCTCTCGCTAATTTGTTGATTTGTCAGCGTTGATTACTGAAGATCGACAATTTTGACAGCACGCACAAATTTATTCCATCTCAATTTTGACTGTTTTCGCAATCCACAAATTCAATGCACTTTGGCTCTATCTCTTCGTCCCTTTTATAATATTTACAACTTTAGCGGCATCAATGGAGTACAGTGCATGTATACGCATTTACGCACACGAACGCTTCCAGCCGGGATTCATGAATAACGTGAAAACGACATGCATGCATGCATTTCTTGATGAAAAATATTTACGGGATAATGATTATGTCTGTTTATTCATGCTCTGGAATCATTATATATTAGTACAGAAGACCTAAATCAGATTAGAAAATGAATTTTAATCTAATAACAATTGCGAGTAATATTACAGGAATATTCATATTGTAATCTAATATTGATATTCCTTAATACTCCTCCTCAAGTTGGAGCATGGGGATCCGAAATGTCCAACTTGCCAAGCAAAGAATGAAACTG
>JAULKJ010000007.1:493293-513071 GCA_032355405.1 Rubia balearica
ACAAATGTATTATTAAATTTCACATTTGAATTTATTTTGTTAGGTAAATTTATATAAATTAAATATTAAATGTAAAAATAATGAGTAGGATAGAGAGAATCAAGTAGGGTCCATGGAGTGGGCTCAAAGTAAGCTCATCATTGTGAGAAAAAAGGGGGTGATTTTAGTAGTGGGCTCAAATGCTGATGTGGAAGAGAGAGAATGATTATTTAATGAATTGAGCCTTATCAGTTCGGGCTCACCATTGCACATGCTCTTACATCAACTAGGTATGGTTATATATGCACTTTCAGTTATCAAAAGGTTATATTGACACTTATGTTAACTAGGTAGGGTTATAAAAGTACTTTTCTCTAAAATTATTCATGTCTTCTTCAAGTGATTTAGGGTAAATATATAAAGTCACATGTATAGTTAGGCTTGTACGGATCCACGGGTAGGCTTGGGTCTTGATATTTTAGCCCTGAATCCCTTTTTAAAAAAATTCATACCCATACTCAACATGTACCCGATGGGCCTAAAAGAAATTGAACCTATACCCGACCTAACGGATCTAGACCTTGTACGTCTAGAACGAGTCCTTGACCCATGCTCATGATGCATAGAAAAACATGTGTTTAGTACATGTTTTGAGGATATATATATATGTATATAATTTTTCCCAATCTCAACAAAAGAATCACTAAACTATGCACACATCAAACAAAGGATATGTGAAATATTCACTCTTTCCTATTTCAAGTTTCAATGTTGAGTAAATGCTAGTTTCAGTTACCTTGTAGGTTCCAACGCAAATGGAACCTCGACCACTGTCATGCTTCCCGTTTCTTCATAGTGAATCATCGGAACATGCTGTAGACAAGATTTTCATATTTAGTCAAAATAATAATAATCGTAGTAATAATATGTGGTCCTTCAAATACAATATCATGTAATTATCTATCAAATTAACACTAAAGAAAAATTAATGACACACAATCTCTATGTAAAACAAAAAAGGTCATACCTCTAATGGACTAAATATATCACGATATTTGTTGACTATATCTTCAACACAGTCCTTAGATTCCTGCAAGTTTAAAAATAAAGTAGGATCTTGATATCATGTGAGATATTAGAAGTGGATTCTAATTAACTAGGGTGACCCACTACATGACATGCTACCAGACTACCAGTGAAATGCATTTTAGGTTCTTTTACCTGGTTGACACCGTTTCCATAAACATCGCCTTGAAAGGGCACCACATTCGATACCTCAGTGTGGTCTCCTGAAACAATGATGATGGGTTATGTCAATCAAATTGTAGTCATTGTTAGATTATCAAGACAAAAGTCTATCAAAAAGTTGTAAATTTGCAACAAAGACAAAGGAACTAATAGAAAAGCTAAGACTACTTGTTTTCTAAGAAAAAAATGTTCTAGAACTCGTGTAAGGTAACTCAACCCTTGTAATGAAACTTAGCAATTAATACTTTAACTTAATTTTACCTCTAGACACGTCGTAAACAATTTTTTTAAAAAATAGACCTCTGTCTAGGAGGATAAATTAAGAACTTACATACTCTCTCTTTCCCATCATAACCTGCACACTTACTATTTGACAGTCAACACAGTCAAACTTTGACTATATATTTGAATAGCTATATAAACATTTGAATAGATATATAAACAATATTAATATTGTATGTAATATTGTTGAATTCGTCGTAATAAATATCAATTTTTTATTTACTGTTATTATAAGTAGTGACGGTCAAACATGTTTTTTGAAAATCGTGAAAAATATTATGTGCAGTTTATTTTGGGACGGATGAAACAGTAATGTTATGCATCTTAGATATGGCTAAAATTGAGGAAATATCACCAGTTGAAGAAACTAATTTAAAAGAACATACACATAAAAATGAGAAAATTATCTTGTGATAGAAATCATGCTTAAAGATCATGTATGCATTTGCAATTTCAGATTAAAATACAATAATGTCAATAAAGGTAATTCCAGAACAACATTTTTTATGCTTTACTCACATATTCTAAGTATAGACCCCTCTAAACCTTGCACGAATGGGAGCTTTTATGCATTTAATTTGATGGCCAAATTAAGTAATAGAGTTATGTATGAAGCAATAATGTTTTAAAGCCATCATTCAGATTTAAGGTTCATCTCTCTTTAACAAAACATAAGTTGAAACATGCAACAAATGAAAATAGTTGAAAATTAGAAGCAGCCAACACCCGTTGCACCACTATGCTATGGTTACTACCCTTTACTACAAGGAGATGATAACATGATGTTTCCTATATGATGGTGTAATTAACTACTAGAGTGATGCAACATCAACGTAGCGTAGGTTAAGAACGGGTCTTAGGTGTGGAACTTGGCTTTAGAGTAGGTAAACAAATAGGTTTATGGTTGTAGGTAGGGAAAACTATGGAAACTCAAGGAAACAAAGGTAAATTTAGAAATCACTAGTAAACCCATGGTGTCACACCTCGGGAGATTTTAGGCATCGCACCTAAAATTTAAACTGTATCACACAACTCATAATCACAATGTCAATCGCAAGAAAAATATTAAACTCAGCCTGTTTGCATTCCTTAGAGAGAGAGGTACATTATTTATAGTTAAAAATAATCCTATAGGAAAAGGAATTTCCCTTTAATTTTCCTAAACAAACAATGTCCATTCTGAAAACTAGAATGAAACGAGATAAAACCATTATTAAATTAACTCACATTCTGAATTAAGAAACTAACAAATAAAAACCTTTTAAAACTATTAAATACTATTCCCGATTACTATACACGTGAATAGTTTTATGAAAAATAACTAATTAAGATCCATTTTCATTCCTCATCCTTCTCACCGGTTTGAAAAATCATGGCACGGAGAATTTAGTTATTAATATGCTCATAAAGATCAAGGTTTATAGATTGCGATTCAGAACTAGCAAACCACGTACAATTTTCACATAGATGTCCTTTCCAGCGAACTAAATTTATCCAACGAATTAGATATTTTGGGTTATACACTAGTTTAGGAGGTTTTATGAGTAGTGGAGTTTTGGTCATCATTTTCTAAACTTCTTTTAGAACTTTGACTGTGACCTAAATTCACCTTCCTTCAAGTGATTTGCTATAGGATCCCTGATAGAGATGAACCCCTTTATAATTATCCTATAAAACTACACTTGAGGTCATGAAACTGCATTTGTTTATATTCACATAGAACTTTTCCCGACGTAGAACTCTAAATACTTGGTAGAGGTTATTAAGGTTCTTTTCCTTGCTTTTGCTATTAGTGGAACACCTCACATAATCAAAATCACCAAAACAAATGAATAATTTCTAACGAAGCAATTTAAAAGATGTATAGCCTGATAATCACCAAGTAAAAGCAAATCATTATGAATTGCAACTACAAACAAAATAAATCATCTTTGAAAATGACAAAAACCGTCATTTCTGATTAAAAAATATTACAGATGAGAAAAACAAGGGAAAAATTAAGTGGCAGTAGAATGACTAACCATTAACAACATTGACAAGTTCTGAATGATCCATCTTCAAGATTCAAAATCGCTAATCTGAAAAGGAAAAGAATTGATACACATACTTCACTAACAAAAAAATTAAAAATGATACATATATATATATATATATCCTCACATTAAAAAAAACTATCATTATACACTGGGAGAAAGAGAGGCGAACAGAATTGATACAACACAAAAAAATTCGTAAATGAAACTCCCAAAGTACTTAATTCAAAACTTTAAAATTGTTGTGATCTTGCATGTTTATTGTTGTTTGGTAGTAATTTTTTTTTGAAATAAAGAAATTGTAAAAATCAATAGCATTTAGTGGATCCAACAAAGCCATAAAGAATTTAAAGCATCAGTTATATTATGTTAATGAATGGATATGTCTGTTTGACCACTTTGACGTATCCAATGCATTAATTGTTGACCTGAATTTAATCTCGACATAGGGAAATATTGAATAGCTATTATGTGAAAATACATTGAAGGATACATGTATGAGCCAATTCACACGCAGTTTCGACAAATCAAAGGCGTCTGTTGAAAAAACAAAGATGAAATATTCTATGTAGAGATTCAGGTCAGTATTCAAAGCTAAAATGGTAATACTTTTACAGCAGAATTCACGAAAAATTGAAACTATAACGAAGCACAAGCAACACAAAAATGAGATCCACATTATTACTTGCATAGGCTGTCAGAAATTATTCCATTTAATGTTAACACACAGCATTATCAAAATTCAAATATTGAGAAATGGAATGAACACGAGTTAACACAACTTACGAAATTAATGGAATCGCAAATTGCTTTCTTTTGTTGTTTGGTGCTTAAAGATCTTAGAATGAAACGAACGGAGTCACAAATCTTGTCTGCTTTTGTTATTTGGTAATGAAAAAGCTTTGAAATAAATTATTGTAAGTGAATGCAATTATTATGTTTAAATAGTCGATGGGAAAAAAATCAACAGTATTCAGTGAATCCAACAAATATAGAAAGAGATTAAAACGTAAATTATGTTATGTAATGTTAATGAACTTGAACATATCTAATGTATTGATTTTATTTTTTTATCTGCTGACCTAAATTCATTCACACATCACCACATGGAAATGTTGAGCGTCTATCATGTGGAATTACATTGATGGATACTCTCCTTTGCTAGCATATGTATATGCTAAAATTGTTCACTAGCATCATTTCCACATTCATGCGTTGTACAACTATCACCATAAAAAAGAATGATCAATTTTACCTTACCAGGTTAAGATTTTGGTCAATCTTTTCTTATCTTATCAGTCAAAGATTTTAATTAGCCAAACTTTTAAGCATCATTAAGAGTTATGTTAGGTTGAGTTCCACCTGTACACCTGTTTCTTGTTTTTCTAACTTCGTACGAATTTTCTTCCAAAAATTTGAAGATGAAATTTTGAGAAAAGTATCAAAGTACAAGCTTTTGTTTCTTTTGTTGATGACATCGGTTGAGTTGAATGCAAAGGCTAAAACTATTGATCGAACATTAAACGTTTGTATTCTCTCTCTTTTTTTCTTCATTTTATCTAGGGAGTATTTTAGTAAAAATTTCCATTTACATAACGAACACTAACCAATTTTTTCATCATCTATAATTTTTTACCAATAGATCAAGTTTCCATGAACTTGATGAGAAGATCAAAACACTCGTGTGCAAGTATTTCTAAAACTTTGCTTCATAATCGAACAAGTTATGATATCACATAATCATGTCCAAACTTTCAACATTAACACCGTGGATGAACATAAAAAAATATGCAACACGTGGCAAGTGAGTGAGGTCATAATGTATTTTTATACATTTTACTACTACTTTTTATTCACCCACTTGCCACGTGTTAGTATTTAATTGGTCTCTCAACTCTCCACATAATTTTTTTTCTGATGGATGAATGTGGGTGGTCGTCAAGTGACTACTTGTTTTCCTACTTTGCACTCAGTATGTAATACACAATCATACAATTAGAGCAAATTTGGGAAGACTTCATTAACACCAATTATGAACACATGACTGAACATTTCAATAGAAAAATTGGACATGAAGAGAATCTGCATTATGTGAAGTATTGCAACAACATGGGTTATTCGACTCATAGCCAATGTTCTGAATGAAAATTTGAATCCTGTTGAAAAGCTTATACCAATTGTTACAACGCTTTGTTTTGATTTTATTGAATGATGGTTAGTTTCTGTGGTGATGGAGGTATCCGTTATGGTGGTGCTGAGCTATTGTTTTACTATCTCAAAGAGGTAGAGAACTAACAATTTTAAAGGAAAATGATTCATTTTCCAGTTTTGAGCCAAACACATTGATAATTTTAAACTCATTAATTTCCCTTCCCATGGTTTTCCTTCCTTTCATTCCTTTCCTTTTCCCTTACTCGAACCAATGTCCCCCTTAGAGCTTCCATCTTCGCCATGCGCAATTCTGAAATCAAACAACACGAGTACAATAACTGAGAAACTGAAGACACATGCAGCGCAAAACTTAAAACCAAGATAAGTTGATTCCTATAGTTAAATTCAAGAAACTTGAGATTAGTTAGCAGGGAATCAAGTTTTACCTGGGGAGCTTGTTGGATGGTAGATCTTCTGGGTAAATATCCTGCACAAGTGAAAACTCTTTCTTAGTGGAAAGGAAACAGAAAAGGCCATGAAGTATACTGGGAACTTTTAATCAATCCAATTACTTACAGACATCTAAAGGTGAAATTCCCATTGTCAAAACGCCTTCATGTTTACAGGAGTTATAAAAGCCCTAACGTGTTTAGTAACAGCTTCGTATAACAGTACTCCGTCCCATCCCACATAAAGCTAATAGATGTCTCATCAATTACAGTTTCGTTATAAGTAATTAAAAGAAATCTTATTTCATGGGGAAAAAACAAGAAACAACGCATATACCAAAGTTAAGTGAAGCAACAGGAAGAAGCCTAAGCTAGCAATGTAAGATATAATCAGATAAGACCCACTCATAGGTCATAGCAGCAAATATTATGTTACACCAAAAGAAAAGGTAGAGCAACAACAATGCATATTTATAAAAACTAGACCTTTCCAACCAGCCACCTCTTAATTGTTATATTTTCTCTTCGACTGTTTAACTTTCCTGAATAGCACTACTTTCAGGTTTCATCTACCCCATAAAGATAGAGATACAATGTTTACCATATCAGCCAAATGAAGCAAGTAGATCGCGTAAACCCACCATTACTACTTTGGGCATAACAACTCGATAACTACTTTTAAGATTTCCAAATCCATTCTTCACCCAGATTCCATATTACAATCTCAGTTGCTTCTGAAACATGACCATGTAGTAACAATGGTGTATTCATTTAAAGTGATGTCAAAATCAGGCGAAGGTTTCTTAGACTACTGATCGTATGATGCAACTGATGAGGTATCTCATTTATTTCTTTTCTTGTCTCTAATGCACTTCAATCCTTCATCATGTTGAATATGAGTTCTCAGAGAGAAACAAAAAAGATAAATTGCTTCAAAAAGGAGTTCTAAAAATCTCCCAAATCTTTGGGGACTTGAGAAGAGCAACGCATAGAATCCAGAAAAAAAATAAGTTGATGATAGCAAAATCATAGCCTTCAAGGCCACCCGGTATAAGGGATGAAAGAGTACATGAAGACATGAGACTTAATTCCATGTCTGTTGAATTTTTAGACATTCAGAGCCAGGTAGAACAAATGGACTGACAGGCACGTAATTCTCTTCACAGTGAATTAATTGGTGTATAACGTTAACACTTCACACTGTACTGATTTGGTTGATTTCATTGTTTCCATTAGTAAGGAACTGAACGTGCACACTTGTTGGTAATATAAATTGTTACCATAAAAGACCTCAAGACAACATAAATAGACGTGCTAAGTTCCAGGAATGTATTTTCCACCGTCAATCGATCAAAGCTACTTAGGATTTGGATGACTAATGAGGACATACATTGTTTTCTACACAACTAAGCAAAAACAGTCAAAGATCCAAAGCAGTTTGAAGTATCTAGATTAAGCTCTGTGAATGGGGCCAAAAAAAATTCTTCAGTTCAGGAAAAGCTCGTCTACTTTGACTTTGTAAAAACTTATTAAAGGAAATGGACGACACAAAATCTGATCCTTAGTACATACCTCATTTCTTGCCCTTGATGACTGGCCCTGTGTCAGCGAGGTGGTACCAATGCCTTCGACTTGAATCCCTGAAGCTTCATCTGGCACATTATGAAGTCCTCCGTCAGTTGGCAGCCTTGCAGGAGCTTGATTTGAAGGATCATTCTGAAGATCTCGTCTGTTAAAAGTTGGAAACAAATTAGAGCCTGAGCTGGTAAAAAGGAATGCTTTTTTAATATATCATAAATGGAAACCTTTAGAAACATATTATGTTAGCGAATGAACACTCGCAGAACTACGGTTTACAAAATTCAGGGCCAACATTATGCCCTAAAAGTCCAAACCTAGGCTGAATTTAGAAGCAACTGACTAGCAATAACAAAACAGAACGGGCAAGTTTGATCTGAAGAAATATCAGAATTATTCTTCCAGCAACATCAACACAGACACCATGTCTCAACAAATGCTTTTAAGGATAGATTTGTTCCTGTCCTAAACTCAATAAAATATATCAGTAAACCTAGGTGCATCTCAAGAGAAAAATTAAACACGTCAAGTTCAAGTCTGTCACACATCGAGTAAGAATAGGAACTCCAACAAAAGCAACTTGAAAAAACCACACTTTCCAGTTTCCAGTGCCAAACAAATGATATTACTAGTTACATCACGTGCTCCATACCAAATGGATGTTCAGTTGCAACATGAATACCATGCAGCATTGTAAACCATCAGAGCAGGCTGTAGACAAGAATTCCATTAGCTTAAAAAAGTATGATACAACTGGCCCTTTTAATTCAGAACCATTAGTAATTTTCATACTGACAATCGATGGAAAAAAATGATACTCTATCTGTTCCATATATAGAGTTCTGTTTCTAGGCCTACTCTAGTTATACACTCAAGACTGTTCATGGGTAACTGAGGGGAAACTACTATGTAAGACAAGAAGGAATGACCTGAACTGGATTGTGCAAATCAGGGAAGCTATTAACATCTGCAGCGGAGTCAGCTGATTCCTACAATTTTCCAAATGGAGCAGTATATTTACATCATTCAAGATGTTAGGAATCGATGCTAATTGACAGGTGCAACAGACTTGATGACAGGCTACAGAAAGATCAATTTCTAATAAGTTATACCAGGTCTTGGAAGGTCAGAGTTAACCCCTCGCTATCCTCACTTGAATCAATAATGATGGGATCTGCCAATCAAATTATGGAAGTTATTAGATTCTTGAGGCAAAACCAATCAAGAAGTTGTACATTCGTAGTATAAACAAAGGAGCCCCAAGGACTACTTGCATCTATAAAAAGAGGTCTTTGGGGACTCATATATGGTATCTGCACATCTGTAGTTAAATGGAAATATTAAAAGAAAATAACAAAGAGATAGACAACTTTTAAACCACACATCAGTGATTCAGTGTAGCACTAATCAAATGATACTCCGATAAACTAATTCTTTTATATATAAAAAGAAGCGTTCGGGAACTCACATAAGGTGTCTCAGCATCTGTATTGAAACTGGAAAAGGAAAGAAAATACAGAGAACTTTTAAACCACAACTCAGCAATTCAGTGTAGAGTTTAACAAATGATGCTCCAGCAGTCCAGCTTAATTATTCCATCAGACACTCCATAGATCATTAAAAGGGACCTCAATCTCGGAGGACACATAAAAAACTTACAAGGCAAAGTTGCGCATCTTCTTAGATACAATAAAGATGAGAAAATATTGCCAACAGATGAAAAGAATAAGAAAATGATCGGGTAAAGGTCATGCTTTAAGAGCCAGTGGGTATTTCCAGTTTGAGATAGGAATGCAATCTGGGTCAACAAATTTTTCATTTTATCCACAACTAAATGGCCCACTCCTTCCCTGGACCAAGCCCATATGGGAGCCTCTATGCGCTAAGCTACTCTTTATGGAACATATTAGTCAAGAAATTATTGCATCTTCTTCTAAAGGATTTGCAGGAAGAAAGACAACTTTGGCCGAACAATTCATGTCAATGTTCAGATAAGGCATACTATTCCATGATTCTAAATCTATAAGCTAGTGCCCTAAAGAAAGGATACAAAATTTGCAGCAACATCACACAAAATCAAGAGAATTAAATAACATTTAACTAGACAGTTCAATAAGATATAGCATTATAAGCGCCAAATACAAGGAAGAAATGTCAATTTCACTTCAATGTAAATAAAAAATAATTTTAAGAATCTGGAACAAAATCGTTTTCTTTTAATTGAAAAGAATATAATTTTCATTTGAGTGATAAATTAGAAAAACCCTTGAAGGATTTTACCTCAGTGAAGCAAATTTGCACCCATAACCAATTTAAGATTCATTCACATATCTAAAAAATCAAACTGTAACAGTGGTGAACCTAGAGACGTCCCAATTTATAAATATGTGATGAGGGTCCATAATCTATCCGACTTCCAGCTTTCTCCCTCATTTAGATTTAATTTTATAAAAAAATATTTTCCTCGACAGTTGCAATATGTCTTAGATATGTACAGTATGTTCTAAAAGAAACATAAATGGGAACGAAAGTAGATACACCAAACACTACAGAGGGATTAAAAATTATAGGCAAAGTAAGAAACGAAATGTGCAACCACTCACCATCGTAGGCATTTCCACGCTGGAAATAATCCATCTTCTCCAGAAGAATCATGAAGGGGAGAAAAAACAAATAACCTGAGGCACTAAAGAAAATCAGAAGTTGTGAGGTAAACTTTAAGGTGTGTAGTTGTGAGGCATCAAGAATTTGGAAGAAATGCCTCAAGAAACTCAGAAGTTGTCAGGTAAAATTTAAGGCCTTGTGTAGTTGTGAGGCATCAAGAATTTGAAAGAAATGGGATAGGGGATTTGGAGTTTAGCTCATAACCCTGGATTTGGCAAATCCTTCTTTGGTAATAATTTTGAGATTTTGAAAATATGAAAACTGAATTTTAATGTCTTGGAATTTGGTCTCAAAATTTAGATCACTATTCTCAGCAGACAGATACGCCCTTCCCATCCTCCGTGGAATTTCAAAAATCAAACATGCAAATAACATTTATAAAATTAAACCATTTACCTTTTGTAGAGTATAACAGTTGGTCTAAAGTCTAAACTATACATGATGGAACTATCAGAAAGCTGAGCCAAGCTAGCAAGTGCAGGTGAGTTTTCTCTGTTAGACCAAATATTGCACACGCAGTAAGAACGACCTTATCTTGTTTGCTCCTGCATTAACAGAAACAGGTACCATAATACTTCCAGCAGATCACTAAATTCCATTTCATGCAAATTTTAACAGAACATTTATTGTTAAGCTACAAAAAGAAATTACATAAATCCAAATCGAATTCCATGAAAAAAATTGGAAACAAACACAGAAATCCTAGCACACATAAATCATTTCGACGTTGGAAAAATTGTTCAAGCAGAACGGAAATTACAATAAAGCCATTCAAAATTAAAATGAAACAAACGAAAAGAGTGAAGCTGTGATACTGACTGCCATTTTCCCGCCATTTTCTGACCGGAAGGAATCAGTATAAGGATCAAATCGCCAGAATCCTCGGATATGGCGTTTCTTCATAGCAAATTTTGACGGAATCTCTCGTATTGCTCCATTCCATCATTGAAAAAACCCTAGGTTTCCGCACGAACACTGCACACACGCCGGAGCTCCACCAGTGTGTGCAGAGTTAGTGTGGAAACACTCGGCTGGCGGGATGACCGGACCGGTTAAAATGCTTTATTGTTTTTTTTTCGCAAATTCTAAAAGGTAAGAAAATCTTAAATGCTGGTAAAATTAATGAAAAATTTACTTTATTACCCTTAATTACTTAATTTTAAATGATTAAAACTTATTTAAATTAAAATTAATTAAGAATATTATAGTATATTTTTCATTAATTTTACTAGAATCTCCCTACGTGTATTTAGATTTGCCATTATTTTTTTTATCACGTAGGTAGAACCGATTAGCTTGTGGTGCACAAAACTTGCACGAACATTGCACTGGAATTTGGGATGCTTACTCAATAACAGTCTTTTATTTTATATTGTTAATTTTTAAATTCTCAGAATAACGGCCCGTCTAGCTCAGTTGGTAGAGCGCAAGGCTCTTAACCTTGTGGTCGTGGGTTCGAGCCCCACGGTGGGCGCTTATACTTCACGCCATTTTCATACTCCTTTTGTCCCTCTATACGTGTCTTGCTTCATTATTCATCAATAGGGTTGATGCAATTTACACTCAAAATATCTATAAATATATAAATGCAAAAATTATTATATGACATATTGCTAGATTCATCGTAACTTATATTTTTAAAATATATAACTTTTATAATTTATTGTGATACATAATTTAATATATTAATTATAAAATTATCAATAAATAGTGAAAAAAGAAGAGACGAGCATGTTATAGAGGGACGGAGGGAGCAGTGGAATTAAACACTCCATGTTGAAGTGCTTTTTCCCTTCACTCCATTATCAGAATTTTGGAGTTTGGAGATGACATATACCAACAGATATATATCATATGAAAGATTTGCATGTATGCATTATAATCCGTATATGAATCAACATCAATTAGTGACAAATTCAAATTAGCAAGTGAAGTAGCGACAAATGTCAGCTGCAAAGAAGACTTGACTATTGCAATGAGGTAGATAAGTTGGAACTTGGAACCCTTCATGCTCCCTCTCTGCGCTGTCATCTTTAATACAGTTAAATTCCTTTTATGTACACTTATCTGGTGTACCATTGATGATATATAAACTATAAATTTGCTACAACATCGGCCCTCCCGGGACTTCCACAGTTTCAGCTTCAAGGACCAGCACGATTCACTGTCGCGAGCAGCTTGCTTTGCATGTAAAATCAGAAAGCAGCTGAAAACAATTCAGCATCAAGCTTTGAAGCACTGATGGTTATCTGTTCATTCTGATCTCCGGTTATCTTTCGAACTATTGTACATGGGCAACAGCCACCTTGACCCCCGTTGCCTTCTCCCGATACATCGCCAGTACACTAATAATACAGCAACAACTACACATATTGGAACAGCCCATCTGTTGCATCATTTCCAAACAGCAGCATTAATCTTTTGTTCAAATTTTCAATGTTTGTTCTTTATCATAACTAGAACAAGAATGAATCTTTATATGTAGATTGCGAAAGGGGAGCAAAATAGTAGATTTTACAACTATGTAGGACTAGGAATCAACCATTTGATTGCTCATATGGCAAGTTAATAATTCGTCTAACTGATGGCACATTTGATTTTGTGCCACGGTCCTTGATGATAGAATTAATACTCAAGTGTATGATATATTGGAACTGATATCATGTAAAGAAGGAAGGATGAGAGAAAAGATTTGGTTACCTGTCCAAATCAATAACGGGGCTGTAGACAACAGTTTCCCAGGTTGCGACTATGGCGTGCCAAACTGGGTTGTAATATAGAGACTCTGCTGACCAAAACATCCTTGTATATGTCTCTAAGAAGATGAAGAGTATCCAAGCCCCAAGTTCAACCAAGAAGAACCTTATAATGAACCGACCTACCACCACCATAACAAGTGAGAAGGCCACCAACCAGTTAAAGAGCCGGTGGTTGTATTCCTTAATAAATAGTGTTTTTGACTTCCCTAACATCTGCAATGCAGATAAGGTACATGTATCAAATTCATTTCAGATGGTAAAAACCACAGCTGATCAGTAATCAGGACATTGACTCAAGACTGGGCAAGTGGGCATAACACGAGTGCCTAGGCACTACACTTGAAATCTGAAACATAAGTTTCTGATATAATTTTTATTTTTTAAAAAAAGAAGATAAATTATAACCTTTGCCATCCGCTGCTCATAATTGCTTTTAGAAGGTCCAACACATTCCTGTCCGAAGCTTTGGTTGCACTGAAGGAAGCCAGCATTAAACTTTGCCATAGAAGGAAGTTTAAGCACTTGAAGCTCATCCATTTTATCCTCACATCTGGTATACAGTGTCTCACAAATCCTTGAAGATTGGTACTCATTTGCCAAAACCTTGTTCTTGTACACCTACACACCAAGCCAATGAGCAGAAATTTATTAGCTTTGTGAATTCTTAACCAACAAGAAGGAATTCAAAGTCCAACCTTCTCAAGCTCTTCATCCAATTGCTCAACTGATTTCTTTGCATGGTGACGACCAAAATGTTGCTCCTCAAAAAGTTTCATAGCCTCTTTTTTATTACTCTCGTGAATTGCTTCAAGTTCTTCCGCTGTCACTGGTAGATTAAAATTATTAATCTTGTTGCTGTACAACTTCAGACACTTCTCGAGAATTCCCTTATTAAAAACTTCCACAAGAGAACCAGTTGATGGTATCTCTCCTTTATTCAAGGCTTCAAGGATCTAAAAACACCAAGGTATAGCAATTTAGAAAGGCACGTGCCTCAAAAGAAAAAAACCTGATGAGATATTTAAGTTAGCAGTTATTATAAAGCAAAGATTGATTCCTGAATATTTTAGTGAAGAATGAGAGTGTACAACTCCTTTGAAGATGAAAATCAGTCCTTTGAAGATGAAAATCAGTAATTGGGAATAAACAAAGACCAGAACAGTCCAAACTATCAGCAATGAACTTTTCTGAATATGAAGAATGGAAGCATCTAATGAGATTGTGCATACTCAAGCATGGATGACAGATGAATAACAACTTCGATGTAAAATGGGCTTGAACTAAGAGAGTCTTGTTGAAACGGAGTGGAAGAATATGGACACAAAAATCAAGATCAGGTTTGATTAAGGTTAGAAGTACCTGCTCAAGAAATGAGACAAACTCCTTCCCAGTAAGAGTTTTACCCTGGACAATCTTAGGACGTATAATTGATGTGATAAGTTCTTTCAGCTTCTCCCTCCTCTCAACATAGAGTGGCTCAAGCTCTTTATCATTCAGTTCACAGAGCTTTGTCCGCTGAATGTGGGGCTGCATCGACATAATAATTAGAGAAATCAGAAATGAGCACAGTACTTTTCAAGTGTTGTGCTTACTGTGAAGAAAATTGTCAAAGGTTAACATCAGGGTAACCCACTGGTTAATAAGATCAAATTTGGCAAAATAACTCCAAAGAAATACATGGAGTTGGACTTTGCTTTTAAGAGTAATGCATACCCCAAGGACCAGAATGAACAACTCCACTGATGTATAAAATGAAAAGATCTCTAGTTGAATTCCCAACTTACTTAAAGTAGTAATGTACTAGTAATATATAACATGGAAATGTGAGAAAGGAATATCTAACACAAGATACCTGTGGCAAACTGAAGGCGGTGCTGTTGTCACCCATTACAGCTAGAGAATTGCGAATCTGATTAACCTGATAAATAAAAAAATTTCAAGTGATCTATATTCGCCAGAAGCATTTGAAGGTACAGATATGTAGAAGAACCATTGTTACCTGATCAATATTTCTGTCCCCTGCCAATAAGAAGCAGGACATGTTAATTTGCTTAATATCAGATCTTCTCCAAGAGTAAACATACAGGTACAAGGAAAAACTAACCATCAGAATTAGGTACATGTTGGAGGGCTTCATGAACCATCTGCTGCACAGATTTCCCTTCTGCATGAAACGAACAGTTATACCTTTAAGCAGATGCAATGAATGTGGTTTTGAGGATCAAATCAAATTCAATACAGGAACAATGTATGATCCTCAAGAGCTGATGCTAAAAATATTGTTTCTTACACAAAATTATTTAAAACATAGCAGCTAACTTACGCAGGAAATCACGTTGGATAAGCCATAGGAGCTTAGCAGGTTCAAATGCAATGTCTTGGCCCTGCTCACATAACCAGTGAATTAGACTAAGAACTTCACATTTACAACAATAACAATCTAAATGGTACAGGTATTACCTTAACCCTGTTCACCATGAGCAGATTGAGAGAGTGAGATTCGTGGTGAGAAGAATTAGAAGATGAAGAGAGTGAATGAGCTTAGTTAGAAACACACAACATGTGACTGATATAATTCTACATAGAAGGATAAAGTTGCATACCTTCCATAAAATTCTTCTGCAAGCTCAACCGCAAAAGATAGCCGTGAAATGTCTGCTTCACGTATCTGAAAATAATATTTCCCCCTTTTAATGAAAGAGATGGCGAAAAATAAAATACAAAGAATTCACAGCAATATTTTAAAAAATTATGACAGGAAGAGTCAATTTCTGAAGGCACTAAGAAATAAAATTTACAAAAAGTGAAAGTTCAAAAAGAAACAAATTTTAAAATCCCCGATTTTAGACCAACTTAACTCCAAATCGTTCAACATTAATCATGATATTAGTGAATCCAATTTTAGGGAATAAATGCAGCAATTACATTGAAATATTGAAAAAAAGAGACGTGGCAAAATAGGGAGAGAAGAGACCGTCTCAGGTAGGTTGTATATAAGCACAGAGCTCATGACAGTTGCCAAAGCAAAAATCCTGGGGAAAAAGAGAATAAAAGGTATTATTAGAAACAGAGATTTCGAGGCCATCAAGGGATATGGCTGACACATGTGCAATCTTGGTCAGTACCTGTCATCGTATACATTTGACTTTCCAACACTCTCAAATCCTTCTGTGTCAAGGTAGAAGACAGATGTTTTCACCCCATCTATATCCATTTCTATTGGGGTTCCCCACACCCATACACCTGTAAATTAAAGAGGAGAAAATTACAATAAGAGAAGAAGAATGTTTTTCCATGTTCCGAAAAATTGACGGTGACAACTATTTAGCCATTGCACATGCAGCTAGCGAAATAAAGTCGTTACCTTTTGTTTTAGTGTCGCGCATATGCCCAACCCCAAAACCTGGAATTCGTAAAGGAAAAAAATAAGAAAGAGAAACAACGGAGGATAGCAGCTAAATGCAAGAAAAAACAATTGAAAAGGGCTCCACCTTCATTACAAGAGAGGGAGAGAAGTTGATTAAGCAAAAAGGACTTTCCAGAACGATAGGGACCAATCACCTAAAAATGTAGCCATAGAAACCAAGTCGGATGTCATTACCAGAGGTTTAGACAACTTAGAAGCTCTCACGTGAAATGCAAAAACATACACAACAAAACAGAGAAAAAAAGAAAGAGATGAAGGTATCCCAGATATCTAGTAAGTGTCGCAAATAATACGAACACCTTAAGCTTCATAATGCAAAAAAAAACATTTATATAGCAAGAAACAGGGAGTGGTGACATAAAAGAGAGGCTCACAGCAACTGCTGCAATGGGGTTTGTTATTCTCTCAATTGCCTCCAGTCCTTCTCTTGAAAGACGAAGTTTCGTGTGACCAGGATCTGGTTCTACAATTGGAAACCTGAGGGCAAAAAGACAAATCATATTATGGTAAAATGATATCAAAGATCCACTCAAATATAAGAGATTCTCTGGTGGCAGGAGAGGACTCACACATACTGTAGTCTTATTAAAGACACGTATAAAAATAAACATTTGCTGCTAGCAGATTGAGTAAGAGGACGGGAAATCAGAAATTAAATTTACAATTACAATATGACTTAAAACCTTCCAGTGGTCAAATAATTACTGGTCATCATAATATCAGCAGATTGACACGAGGATATCAGGCTAAGAAAAGGTAGTGCCAACTTGATCAAAGTATGTAATTTCGGTCTACATTGTAAAATTTAAGTCTAACCAATTCTTACAAATACTCTCTGCCTTAATCAATAACTAGGTAATCTTAATTATCTTCTCCCAGCGAGATGAAAAATCTTATGCATCCAATGGTTCATAACTAAATGACCACGTATATAATCAAACTAACTATCTGATTATAGTCAGATGGTACCTTCAAGTTTAATAACAGCTCCAAGTAGTTTTGAGTTGGAAAGACCATAATCCTTAAAAATCCAATACCCAAATTCCCAATAAAATTCTAAAAAATCAATTTTCGGTCATAGAAGAATAAAATTGCCAAAATGCAACTGTAGTGACCAATCTCGTAGTTAATGTTAAACTAGATATCACGGAAAGCTAAAAACATTGTCCCGGAGAGAACAGCAAGCTTTCACCCCAGTCACAATAGAGCTGTACAGTAGAATCAACTCGCAATGCTACTAGAGTCTAGTTATTTGTCGTTGCACAAACCAAAATTTATTTTTAAAGTCTAACAACACTATCAATGATTCAACATAAAGATAAGAAAACGAAAATATCATCATATTACTGGTTCATGCTAGAGAAAAAATCACTGAATAATTCTCTTTCATCAGCTTCAACACAACCTCATAAACCAAAAAGTTCGGATCATCCTAGATTACGAAACCATGGCTTTTCGGCATAATTAGCTCATGTAAGAGACTATCCATTCGATGATATCATCTTCCCATAACTTAACTTGTCCACAAGTACAATCAGTCTACGACTATCAATTTGCTGCTAGCCATCCAACATCCAAACTTTCTTATATTTAAGTCCACAGCCATCAAAAAAACTCCCTCCATCCCGCTAATAATGTCACACTTAAAGTAATGGTCTTCAAGATGCGTGTTCAACCATCAATATTTTTAGTTTCGTGCAAATAAAAATTATGAAGGTTCAAAAAACTATTACATATGATATCTTTAGTTTTGTGCGTAGGATTAGGAAAAGTTGACATTTCAAAACTATGCATTTGATAATAACATTGCCTATCAAGGGAATTCATGATTAAAGTTTGCAAACTTTGACGGGAAAAAACAAAAGTGACAAACTGTTTGCAGGACAGAGGGAGTACTAGGCTTGTGCAAACATACTACAAGTATCTATTCCACGATTCCACCTTACATCAGCAAATTGAACATCACACTAAAATCTCCACACCATTGTTTTAGCCTATACAGAAGAAAACCAGCAAAAAAAATCATAAAAACCCATTTTCATCACCAATGAAAAGGCAATGCCAATGCTGCCAGAATTCCCCCAAGCAAAAACTAAAACTTCACATCAATCAGTAAGCTTTCAACGCAAAATTGCATGATATGATCAGCCAAATAAAGCAACTAAATACCCAGAAATTAAAAAGAAAAAACCAAGATTGCGTATAAAATGCCTTACGCTTGATGAAGAGTAATATCACCATCAGCTGAAAGGGTCCCACGAGCCAAAAAACAAAGAACAAGCAAACAGAACGGAGCCCATCCCGAAATCTGCAGCATTGATCTGCAAACAGCAAAACCTTGCAAAATTGCACCAAATTTTTTGTACAGCCCAGACAGGGCCTTAACCCAAACGAATGTATAAGCAAAGGTTAAGGAGATGGAGAATGCGGAGCGAGGGAGAGGGATCTCAAGGAAGGCAAAACGGAGGGTGCAGGTTAAGAAACGTGGACCCCGCTTTATTCAATCAACGGGTTTTCTTCTTCGCGTGAGATCTGTGGGGAACAGAGAGGACTGAGGAGGAATTGCGAAGTAGCTGATTCTTACCGTGGACGCTGATCTGACGGCGTCCGTTAAACGGGGAGCGTGTTTGTTCTGAATTGCCTTAATTAGACGGCTGACTTGGATGTGCGCTAAAAGAGGATTGTGGCCTCTTTGATGAATTGCATGAAAATACTTTAGTTTTGCTATGTATTATTTTGTAAGTGGAATTTTGCGGAGATAATGAGGTCGTTTTTTGAAAAATTATCTTTTGAAAAATTACGAAAAGATCAATGTTTAAACTACAAATTAGTTGATGAAGATAAAATTTTAGTTTGCATTAATCGGGTTATAAAATTATAACTACTACATGTTGCATAACCGGGGCGAACATACGTAGGAACCCGGGGTGCACCGTGCACTCCGGGTTTTTTTATAAATTTTTTTTACAGGGAAAGGCTGAACTTGCAGACCTCGCCGGCCACTCGTCAAAGAAGACGATGGTCCTCCATTTCATTAATTTATTTTATTTTGCCTAACTAACTCAAAATGACTTCGTTATGCACTTAGTGGAACGACGTTGTTGTGATTATGAGAGGGCAAAAAAATAGAGAAAGTGCTTTTATAACCCTACCTACTTGATATAAGTGTCAATATAACCCTCAGATAATTTTTAGTGCAGATATAACC
>JAULKJ010000007.1:524720-538960 GCA_032355405.1 Rubia balearica
TGGAAGGAATCACGGTTAGAGGAAGTAGGAGGAACAACGGTGGAAGGATCAAGGAAGGTGGTGGGTGGCACCAGTGGGGATGATGTCAGAGTGGCGGTGGGTGCAGTCGCGAAAAGGCCTTCGATGAGGCCTTGGGCTCGAGCATAGTTGTAGCCGCTGCCTTTGGTGGAGATGCGATCGCATCTCCTAGGGTTTTGAGAGGCATAGCGGAGAAAAATGGGCAGAGAACATGAGTTTTGTCTTTTTTTAAATTTTTCTTTTTTAAAATTCATGGGCAAAATAGTCATTTCCTATAAAAATAGGCCAATTGCGGTCTTGGCAATTGAAATCAATGCCTCTCAAGGTTATATCGTCACATACTTCATAAAGTTAGAGTTATCTTGACACTTTTTTAATTTTACAGGATTATATTGTCTCTTTCAAACTAAAGTCAGGGTTATTTTGCTACTTTTCTCTTGATATTTAGTTAGAAACACACTTAACAAAATTTGAAAACGAAAAATATCTTCAACTCTAACTGGGCTTGTATTTTATTAAGCCCAATATGATCAAAATTTTCACAAATTTAACCCATCCCCCTCAAAACTCCTTCCATCTCCTAATTATCCCATATTTGAGGTCCGCACACTAAATTGCTTTCCTATCGACAGAGAACACGATTCCCCCCCTAAAGAAATTTCTACTTCATCGGCGCTATCACTGTCGCTATCACTATGCCGACTAATTTTTAGCACCACATACAACACCCTTTGAGTACCTTTCGATCATTATTCTACCATTTGTTGTTTCTCCGACACGTAATTCTCCCACCATTCTCATGTAACAAATTTTTTTTTGTCGTTCTCCATATCCATTATTGCTCTGCCATTTTAATTTGTAGTTTTAGATATGTCTGACAGTAACTACAATCTGCAAGTGCGGGTTGTGGCCCAAGTGTCGAGTGTGAAACGAAGAATGGTAAAAAGAAGAAGGAAGGAGGCTAGAAGAACATGTTTTTCATGGAAAACGGTTGTTGAATAGTTACATATGGGTACAAAACCTAACATGTAAACCATTTACAAGTTAATTTGCGTTGAAAACAAGTTGAATTTTATTTCTTAGATTGTATTTACAGAGGAACGTGTTATACCTTACATTATAATTGGTGATTTATTTGTAGAAGGTAAATTAAATATACACTAAATAGTAGTCTGGCGACGATCAAGAGTTGGTGAATGGTTGCTTGCCAGGTGGTGGTTAAAGGATGGTGGACGGGGGCGGAGGGATATGGGGGTTGGAGATGGCCAACAAATTTTCACGAAGTATTAATTTTTAAAAATTATCCTTCAGCCCCCGTCAGATATTTTTTAAAGGTACTAATTTTTTTAAAAACAATTTTTTAATCCTACATTGAATATTATCTTATTTTTTATTGTATATTATTTTATAAAAGATTAATTAGCCAGCTCTACTGAAAAAAAATTCAGACTCAACCACTGGTGATGGAAGGAGGTTTTTGGTGGTGGTTAATGGTGGTGGACAAGCAATAATAATAATACTTCATTGGGCTAAAATTTGGAGGTTGATTTTCTATCTCCGTAAGTTTAACTGAGACAAGATGAGTTTGAAATGTGACAAGTTTTGGGAAAGATATTCTTTCTATAGGCATATGGAAAGATAGGGTTGAATTTGAATTATAGAAAGGTAAAAGGTTTTAGTTGTAATAGTAAAAATTTATCATGCAACATGTAGGAGTGATAAGTTTATTACCCGATTAATACAACCCAGAAATTTTATTTTAATTTCTTTAAATTTTCCGTTTAAACCTTATTATTTCCATAAGTTATGAAAATACCGTCTTTCAAGAGACGGACTTTTGCTAAATTGCTAATATTTGACGATTGAAATTGGTGTTGAGAGAGGGGATTGCGTTATCAGGATAGTGAGGGGACAACAATTGAGCATCCGATTATGAAATGGGCGGTATTACACTGATTTCGAGGGGTTGGATTTGTACCGGGCTTCTCTTAATAACTATTTCGGCCCACTGGAGAAATGGCCACTTTCAATACCAGGCTTAACGGCCATACTATACAGAAAATTTGCAACCATTAGTGGACATGATATCCACTATTTCGGCCCACTGGGGGAAATGACCACTTTCCCTACCAGGCTCAAAATAACTACTCCAAATTTTGTTGCAATCGTATAGCACATTATCAAACACACCATAAATTGGTATTTAGGACACAAAAAGACACTCTTTTTTTTTCCAAAAATTATATTACTGCAACCAAATCAGAATGTATCTGCTCAGTAAATACTTCCCTGATATTAATGAAATCTATTTCTTTAAAGTATCACATTTTTATTTATAGTAGAAAATTTTAAAAAGTACCGTATTCATTTATCTTTTTTTAAAAAAAAAAAAATCTCCAACGACCTATACTTACTCTCCTTTTCCGCTTTAATTCAATATATTTTATGAAAAATGTCACATTTTTGTTTATAACAAAATCATATTTATTACAAAATATATTTTATCCAATTGTCCATGCTCAGTTTTTCCACACTTTTCATTTGTATAATAAATAAATCACAATATTTCATTTTCTATGCTCATACACTAGCAAGTTTTGCAAAGTTGAGCGAGTCTCAATCTCATGCATGTGCCATACTCTCAGGATTCTTTCTTTTAAACGATACTGGACATTACCAATAACATTAAATGAAATTTATTTTTTTAAAAAAATAAATAAAATCACGTAGAATGCCACTTAAGCCCGCTCTCATGAGTTGTGTTCTACAGTATTAAATTAAATTGATAAAAAATGAAATAAATGAAACATAAAAATGATTGATCAAAATTAATCTAAATAATATTAATTCAAATTTTTACTAATGGAACAAAACTCAGTTGATATATACCTTCCGGTTCACTATATTTAAAACATTTTATTTTCTAGTTATTTTTTAATATTGACACTCTTTCTCTTTTTAGTTCATTTATTTTTCAATTTTATTCTCTTGTTCAATTCATTTTATTTATGAACTCAATTCCATCCACTAATTTCATTTGTTCATTTCGTTTAATATAAATTTAAACACTTAAAATAGTCTATCAGAGTACATATAAGTTGGAGAGAATTATCAACCATACTCCCTTCATACCTCTATTATTTACACTTTCATTTTCGTTGTTTCTTTTTATATTTGAACATTTTTCATTTTCGACAATTTTTTTAAAAATCTCATCCACTTATTATACCCTTTATTTTTCACATTCAATTTCATCTACTCATTTTTCTTCACCTGCATTTAAACAAATAAATTTATAGTGATACTAGTAGAGTAACGGAGAGAATGAGGAGTATCCCCACTATTCCCAAAATATTAACACAAAACAATGGACACAATTTTTTTTTAAAAAAGTAAAATGAGTGGATGAAATTGTATTTGGGGGAGTAAAAGGTAAATTTAGTGGAGGGAAATAACCTAATATTTATCAAAAGATGAAGGTGACAATACAAAAAGACCATTAAAAAAGAGAAAAAAGTGCCAATATAAAAAATTCCGGTGAGAGTATTTTTTAACAAAAGAGTAATTTTTAATATCGTCCCTTAATTCCACAATGCAGAATCCCATGTGATACGGTAACAAATATTGACAACAATTTGTTCCAAAGATTTCTCTGAATTACAGTTGCCAGGTTGGCAATCCGAGGCAATCCCACCAAATATAAAATTTCAAAATCTGAAAAATTTGGGCGACATTATTTTCCCACCCAAAACCAACCGCCAAAAAATTGAGAGGCCCCGGTGTTCAAATAAGGCCCAGTCGGAGCCCAACTAGCTTTAAAAGACCCATTCCCCATAATAACTTATCCTCTTCTCCTTCACCTCTTTCTCTCTCTTCGTCTTCGTCGTCGTTGAAAGGAGAAACACTTCTCAGGTAAAATTTGATCTTCCTCTTTTATTCAATTTTTATAAAAAAAATATAATCTCTGCATTTGTACTCGTGGTTTACGATCGGTAGTTTTTTTTGATTTTTTTTTTTTGGTTTTAGAAAATGGCTGGAAAAGGAGGGAAGGGGCTTTTGGCAGGAAAGACAACTGCCGCCGCCGCTGCTGCTAGCAAGGATAAGGATAAGAAGAGGCCGGTCTCAAGGTCTTCTCGTGCTGGTCTACAGGTATATACGACGCAGTTTCGATATTCATAGTTTTGACTTTTTTTGTGTGTAGATCTTGTTCTTATACTGGATTCTACTGCTGTTTTGAGGTAGGTGCATGTTTCTGTTTGCTCAAATTTTTGAATTGCAGTGAGGACTTTTAGAGATCTAGGTTTCGAGAATTAGGGTTTCAATTTGGAAATTGGTTGAATCGAGCGGGTTGTCTGTTGGTTTACTAGGATTTGAGTAATGATTCCTTACTGTTTGTGGTGTGATAACGTCCCTCGTGGTTTTGTTACTGACTATATGTAAAACTTGCTTGTATAAATATTGTGGTATTCTGCCTATTCGGTTGTTTACATGTTTGAGTAGATGTGTTGAGTGAACTGTGGCGGTTTGGTTGTAGTGTTTGAGTCAATGGTGTTTGAGTAAACTTTGGGATTTGGTACGTGTGTTGTTCAGTTACTGCTTGAGTATCTTATTTACACTACTGGTGATTTGTCAAGTACTATTGTATTTATGCAAAGTTTATAAATCCTGGTCACTACTGTTTGAAGTAATCTGTTTAGCATGTTTGGTTTGATTTGATTAGATTGTTTACTTGGCTGATTATTAGTGTAGGTTATAGCATAGTAGTTTTTTAGAGCTGTCAGGAATTCCTTTGGAAATACTGATTGCCTGTCATGTTTATATGGGTGATAAATTACTCTGTAATTGTTGGTTGATTTGCCTACGCATATCTTGTTACTGTTTTCTCACCTTTGGCAGTTTATTCTCTCATGGATACTCATGTCATGCCTAAGCTGTTTGTAAAATCTTTATACAATATTGATTAATAAAGTATTCTTGTTGATTGACTGTTTTAATTGCTATTTTAACTTCTCTGTTGAGCCTGTCTAGATTATATTGGTTTCCTTTGTGTTGTTGATAGGCTGGTCTGCATCTACTTGTTATCTGCTTGTTTTTAGCATATCTATTTGTTTTCATTTCTTTAGATGTGGAATCTCATAAGAATAACTGAAAACAACTATTGTTTTGTGTTTGCTGTGTCTGGTGCTTTAGTTCCCAGTTGGTCGTATTCATCGCCAGCTGAAGTCCAGAACCTCGGCTCATGGAAGAGTTGGTGCAACTGCTGCAGTTTACTCTGCTGCAATTCTCGAGTACCTGACTGCAGAAGTTCTCGAGTTGGCTGGAAACGCCAGCAAGGATTTGAAGGTGAAGAGAATCACCCCAAGGCATTTGCAGTTGGCGATCCGTGGAGATGAGGAGCTCGACACACTCATCAAGGGAACCATTGCTGGCGGTGGCGTCATCCCTCACATCCACAAGTCCCTCATCAACAAGACCACCAAGGAATGAACTAGTCTACTTCGGATTGATTCTCTATTCTGTCTTAAATATCTGTTAACTAATCAAACAAGCATAGCATTAGTTTGTTCTTGTTTGCTTTTATCTAATTTCGTTAGAACATCTCTTATTTCTTTTAGTGTATGGTGGTTAGTAAGTACGCTGTAGGTTTTCTTAGGGATTATCTCTTGTCAAACTCTAGGCTATATTTCTGGGCAAATTGCTGGATTTGATGACGAGACCATCATACTTGGTCTCTCCTGGTTTTTCTTTCTGTGCATGTAATTGTTATTGTTTGGTAATTTTGGTTCATCTTTTTGCGCACAAATTCATCTTTACATAAATCGGCAGTAAATGTTGGTTTAAAAGCTAGAGCTAAAATATTAGTATGACCGTAATTCTACCCCAAATTACATCATGCTACGGGTGGCAAGATATATTAGCAGTTTTACGTGTTCGATAAATTGTAAAGATTCTCATCCATCTTTTTTGCTTTCCAAAAGGTCTTGCAGTTGAAGTCTAGTACTACTACCATGAGGTTATGGGTTCAATCCTCACCCAGGATAAGGGGAAGTGTGAGATTTTATAGGGGGCTCATTTGAGTTATTACCCTTTTAAAATTAAAAAAATCGGTTTTATTTATAATAAGGCTCTATGGAACAAAGGCAGAATTGGAGGAGTTTCAAATATGGGATTCTTCAAACTTTTATCATAACTGAGTTGTTTTGGTTTCCCATTCAAATTTACTTTGATTTCCCATTTCAAATAGCTCACTCCCACGTTCTTGGCATGCCCTGGCATTTGTGCCACACGAAAACTCAACATGTTTTCCCAAATTATTGCCTTTTCTTCTCACAATTTATATTCATTTATAAAGTATAAAATTAGTAGGAGATAACTTTAATAACAATTGATTCCGTGCATATAATGAAAATATTTTCCTATAATCGTCATTTTTAGTTATATACGTAACATAACATTTGTGATTTGTGTGAGCATATCGATTTTATTTTGACTCACACTTATATGGAATCTTGTGCGAATACATGTTTTAAAGACATAAAAATTATAATATCAGTGAATAAGTGGTGACTCATAATCTTATAGGAAAGACAGTTTTTTTCACAAGTCATGAAAAAATCAATGTTTAAAACTAATGCACGTTGCATAATAATTTTTTTAATATTGTAACTAAAACCTTTTACCCTTTTATTATTTCAATTAAACCTCATTTTCTCGAAACCTATGAAAAGATGGTGTTTCCCAAAATTTTACCTTAACTAAAATTTAATTATATTTTTTCATCTTAAAAGTACGCCACTCTCAAATGACTTATGCCATTACAAACGTTTGACTTCAAATGAATTGGGTAGTTATTCCCTTTTCAAAAGTTATAATGTTATATCTTATTCAATTAGCAATCTAATTTGGAATGAACGAACTATTAATTATGACTCTTAAATTGAAATGATATCATATCTTTTAACTTTTACTAGTCAACTTTTCTATTTAATGCATACCATTTTGCATAATTCCTTTTAATGAAATATAGATGATACTCATATTTTTTCAAGTAAATATTTACATTTTCAATACTTTCTTACACGCAATACTCCATCTGTTTTTTTACTCTTTCCATTTTTAGAAAGATTATTTCAATTTCATCCACCTATTCTACTTTTTACTTTCTACCTACAATTTCATCCATTCATTTTTTCACCTAAATGCAAGCACCTTAATCTATGGTGATATAAATAGAAAAACGGAGGGAGTACATTTAAAAATAATAATAATTTAAAACTATTAAAAATGAATAAATAAAATAAAGAAGGGATGAATTATATTTTGTACCATACACTTTCATTTTAATTAAATAGCAATAAAATTTACTTAATTAACTGTAATTAAAAATAATTACAAGTGGACTATAGCAATAATTAAATGTGCATATGATGTAACACTTGTAAGGTAGCTAAGCAGCCACGGATTGGAATCGAGTCAAAATTGTAATTTGGGAATCCTCATAAACATACAAACCTACATTCCTTTTTTTGTAACGTTCTGTATCTGAAAAAACAAAAAACAAAAATACAATTAAAAAGGCGGAACTTTTTTCGTAACGTTGTTTACTTTCCATTTCAGCGTTCTATTCAAAGAATAAAACAATGCTAATTGCCCTTTCTCACAATTCTTAATCTCGCTCAAAACACACAGTAGAAAAAATCTAGACCGCCATTTTCTCATTGTTTTACCGATTATGGACGCGGCGTTTTCGGTGCTCCGGCACGGCGGCGCCGCCTTCATCGCCGCCCACAATCACGGCGGCAGGGCTGCACGGCCGCCGTTTTCCGTCGCTGTTTTGAGCAGGGAATCGCCGTCCGGCCAGGTGGACTCGTGCTCGAAGACGGTTTACAATGATAACTGGTTCGATCGTATCGCCATTAATCACCTCTCTCAGAGTTTGCAATCTTCCTCAGGTAAAGCCAAAAAAAAAGTAAAATATTTCACTTTATCTTTAGTGTCATGATGGATGAAGTTTATATTAGCGTGATTCTGACAAATATTTTTCTCGTGTTATGTTTAGGGATGAAAAGTAGTAAGGGAGGGTTTGACGGACTCGTGGAGGCGGCCGGAGCGGTGTACCGGAAGTTTACGCCGGACGAGCAGCGGCGAGTGGTTCTCCAGTCACTTGAAAAGGCCTTCCCTCGTCCCATACTTGCTTTGGTAAGTTGATCATCGGCGATGTTTTTGTGTGTTTTTCTTGTTTTAGTTTTTAGCATTTTTAAAGTACAACAACAAATAAGGATCGAATCGTTGAGATTAAATCCAAAAATGCAGATTAAAAATGATCGGCTTGTCCAAGAATTGATTTTAATATTAATGATATACAATACTGACACAAAGTTTAGTTTTATAAATACTAAATATTAGATGGTGTTATTTTATAATTGATGTAAATAATATACTCCATCTATCCCATCATAAGCTGCACACTTACTATTTGACAATCAACACTGTCAAACTTTGACATTCGTATGTGATATTATTGGATTCGTGGTAAGAATTTTTAAATATCAACTTTTATTTGTCGTTATTATACGTAGTTAAACATATTAACGGTCAAATATGTTTTATGAATATTGTGAAAAAGATTCTGTGTAACTGATGCTGGGACGAAGAGAGTAGTGATTTGATGATAGTTTTTATTTATAGGTTCTTCTAACTTCAAGAAACTCCTGATAATGTAGTATAAATAATTATAATTTCAGTTTAAAAATTATTAAAATGAGTGTTTTTATGATTGATCGAACCGTTAGTCGGTCTAATAAGATATTTTCTCCGAACCTAGTGGTATCAATGTTTTTAAATACTCTTGTTGTCAAATATTTTTTGATGTCTTTTAAATATATATTCTATATATTTAGAATACAGCAAAAAAAGTCTTATTACACCGAATAATGGTATTATATAAAAAAACTGAGAATTTTTAAAGTTGAGAAAGACTCATATGAGACCGTCTCACCATAAGTTATAGTGAGACAAAGTAATAAGTAAAATTTTAAAAATTACGTAATGTACCCATGTCATTTCTCATCTTTAAATAATTATATTTAGACCCTCCGTCTTACCATAAAAATGAGTGAGACCGTCTCACTCAAGTCTTTGTCTTTTTTATTACACCGAGCAATGGTTAGATCAATCACAAAAATGCTCACATGAATAACTTTTTAAATTTGGATGCTAATTATTTATATGTTCATTTTAAAAGGTTTTGATGATTATAGGTACCTCATTTCATATTATTTTGAGAGTAGGTCTCCTGATGGGTGACATGTTCTTAAGTTATGAGCAGACCACTGTATTTTTTAGGTTATAGAATGCATTTGTTGAATTACATACTTAATCTAAACATTTTAAAATATTTTTTTTATATTGTGTATTTTTAAAAATATTTTTAGATAAAAATACACATTATTACTTATTTTAACTGATATAAAAAATTAGCGGACATGTTCATAAGTTCATGGACAAATCACGTTTAGTGAGACTTCATCTTATTTTAATATCTCACAATCAAATTTATGATGGTGGTTTGCAGATAAAGATGCTTCTCCCACAATCTAAATTTACAAGGGAGTATTTTGCAGTCTTTACAACTGTGTTCTTTGCTTGGTTGATCGGCCCATGTGAGGTACTTTAACATCTTGGACTTGTCCTAATATTTTCGTGATTTGAGTCAGATCAATAAAAAAAACCGTGTGTAATTTAATGTGAATAATATTTTTGGATCTATTAGAATATTTTTATGATTTGAAATAGATCAATAAAGAAATTGTGCCAATGTGAATACATCACTTTTTCATGATATCTTCATCATTTGCCGTGCCTTATTTACCACTAATTCTGCTTCCATCAAATGCAAGTAATTAGTGTGTAACAGTAAAACCTCTAAATTAATCAAATTGTCAACAGTAAAAACCTTGCAATTTGATGGCTCATATGATCATGAAGCAACACAATAACAATATTGTATGGTTTCTTTTTGTGTAAATAATAAATAAAGGTGAGAGAATCGGAGCTTAACGGCATAAAAGAGAAGAATGTCGTCCACATAAAAAAATGCAGGTAATTCAATTTCCACACAACCTATTCATTTAGTCACATATACTTTTGCTTTTGACAATTTTTTGTAAAATAAGTATTCTTTCTGCTATAGAAGTTTTAGAATTCTAAGTTTCTGAAGAATTATTAGGGGTGGATTTAGGGGATGACAAGTTTCCATGCAAGTCTTTTACGATTTGGTGATTAAGGGAGTAGGTTTGCATACACATGAAACTCCAATCTTTATTAATGCCACCTCTATAGTGTTGCGTTTAGTAGCCTTAAGTTTTTCGGTACATGGTAATAAATTTGCGTCATTTAGAATTAGTTAAACGATGTCGATTTATTGCCACCAAAAAAAAAATAGAAGTTCTAAAAAATAGAGAGAATCAACTCCACAACTTCCGATATCTTCCACAATGCCATGTTCTGGCATCAAATCACCATCAACCCACCACCGCCAACTGCTATCAATTTTCTTTTTTCCTTGCCATTAGCATTAAGCCCATCCACTTTTGAGTTGGGTTCCGCTAGAATAACATGTCCTAGTTTAAATGGGAAAAAAGAGAAACAAAATAAGTGGAAGAAAATAACTTAAATTTTACCATTATTAAAAAGAGAATACTCTTAGTGAAATAGTTCAAAAATAAAGACACTTTAATTAAAACAATTAAAACAGAGGAAGTATCTTATTTTAAGATAACAATTTACATCGACAAAATATCTCATTTCTGGTCACTATTCATGTTTCAATTCTTTTTGAAAATATTTACATTTCAATTCTAATAAAAAATCAAAGGTGTGACGATTTAATTTCCTTTCTTAGTGTGCATTCTTTTCCAAATATTGACATGTTGAAGGAGATGGAAAGTATCCCCTATATCAATGTCAATTATCTCACGTGTGTTTGTGTCATTTCTTTATCATAAGCATCCTTTATATAGCCATCTATTTTGTCCAAATTTGTACCATTTCATACGCTTAATTTTCTCTAAACTTTGTACAGGTTCTTAGAGGGGACTAACTGCGTGGGAATGTGCACCAATCTTTGCAAAATGTCTTCCCAATCCTTCATAAAGGAGTCACTTGGCATGCCTCTCAACATGGTTCCTAGTAAGTTTCCTAGGTTCTTATACACCGTTATAGCAAACATAAGTTCAGATCAGCAAATTTCGCAAAAAAAATGATGGATACACCAAACAAAGCAAGTAGTTATAAAAACTTACGAGGTCAAAATAGAGAGAGGAGCAATAGAACTTGCACTAAATCATAATGACCATTGAGGGCACCCACGCATCATCCACTTGAGGAGCACTTCATAAGCAAATGTTTCCATCATAGTGAAGTTGAATGAAACTTTTCCATGGTTGTTTGGTGTCCTATGTTTTGAGAATGGCTAGTTTAGTTCACTATTTATGATTTTCCAGCTTGTATCTTTTTAACCGACTATTAACAATTCTGAATAGTAGATCACGTCACTCGACGAATCTCTTAAACTTGTTATAGTCGGTCAAATGATCGATTTTTCCATCAAGTCAAGCAAAAGGGACTCAATTGGCCATTTTCCAAACATAGATCACAAAACATACTATATAGGGTAGAAAATTTTATATGTTAACAACTGTTATATGATGGGTATATTAGATTCTACCACGTGTTCTACAAATTCTATATTTAGTAAATTGAGAATTTTTAATGAAAAATAAGTGATTTGTGAAACACGTGACATATACTAATTGATCTCACACCTTAACATACTCATAACATTTGCTAATATATAACATTTTCTACAAGCATACCAAATCAAGATTTTTGCAAAAGATAAGTGCGTTGACACTATTTCTTGATGTTGTTTTTGACTAGTAGGGAATGAGCATAGACTATCACATCTTGAATCTTGAATATCAAGTGGCACCTAGTTAACATCGCCCACAATATCCTTGATTTCCTTTGTGTTGAATGAGTTGGTAGAATCACTTTATCACAGGGAGTACCAGAAAATTTTATATGTGGGAGTTTTGTATGTGGGGAGTTGAGGGTCCAATGAAAATTGAATAAGTGTCAATATAAAATTACAATTAAATACATCCTTATTTTTCTCCACTTAAATTTAACACATGTTCAATTCTCATTGGACCCTCACCTTCCCACATACAAAATCCCCACATATAAAATTTTCTGTACGGTGTACTACATCGTGTGCTTAAGAGCATGTACAGTGGAAGTCTCAATTGGGTCTCTGAGACAATTAAATTTTACAGTGGGAGTATCAAAGGAGTCTCAAAGAAATGAAACAAGTGGCAATGACCATCTAAATGAGACCAGGCCCAATTGCCAAAATTCTGATCCCTCCCACTTGTTGTCCCCTCGCAGCAACAGCTTCCCATTTCAGTTTAATTGTGGTGCAACGTGGCATCCTCCAATTGGAAAAAACTTAATTTCAAAAAATCTGAAATATTATTTTTGTTATTTAAAAATTCAAAAAATGAAAAAAAAATCTATAAAAAATCTGATTTTTTATTTTCCTAAATATAAATTTAATTTTGATACTTTTAAAATTTTTAATTACATTCTTTTAAAAAATACAGTTCTTTTTAATTCTGGTTCATAAAATAATTTTGAAAAGTTAAAATTAATTTTAAATATTAATTTTTTTAGAAATGAAATTACATTCAAAATTATAAATGTATTATTAAATTTAACATTTCAATTTATTTTGTTAGATAGATTTATTTGAATTAAATATTAAAGGTAAAAATAATGAGCAGGATAGAGAAAATCAAGTGGGGTCCATGGAGTTGTCTCAACCACCGTGGAGAAAAAAATGGAGTGATTTAGTTGTTGTCTTAATTGCTGAGGTGGATGAGAGATGTTGATTATTTAATTAATTGAAACCAGAAGAGGTGCATGTTCTTAACATTAGGATTGTTTCATATTGCTTTGTGATTTTGAATCTAAATAAATTTGTGATTTTGAGTCTTAAAATTTTACATGAAAATATGTGGGATCATTGTTGGTGAAGAAGACTTCAAACAAAGCTTAGGTCTTGATGAGAAGACTGGTGTTCTTAGCATTAGTTTATATGTGCACTTATTGAAGTATATAGAATTATATGTGTATATATCTCCACTTTAACCAACATATACTCCCTTCGTCCCACCTCAAATTTCGTAGATTTTTTTTACGATTATCAAATAAAATGTTTGACCGTTAATATGTTTAATTTGGCAGAATAACGGCAAATAAAAACTGATATTTAGAAACTACTTGTTAGGATGAATCCAATCATATAGTATATGATAATATTATTTTTTATATATTTATTAAAATATGTGATCAAAATTGAACACTATCTAGTGACATAAAGTGAAGTTGGAAGTTTGAGATGTGATAGATGGAGTAAGATACTCTATCCGTCCCTTACCCATAATTACATTCACCCCAACATTATACTCCCTCTGTTCAGCTAACTATGACACACTTTTTAGCCTATTTTATCAAGACATGTTTGACCATTAATAACTTTTGCTACTTATATTAATATCATGTAAAATTTTAATGTTTGAAAAATACATGTTACGTATAATCCAACGATATTTTACATAATAATATTACTACTTATATGTTACATGAAATTTATGGTCAAACATGAATTGAAAAAGTTGACTGAAAAACGTGTCAATCTTAGCTGAACAGAGTGAATATATGTTCAAAGGGTGTGTCCTATAACTTCAAAAGGGCGGGAAAAAACAACAAAAAGTGCTCATCTTTTTCATTAGCAGCCGTGAAAGAACATTGGCTTCCCTACTCTCTTTTATAAAAAAATTTTAAATGCTCTCTTTTGTGACAAAATAAACTCATCTACATTGGAAAAAATTCAAATTTTCAGGTGTTAATATTTTGATATCACTTTTGGACATGGTTGTGACTCGACTGACTGAGGCACTATGACAATGCGTGGTTGAGTGGCTGCTTTAGCAAGCTGGTAACCGAAGTGGGGAAAGAGACCCCAAGATAAAGGATGCAACATCGGAGTGGGGTATCTAACCATGGACAGTGGCGGAACCAGGAGCTCGGGCAAGGGGAGGCTGAAAAGGCTACCCAAAATTTTTTGGGGCGGAGGAATCCGGCGGCGCCGCTGGAGC
>JAULKJ010000007.1:566064-580592 GCA_032355405.1 Rubia balearica
ATACGATAATATTATTGTTTATATATCTATTCAAATATGTGGTCAAAGTTGGACAGTGAATAGTGACATCTGGTAAAATGTGCAATTTGAGATGGGACAGAGGGAGTATTATTTTTGTATAATTCTTGTTTTATGAGCTCATCATTTACCCTCCCCACTTAAGAGAATATATAGTACTAGCTAGAAAAACAATCGCAAGCTCACTGAACATAACAATTATTCCCAATTTAATACTCCCTCCGTTTCATAAATATTGGTCTATTTACTTTTTTTACGGTCTTCAATAACCATGTTTGACCATCAAAATCTCTAGTTACATATAACATTTTCGAATAAAAATTAATATTTAAAAAATAGATGTTAAGATGAATCCAACAATATCTCACATAATATTTTTATTAGATACATATTAATTTATATTTACAGTCAAAGTTTACCAAATTTAATTTTAAAAAAGTACATAGATCAATAATCTTGGGATAGAGGGAGTATAAAATAAAAATAACGACAAAAAATAACTTGCACCAGATATCAATATTTTCACTATTTGTAATATTGATAGTGAGTCAGGATTTCGACCTACTGCCTGGCTGCATCACATATAATTACTCCCTCCGTTCAACTAAATTTGGCATACTTTTCAGTCAACTTTCTCAAACCACGTTTGATCATAAATTTCATCTAACATCTGCTCCCTCCGTCCCACTATTAAGTTCTGAATTGCTTTTTCACGGTTTTCAATAAGCATGTTTGACCGTAAATATTTCTAGGTGTATATAATAATGTCGCATAAAAAATTAATATTTAGAAAATAGATGTTAAGACAAATCTAACGATATGTCACAATATATATTTATTATTTATATATTAATTTATATTTAGGGTCAAAGTTTGTAAAATGTGACTCTCAAAAAGCAATTAAGAAGTTTATAGTGGGACGGAAGGAGTAACTCTTAGACTAGTCACCGATATAAAATCAATACTAATTTATTATGACAAATATCTCAAAATTTTCTCTTAACACTTTTGCCCATCCCCCCACAAAGCATACGCTTGCTCCCCATGCACAACATCATCCCTTTCCTCCAACTCCTTCTCCGTCATCCTCAAAGGAATCACAACTCCGATCACCAAGCAGATCACGCTCGTCACCACCACGTTCCACACGACGACGAATGCGATCCCGAGCAGCTGAACCCCGAGCTGCCGGAACCCGGCCCCCGGCCTCCCGTCGTGGAACCCGTACAATAGGCTGATGTACGGCGGCACATTGTCAAGGTCGTAGAAGATTCTGCAGAGTTTGGGATTTGCAAAAACTCCGGCGAGGATGCCGCCGAGGCTTCCGGCCACAGCGTGGGTGTGGAAGACCGCCATGGTGTCGTCGACTTGCTTGAGGAGCCATACTTTCTTGTGGAGGATCATCATGGTGAACCAGGGGATGCAGCCGGACATTAGCCCCATTAGTATAGATGCCTACCCTTGCACAACTCCTAATTTTTTAAGGTGAAATGAAGCATAAATTATTGGTAGCATAAATAACCTCAGTTTTATAATTTATAACATCAGATTTAATTATTTATATCTTAAAATTCATTTCAAAAAGTTTTCTCAGTGATGTTTGGGATGATAAAAATTCAAAATGAAATAGAAAGTAAATGATGTGAGAATGAAAAAAAATCAAATCTATTTAAGAAAAATGAAAACACCAAATCACTGATCTTTTTTTTTTGAAATAACAACAAACTATGGATACATTTGTCTTTTCATTGATACCACACCAATCACTATGAATTTTCACTATATTTATCATTTATTCAAATGATTTATTCAAATTATGGTTAAAGTTTGATACTCCCTCTGGCCCAGTTCAAACTCTACAAGAGTTTTTTCACGGTCTCTAAGAAATATACTCGACTGTTGATATCTTTAATTACATGTAATAACGTCACATAAAAAGTTGATATTTAGAAACTATTTGTTACGATGAGTCCAACTATATCACACGCAATAACATTATTATTTATATATCTATTCAAATACATGATCAAAGTTAACTTTGACGACTAAAGAAAGTTTCATGTCCAATTTGAATTGAGACAGATGGAGTATGTTTAACTAAAAAAATTCTGCACAACTTTAACTAAGACTAGGAATCTACTATAAATAAGACATTGGGTGTGTTTGATGGGTTTTTTTTCTTAATTATCCGTAGAGTATGTTTATTTTATAAGTAGAGGGATTAGCTTATATTTTCCCCAAAATAACCTCTGCTTATTGCTTTTTTGCTTTTTATGAGTTCATGAAACATCAAAAATATGTTTAGCTAATAAGCAAAACTCTTACAAGTCTGGCCAAAAGCACCAAAAATATGTTCAGCTAATAAGCACACACACTTTCATAAGACCGGATGTATCAGGTCTTCATTCCATATTTGTTATGATTTAGCCCTAACAATTTGTCCAAAACCTAGGGTTAACAGAAAATGCAATTTGTCCTTCACTACATTTTTTTGATTTTTTTTTTGTAAATACCTGCAGCGAGAGTGATGCAAACAAGGCCGGTAATCATGCCCTGAGTAGCGCCGATGATGGAGGGCTTCTCGAAGAAAAGAATGTCCAGAAAAAGCCAGGTGAGCAAGCTTGCTGCGGTGCAGATGTGGGTGTTGAGGACGGCCAACGATGCATCGATGCTGGCGGCGTAAGGATCTCCGCCGTTGAATCCCGTCCACCCCATCCACAGCATCCCGGCTCCGGCAAGCATTAGTAGGATGTTGTTCGGTGGAAATCTCTCTCGGTCCTTTGTTGCCTTTGGTCCCACCTACATGATCATCATATGCATCAGTTCTACATTTCTTAAATCTCAACATACTCCGTATTATGTAACGGTAACTTATTATTTGGATTTAGGGCTGTTGAATGGGCGAAGGGGTCGAATATGGATAGTTGGGTCAAATCCATCAATTCATTTTACTGTGGGTTTGAAAATGAGTTGGGTCAAAATGAGTCAGGTTAAACCTACTTAATCTGCAGGTCTAGAATTATTTCACGCATGGGTTGAGAATGTGCAAATCCGTGAATTTCAACTCATCTAGATTTATATATCAACTCATATAGGTAAAACATACAAATTTCATCCCATATTATTGACACATATGTGTATATATATACCAACCCAGTAAACCCATATGTTTCAACCAATATTGACCCATATAAGTTTGTATACCAACTCATATGGGTAAACCCACAGATTTAAACCATTTGGGTAATTCGCGATTAACGCTCACTCATATTTTTCAATTATCCATTTAGCTCATTGTCTATTTTTTACTCATACCCAATTGAGTTTAAAAAGAAATAACTCGTTTGATCCGTGGATTACCTCGCTTTTGCCACCCTTATTTGGATTGATTTTCTAATGAATTGGAAGTGTTTGGAGAAAATTTAGTGAATTTTTTTTAAAAAAATGAATATAAATGATTTATTTTTCATACTCCCTCCGTCCAGCTGAACCTGCACTCTTGCTTTTTGAACATTATTCTCTATCAAAATTTAATCACATATTTGAATAGATAGATAAATAATAATATTATCGTATATGATATTGTTCAATTCATCGTAAAAAGTAGTTTCTAAATATCAACTTTTTATTTGTCGTTATTATAAGTAGATAAATATATTAACGGTCAAACGTGTCTCTTGAACGACTTGCAAAAAACAGTAGTGCAAGTCTAGCTGGGACGGAGGAAGTAATATATAAAGAACAAAATTTTTTATTTTAAATTGACTAATCAGAGTTATTTTTATAATTAATGTAATTAATAAAATAATTTGATATCTATTTTTAGATATTGCAATGAAATTTCTTTATCTTTGTAAATATTTTAAATTATATAATAATGTATAAATAATTATATTTAGACTAGTACAAGTTACTCCTATTACCTACAAATAGAATTTAAATAATCATTACCCAATAGGCCGCCGTGAAACCAGCGACGCCGGAAGAAAGATGAATCACAAACCCGCCGGAATAATCAATAATCCCCATCCGCGTCAGCCACCCGTCGGGGCACCAAATACTATACGCGCTCACAGTGTAAGAAAACGTGAGCCACAAGGGAACAAACACCATCCACGCATAGAAATTCATCCTCCCCAGAAGCGCGCCGCCGACAAGAATCAACGCAATCGCCGCAAAAACGAACTGAAAGTAAACCATCGTCGCATTCGGAAAGTTCCCAGCGAAACCCTTAGAAAGAAGAAACTTCTGATCCAGTGAAACGTTGGGTTTTCCGAGGAAGTGTAAGAACTTGTCCCCGAACGACATCTGGTAGCCCCACCCCACCCAGCAGACGAGCACGGCGGCGAAGGCGTAGAGCGCCATGAATGCGGAATTCACCGCCCATTTCTTCTTCACGATGCTGCCGTAGAGGATGACGAGCCCCGGGACGCTTTGGAGGCCGACGAGGGTTCCGGCGATGAGCTGCCAGGCGTTGTCGCCTTTGTTCAGCCACTCCGGCACGCCAGGGCTCAGCTGGAGGTTCGGGGGTAACGGTACGCTCATGATTTTTGTTTCGATCGAATGAAATATAACAATGTTGTTGATGAATATGCGAGATTCATGGGTTTATAGTGGAATCGGGAAGAATGTGATGGGATCGATGAATCTCTAGTGCATCCATTTTGGACGGAGATTGCTGTGGTTTTCTTGTATGAGGGATTTGGATGAGAGTTTCTTAGCTGGCACGTATGGATACTTACAAAGGTGATTGTTCACTGAAATTAAATGCTTGGTGCATGTTTTACCATCCAATGCTTGTTAGACAAAGGATCCTCTGTTCAGAAATTACCCTGTCCGCTCTGTACAATACCATTTCCATAACATGGACATAGTGGACGTGGTAATTTCTGGACAGAGGATATCCAGTGTGACTAGTTACATGAAGTTTAGGACAAGTTTGATTGACATATAACTTGTGTTAGAGTCTCGCGTGGACTAAGTTATATATCAATATGTGAGATTATAAATCACCTCTACGTGCTACTAGTTAATTTTTTGATAGACCCCAGATTCAGTCCTGTGGACATGTATTCTTTTCCCACTATTTGAGCTGAGCACCTGGTATTAAGATAGAAGCAAGTGACTCTTTCTTGGAATTTATACTGAATCTTCGATCACGAGTTTATTATTTCGAATGACAATCTAATGTATATGCAACCAAGTATAAATGTTGATGGTGACCTATCCTTTTAATTAGGATCGTTTGGCAAATAAAATACTGGGGTTACTTTTGTTTTTGTACAGTTGTTATTGCATATGGTGGACAAAACATGGCGATGATTGTCTCAACCTGTTTAGGTATTAGCTGACTTTGATTGGTATCTGCATAATGAAGACAAAAAATCACACTGAGTGTAGAAAGAGACCAATAGATTCAATCTTCGAAATTCTAATTAAAGAGATTCTATAGCAGCCTTTTTGTTTATGTCTTTGTTTTGATTATGCATATGTTGGAGTGAATTCTGAAACTCCTCTTATGTGCAGCTTACATAGCAAATTGTCCAAAACCATATAAAGGAGAAGGGTTGTGTTAGGTTTACAGTTTGTGTGAAAACATCTGTCTAACCTCAGAATATGGATAGAGTGAAAGATCAAGTAAGCCTATGTCGAATACAATAGCGAGATATGATATCTATAACCAGCTCCCAAGTAGCTTGGATAAAGCTTTCATTGTTATTTGCTGATACTGCATATGGTGGACAAAGTCTCATCCAGTTGGACTGAAATCTGCTGATCTAAATTTAGTTTTGCTGATCCGAACTGAAGTGTGTTGAAATTAAGCTGAACTGGACGGGTCCAAAGAATGGCGATAATTACCTCTCTGCTTCTCTGTAGTTTAGCTAGCTTTTGATTGGCATTGGAAGAATGGGCAAAAAGTGTCACTTTTATAATGGAATGAGACCAAGAGACTTAATAAATTATAATTTTCAGGATCAGAAGATTAAGATATTCTATAGTAGATTTTTTTTTTGCTGATGTTTATATTTATATAATGTAGAGTGTTGATGTAGCACAACAATTGGCTCTTGAAATCAATTGATGTTATGGAGAAATTGGCTCTGATGCCAACTGAAATAGCAGAAGCTATCACGAACAAAAATCCCAAAAAATTAGAACAATTTGAAATGAAATGTGTATATATCCGTATAAGTTCAAAAATTGTTGCCTGCAAACTGCAGACACAGGCTTGATATTATGGACTAAAGTGTCTTAGGAGATTTTGATATGGTTTTGCTGTAACAGGTATCAGCTTCACAACCAGGCCAATAGGCCAAGTCAAAGACGCCATGAGGATGCAAATGAGCCATTGTTCCAAGTTCAATCTCTCAGTATCTGCAAACCTGGTTAAGAATTCAACCATGGCAACCTGCAGCACAATCGTGACCCCGACTATCCCTATTAACAGCCTGTTTTTATGAAGGCCGGCGAAGACATTCATCTTCTCCAATTTTCGCGAGTTGAATTCGTTAAAAACCTGGCAAAGCACGAATGTACTGAAGATTATAGTGTCCCTTACCCTCGTGTTGACGTTAAAGATGGATCTGCCCCTGAATTGCAAGATCAGGAGGATGGTGATTTGGTAGAGAGATTGTGCTAGGAGATTTCTCCACATGATTTTTGTTATGAGAGGCTCCGTTCGCCCGACAGGTGGTTTGTTCATAAGCTCATCTGTTGGACGCTCTGTTGCGAGTGCCAGAGCGCCCAACGTGTCCATGATGAGGTTCACCCAAAGCAGTTGAACTGCTGTGAGGGGAATCTCTCCTGAAGAAACTGATGCAATGAAGTTGATAACCAAAGCTGCTACATTTACTGTGAGCTGAAACTGGATGAACTTTTGAATGTTGTTGTAAACTGATCTTCCCCACCTTAGGACAGTAGCCACAGACGCGAAATCATCGTCCAGGATCACGATGTCCGAGCTCTCTTTAGCTACTTCAGTGCCTTGGATCCCCATGGAAAGGCCTACGTCGGCTTCTTTGAGAGCCGGCGCATCGTTCGTGCCATCTCCGGTTACTGCCACAACATGGCCTTTCTGCTTCAGGCATTGCACCATCAGAAGCTTGTCAAACGGTGAAGATCGCGCCATCACTCGAATATGATCAACTTTAAGCATTCTCTCTTCGTGTGAGTAGTTTCTGAACTCGACGCCTTCCACCACTTCGCAGTTTTGCAGTTGTTGTTCATCAGGCCCTAGAATTCCACACTCCGTCGCAATTGCTTTGGCTGTAAACACATTGTCTCCAGTGATCATCTTTACTTGTACTCCTGCAGCTTTGCAAGCTATAATGGCGCCCTTTGCACCCGGTCTACATGGATCTTTGATGCCTACTATCCCTAACAAGGTTAAGTCCTCTTCTTGTAGCTTCCTTAGGTTTTCTTGATAATCTTTTAGTTGCTTATGCGCGAATGCTATGCATCGGAGGCTGCTAGCCGCCATTCCTTGGATTACCTTCTCCAGTTCTTGTCTGTCGTGTTCGTGCATTGCCTTAAGATCTCCGTTACTCGTGTAGTAACTCGAACAAAGGCCTAATAGGATCTCAGCTGCTCCTTTCCAGTGTAATATGGAGAGTGTTATCGGCCTTCCTTCGTGTCAGAACCCCGCTCCTTTTCTATTTCACGATAAAAACTTTAGATTGCATTAATCGAATTATAAATTTGTAACTATTTCACGTTTATTATTCAACGTCTTCCATATGCCTAAAAAAGTGACATTTCCCAAGATTTTGTCCATTAAAAATTGATTAAGACAAGACCAATATTTCAAAAAAGAAATTTGAGTGCCTGAAACACGGTTCGCACTCGGTGTGGCGATGTAAAAGACCATGAAATATATACACTCACTTCTAGTCTTTCTGTTCAAAAAATAAACTTCTAGTCTTTAAATTATTATTTTTTGGTTTAAAAAAATCTGGAAAGAAAAGGACAAAAATGAAAATTGACAACTTTTTTTTTTTGCTTTAAAGCAATACATTTAACATTTCCACCTACTCCTTACGTGATGTAAACGTCATCTTATCAAACAAATTTATAGTCGCACTGATACTATCCTAGCAAAGTTCTTTTTTCTTTTGATTATTATAGATTTATGAATTTGTTTTGAAATGCCATGATGATTTACTATGAAGTAAATGCAAGTGTATGCATGTAAATGAGTTTGAGACGATACATGATATAACTTTGAAGCTATGAGTTTCGGAATAACTCCTTAAAACTCAAATATAATACAAAGCAAGTGAGCGGAATAAGTGTGACTTACCACATTGGTAGTCTTGACACGGAATTTAATGGAGCTACTGCACGGTGAAGAGGGCCAGTGCGCGAGCTGTTAGTCGGCGCTACTGCAGATATTGACACCGCCAAAGACGTAATTGTCAAGCGTGCCGGAGTGGAGAAACCCGATCTGGATGAAATCGGACACAGCGAAAGACTTTGGTGTAGGTATCGATGGTTGGTTATCCGCGTCGTAGGAGAGACCGAAGAGCTCTAACAGCGGAAGACATCGGAAAAGTAAACTAGGTTTAAGGGAGAAATTTTTTTGTGGATTTTTTTTAAATAATAAAATCCTAATGCTCTGATGTCATGTAAGAACCATGAGTTTTTATCATCATTAAATCAATTGATATTATATAGAAGTGACCCATGATCTTATATACTAAACAAATACTTTGTCAACCTCTAACGTGAGACTCTCAAACAATAAGTTATGAATTAATTTTTTGAAAATCAGTTGTTTAGTTTCATACAAAGTAGGATGAGACCAGTAGAAAAGTTAAAAGACCACAATAATTTGATCTTCTTGGGGGTGGGGGTGTCTAAATCCGGTTTGCACTTGGCCGAACACAATGTACTAACTACTTGATCAAGCTCAAGCGGTTAATTGAATTGAGTAATGATATTCTCAGTGGTTAACAATGTATATGTTAGTCATTTTTCTAATGTCACGTCATTTACTTTGATATTTCAGTATAAATTTTCACTGAGAGTATTGTTATTCAGTTGAATTAGGCCATGTTTGGTAGAGCTGTACTTATAAGCAAAACTGAATCATTTTGAAAGTCGAGGGAGACCAGATTCTATTTTTACTCCAAAAATAACTTACTTTCAAAATATTTTTTTTTTACGTTTTACCAAATACTAAAAGTATTTTACTTATAAGCAAAGGAGCTTATAAGCCATCCCAAACATAACCGTATGGTCCTAATTCTAAATGGACTAGATTAACGGAATCCAATAAGATTTTGGTAATACTCTGTGCCTTGACAAGTCTATTATAGGTATATTTGATTATAAGGTTCGACGACCTTTTTTTTTTTTTTTGATTAAAACCACCATAGGTGGGGTGTATATACGGCTCCCTAAACCGGAAAAGATAACAGGAAATAAAATAATACAGATAACTCCACAAGGGAGGCAGTTTGTGAATACAGATATGTGTCTAATGGTATATCTAGTCTATACCATCTCTGTATCAATAACTCCACGCAGGGAGGCAAAATGTGAAATCTCCACGCAGGGAGGCAAATTGTAAGATTACAGAAATGGTTCTAAAGATATGTCTCTATCGTGCCATCTCTGTATCTGTAGGCCGGTAATAGCCCATCTAAAAACCTAACTAAAAAAACACAAAAGGGAATACAGAAGGTAATGGCCAAAAGACAAGCTGCACTTTCAACTAATTCGGCTCGAAGTAACTAACTGCAAGCAAGTATTAATATTGGACGATACAATAAGCTAGTGGTCACACCCTGGTCCATCTCATATAGAGACTTTCCAGTTAGTTTCCACCAACCTATAAGTATCTGAAAGTTTATCTAACGATAACCAAACCAGTAAACCAGCCTGAACCGTCTACAAATCTGTTTCGTAATATGAAAACGGAATCGCCAGTAGTAAGCTAACAAACTACCCTGACTTGGATTTCTCATCACCGCCTATGAAACAGATCAGAAGCCAACATAGTTTAACCGAACAAAGGAGCCGTCGGAAAAACTAAGAATTGGCAGATAAACTATCTTGACCAATATTCGAGCAAAAATGACCCATGATAAGAACATATCCCTGCAGAAATTTGAAAACACTACAATCTAAGGACAAATTAATTAAAAACCTCCCACCTGAAAATATAAAATGCAGTGTAGAAAAAGAAAATAAAAATGGAGAAGTACCCCACGTTCCCATCTTTTTCCCGGAATATACACAAACCAGTTTGAGTCAGTGGGAGAAATAGAACCTTACTGAGCAACGGCGCGTGTCCTAAACGGCGCTCCATTTCCGGCGGCGCGTGGAGAGTAGGTGGTTTGTGGAAGCGCTTGACGGCGCATGGGGAGTCCCTGGTGGCGCGTGGAAGCGCGTGGAATCTCCGGAGGCGCGTGAACTCGCTGAAGAACGTCGATTCTCCATTGTCCCTGAAACAAAAGACCGTCGAAAACTGATCAAAAGCCTCGAAAACCTCGCTCCGGTCGTCGGACCTCGCTGGGTCGTCGATCTAGGAAAGATCTGTCGTCGACCTCGCCATTGTCGCCGGCCGAGGGAAAACCGTTCGTCAAACTCGTTCGTCGTCGTCGCCGGGCAAGGGAAGACCGGTCGTCGGACCTTGCCATCGACGCCGGGCAAGGGATGACCGGTCGTCGGACCTTGCCTTCGTCGCCGAACAAGGGAAGAACGGTCGTCGGACCTCACCGTCGTCACCGGGCAGGGGAAGACCGTTCGTCGGACCTCGCCGTCGTCACCGGACGAGGGAAAATCAGGCGGGTTTTGAGTCGGCGGTCAGAGAACGAAAGTCAGAAATCACCGGGACGCCGGACCTGGGACGCCGTCGCGGGCAAAGGCACGGCCGGGGAGAAAGCCAAATCCACTGATCTGGGGTGTTTTTGACCAGAGAAATATTGGGGAACGGTGGTAGAGGCTTTGAGAGGGTGGGATTGGGAGGGGGGAGCCGCCGGAGGTGAGTCTCCGGTGTCGGCGGCCCCCCGATTACAGCTAGGGTTTGGGCTTGAGTAAAGTAGAGAGAAGGCGGAGGGTTTCTAAAGTAGAGAGAAGCGAGCTTAGGTTCGACGACCTAATTAATCTACAATGTTATTAATTTGACAATGTAATGTAGGCAGACGATCTTTTAATAATTCGATATCTTTGATTATAAGCACGGTTCGACGGCCTATTTAAACTACAGGAACAGTCTTTTACTAATTTGCTGATTTACAAAGACGATCTGCTATAAATACGAACTACTAACTCCGATCGATGCGACATCTTAGTTTTAGATGTTTGGATTTAGGTGAATAAAATAAGTGGATAAAATTGAATTTAAAAAGAAAAAAAAATAGAATGAGTGGATGAAATTGAAAGAGTCTTGTAATTAAAGAAAAATGTGCTAAATTCACAAAAATAACCCAAAAATAAAAATGTGTCAGATCCAGTGAAGTATACAGTCATTATTTACACACATTAATCCAAATTGACATTCTAATCGAATAATCAACATCAACCATTTTATCACATTTATGGATGATTGAGATTTTTTTTATATATATAAAATCAATCATTCCAAGATATTGGGAAAAACGTTCAGAGGCGATTACAATGAGTGAAATTGATATCCAACCTAACTATTCTTTAGCAATAATTATCATATTGCAAGGATATCTAAATTACATGTTAAGATCCTCTGTACTATGACAGATCAGAGATCCAATAAAAAACTGTAACATCGTCCACGGGGATATTAATTTGCTTTCCGCAAAAATCATGACTACTTAGCAGAGAGGAGCGTATCATTCATCAATATTACTACGTCAAACAGAGATCTTTTACAACTGTAACACCACTTGATCCAACCACGATCTATGTTGCCCAAAATGTGAACACCTTGAATAACGCATATCTGACAAATCTAAATTAATGGAGATTTAAAAATAAAATCACAAACAAAATTATGAACATACGATCTGAACAAGCAGATCGAGAACAATACATTAACTTGAACAACTAAATCGAGTTATCATCATGAACACAACGATCTAATCGATCAGGTCGAATAACAAAACTAATATGTGAAGACAAATCTCATACTTATTGAATAGTAAACCATAAATTAAAATATGGGCGAATTCCCACTGTAGCCACTGCATGGAGTTAAATGACTAATTATCGTCTGTTTTTTTAAATTCCGAAAGTGGGATAGTCGACATTTGAAATGTCGACTTTAAAATCAATATTCGAAATATCGACTTTGAAATTGATATTCCAAATACGACTTCAAAGTCGACATTTCAAATGTCGACTTCAATCCTTTATAAGATTTGGGAATACGTGTGTTGGAATTGAGTACCAATCCCTGGTTTTTCTGCATTTTGATCATCTTGTATTAGGGAATACGTACTTGTGTTGGCATGAAATACGAAGCACTGATTTTTCTGCATTCGACCATCTTAACCATAAATTTTCATATGTATAATTAGTATTAGTAACCCAGATGAACCTATTAAAGTAAAAATATTATTTTTTAAATGATATTTGGATAAATATTAGGACTAAAACAATATTTTTGTCCTATAAATTTAATTAAAAATTGAAAATAAATAAATAAAATTCAAAGTTACCGCATACACTATAAAAGTAAAAAAAATTAAATCTGCATACACTATGATTGAAGTAAAAAAAATTAATCAAAACATATAAAACAATGTCGTAATATTTGGGCGCAGGAGTGTCATAGGATCCGATCTACTCCCCATGTAATTATCTCCTTTAGAATGTTCTTGCTGATGGTTATCTTGCCATTCTTTTTTTTTAGATTGAAACCACCATAGGTGGAGGGTGTATATACGGCTCCCCAAACCGGAAAAGAAAGCAGGAAAGAAAATAATACAGATAACTCCACAAGGGAGGCAGTTTGTGATAACAGAGATGTGTCTAATGATATAACCAGTCTATATCATCTCTGTATCAATAACTCCACGCAGGGAGGCAATATGTGAAATCTCTACGCATGGAGGCAATTTGTAAGATTACAGAAATGGTTCTACAGATATGTCTCTACCATGCCAACTCTGTATCTGTAGGCCGGTAATAGCCTATCTAAAACCTAACTAAAAACACAAAAGGGAATACAGAAGGTAATGGCCAAAAAACAAGTTGCACTTTCAACAGTTCGGCTCGAACTATCGAACTGCAAGCAAGTATTAATATTGGACGATACAAGAAGCTAGTGGTCACACCCTGGTCCATCCCATAAAGAGACTTTCCAGTCAGTTTCCACCAACCTCTAAGTATCCAAAAATTTATCTAACGATAACCAAACCGGTAAAACCAGCCTGAACCGTCTACAAATCTGTTTCGTAATATGAAACGAAATCGCCAGTAGTAAGTTAACAAGCTACCCTGACTTGGATTTCTCCTCACCGCCTATGAAACAGATCAGAAGCCAACAGAGTTTAACCGAACAAAGGAACCGTCGGAAAAACTAAGAATTGGCAGATAAACATTCGTGACCAATATTCGAGCATAACTGACCCATAATAAGAACATGTTCCCTCAGAAATTTTAAAACACTACAATCTAAGCACAAACTAATTAAAAACCTCCCACCTGAAAATTAAAAATGCAGTGTAGAAAAAGAAAATAAAAAATGGAGAAGTACCCTCGTTCCCATCTATTTCCCTGAATATACACAAACCCAGTTGACAGTGGAAAAGTGTAACCTTACAGAGCAGTGGCGCGTGTTTCAAACGGAGTTCCATTTTGGGCGGCGCGTGGATTCTCGGTGGTGCGTGGAAGCGCTAGATGGCGCGTGGAGGTTCCCTTGTGGCGCGTGGTGGCACGTGGAATCACCGGAGACGCGTGAATCGCCGATTCTCCATTGTCCCTGAGCTAGAGACCCTCGAAAACTGACCAACGGCCACGAAAAACTTGCACCGGTCGTCGGACCTCGCTGGTTCGCCGGTTGAGGGAAGATCGGTCATTGGACCTCGCCATTGTCGGCGGCCAAGGAACCACCGTTCGTCGAACCTCGTCGTCGCCACCGGGCAAGGGAAGACCGGTCGTCGACCTTGCCGTTGGCCCCCGGCAAGGGAAGACCGGTCGTCGGACCTCGCCTTCGTCGCCGAGCGAGGGAAAAACAATCGTCGGACCTCACCGTCGTCGTCGGGCATGGGAAAACCGTTCGTCGGACCTCACCGTCTTCGCCGGACGAGTGAAAATCAGGCGAGCTTTGAATAGGCGGTCATAAAACGATAATCAAAACCACCGGGACAAGGTGCTCCTTAGCACCTTCGCCGGACCTGGGACACCGTCGCCGGCAAGAACACGGTCGGGGAGAAAAATCCTTCGACTGAATCGGAGTTTATATGACCAGAAAAATTGGGGGAACGGTGGTAGAGGTTTGCGAGGGTGGGATTGGGAAGGGGGAGCCGCCGGAGGTGAGTCTCTGGTTGTCGGCGCCCCCCCCCCGACGGGCCGGGAGGGGTTGG
>JAULKJ010000007.1:634158-649402 GCA_032355405.1 Rubia balearica
GACGTAGCCAATTGGTGAACCACGTAAAATCTCAGTGTTTGTTTTTCGCTTTATTTTCTTCGCTTGTTCTTTCTCGGGTATTCCGCACAACAGCCATATTTTATCGGATAAAACTGTGTATGAGAAAAGTGTTTTTATAACCCTACTCATTACACATAAAAATCAATATAATTTTTTGATAAATGAAAGTGTAAATATAATTTTATATAGTTGATGTAAGTGCAATTTTAACCATTACAAGATTTTAAGGTCAGATTTAGTTGAAAAAGTGATCTTACCCTTTGAAAAGTAAACGAAATAAAAAAAAAGTGAATTGACCTTCTTCCCTAACCCTAAACCCTAAATCACACTTTCTTCCCCAAACCAGCACCATGGGCGGGGGCCCGTCCCTTCATCTCCGCCAGACTTCCGCCGCCCGTCCCCTCATCTCTGCCAGACCTCCGCCTGTCCCCTCGCCGCCACCAAACCTCTGCCAAGTCCTGGGGTATCGGTCACGCCGTCTCCCATATCCCTAGTGGCAAGTTTTGTTTCCCATGACACCGCATCGATCAGGGAGCCTTCGATAACATGTGCCGATGTGTGCCCCCACCATGATCTAGCGCCGCTTGCACCGTAAGATCCCGTTCAACCACAATCAGTTGTTGTTTCAGTCATCGCGACCGCACGAGATGAGGAGGAGGAAGAGGGTTTAAAGGGCCGAAAATGGGTGGCGGGAGAGAGTATTGTTTCTTGATTTTTGCGGCAGATTGAGGAGTCCAAAAGGAGAACCTTTTAAAATCGTCGGGAGGTGGTGTTTGTGGTGGCCAGTGGTGGCCAGTGGTGGCGGGCGGTGGTGGTGACCGATGGCTTGGGCAAGAGGGGTATGTAGAAGAATAAGAAAATGGGTAGGATGGGAAACGAATTTTCAGATTTGGTCCAATGGGCATTTTGGTTATTTATGGCCGGCCAATGACCGGAAATGACAAGTCAATGCCAATATACATACTTCGGAGGGTTATATTGACACCTACATTAACTAGTTAGGTTATTTTTACATTAAAAATTATCTGAGAGTTATATTGGTATTTACTCAAATATGTAGGGTTATATTTGTATGTATCTCAAATTACTTTATACAAGGTGAGATGGGATGGATGTTGCACTAAGGCCATATTCTCTGGAGTTTATCTGAACTGATTTGATTTGAAATGAACTGAATTGAACTAAAATAAGTGTGTTGAAAAATAGCAATGTATGAATAAATTAAGTTAAATTTCACCAATCTAAATTTACGCTAAACTGAATTAAATTGAAATGATCTGAACTGAATTCGTACGCCTAAATATGTAATAGAGATATTAGGATGAAACGAGCGTAAGCTATGAAATCAAGTTCACATGTAATTAATTATGCAAACACTATTCTCTTAAACCTTATCGTTTCTTTTTGGTAAAATCTTATCATTAATTATCATTTTGTTAGTTCGGTCACGTACATTCTCTACTAAAAAAAGATGTCATAATTTTCTTTCTTTGTTAGGCAATTTGTGCAAAAGATCATGTAATGTACAAGCGATGCTGTTGGCCCAGAAGAACACTTTTAACTGTTGTTTTCGAGATAAGCCGAAATCAACCTCATCAACTTGGTTAGTGCTGAGGTTAGCTTAATTAAAAATGTGCAATTAAACAAGTTTATCTTTTGCTTTTGTCTTTTGACCATCATCATCATCAAATGGGATTTTCTGTAATTATCTGAGATTGAATCATGAACAAATTTGTGGGAATCACACATGCCCACTAGCTTAGTTTCCAACTCCCGAGGTTACATTTTCAAAGGGGGTATCATCACATGACAATGAACCATGATACTATTGAAAAAAGGACAAATTAGCATGCCTAATTATATCTGAATTCCTAGTCACCGATGTTTACGTGTGTGGATTCAATTGAAAGATATGCCGCATTGCTCGTTGGGAAGTCGGTCATTTGAGGATGAATTTACTCCGTTTCGTTGGATTTGACACTATACCTTTAGATGAATGAAATGAGTGGATGCGTTCGAATTTAGAAATAGGAAAAAAGAGTAGAGTGAGCTGATGAAATTGATGTAATCTTGAAGAAAAAAAGTGCGCTAAACCTATAAAATCAACTTTAAAAGGAAAGTGTGTAAAATCCAGCAAAACAGATTGATCATTAAAAATAAAAAGACTCGTATGAGATTGTTATGGTGCGACTATGGTATAAATAAAGTTTCAAAAATTACAGATAGTATTCTATGTCATCTTACAGCATTAGATAATTGTATTTTGGGTTATTTACATTTATAACCTGACTTTAGGTTGAAAATGTCAATATAACTCTACAATCTCAGAAAGTGTCAATTTAACCCTAACTTATTATTGTATGTGTCAATTTAACCCTAACTTTCGGATCATTTGTGCCGATATACCCAGAGTTCGGCCATCACAAAATTGTCTATTCTATACAATCCGTCCATCACAATATTGACTAAAAAGTCAACATAGTCAAATGTTAGATTGACTCTTTTTGATATTACAGGTTATATTGACACTTTCAATCAAAAGATAGAATTATTTTAGCATTTTTTTCTATTAACTATATATATATATATATGGGGAGGGTTCAATTGACTCCCTTATTTATACACTAATTTTACACCAAATCGGGACCCTTCATCTAATCTAATCCTGGCCATTCATTTATTAAACCTGATTTCGGTAATTTGATTAATAATTCCTTCCATCTCCTCGTCGTCATTGAAATCCCGGCGAACAACCTTCATTAATCACCGCACCGTTTGCCGAAGCAGGTTTGCACTGCCTACTTCTTGTAATCTGGTGAGCTAATAATTCCTTTATGATTTATGTTTCGAATCATAAACGTCGCTAGTAATAATCCTGTATGCAATATATGTCATCCCATTGATTTTCATCCATATTGTAATTACAATTTTAGAGTAAATTCACCGCCAGTTTTTTCTTTCGGTTTCAAAATTTTAATTAAACAATGAAAATCATGATCTCGTTGACATCTATTTTAGAGTAAATTTTGGGGCTTCATTTTATTTGAGATTGTTGCATGCCATAGCTCTTGCTCTAGTTCTTTGTTTTTGTGTTTATTCAGTAAGAAACTAATGTTTATTACTCCCTCTGTACCAGTTAAATTTGCAATGTAATCATTATCACGTTGTTCAACAAACATGTTTGATCGTTAATGTGTTTACCTACATATAATGATAAATAAAAAGTTGATCAATAAAAACTACTTGTTATGACGAAATGAACAGTATTTTATACAATAATATTGTTGTTCATAAATTTTTTCAACTATATGGTCAAATTTTGATAGAGAATAGTGTAAAAAAGTTAGACCTGAACCAACTTTGAAAGTGCAAGTTACATATTTAATCTTCTTCTTTTTGCACTATATAAGTTGAATGAAAAAGAATTCTTTTGCACTACGTGATCACATTTATTGAATTCAGTATCAGTACATAACTATAACCTGTTTCCTAGAGATTTGCCTATTACATTGCTTCTATACATGTGCTGGGCATATCTCTAGGCTAAATGTTGATAGGGTACCATTTCTGTGTCGTCCTGGTTAGAAAGAAAACCAGCTTGTCTTGCTCAGCAGGAACCCAGCTGTTGATCAAAAGCAACAGTTTATTTGGCTGCAATGATGAAGGAAAACAGTCTATCCTACATTCAGAATTTTCGCAAGCAAAAACATGGACAAAATCAAAGTTTCATAAATCCTAATGCGGTTAAAGGATAATGAAGAACAACCTCCTTTTAACAGAAGCTCGAGGATCCTTCCGCCGATGCTTCAGTGATAACCCTGCCCAAGTTCAACAAACTCAATAAGCTTATCCTCCTATTTACACACACATAATACATTAATCGCCCAAAAATTACAGAACGAATATGAAATCCGGATAAATTCCCAGCTATCATTATCTATTAACAATTGAACATCCCCTGCTGCCGAAACGTCGCCACATGGTTTCGACGAGGCAGAGACTACGCATGCCTTTTGGTTCCTGTTTTGTAGCAGAGGAAAATTCTGGCTTTAAATCAGCAATGAAAATAGTGCGCGAGTGAGTGAAATTGAAGAAGGATTATGTTGAATACCTGTTTTTAAATGAAGACTGTGATATGGACGAGTGAGTTCCACTTGAATGAGCTGCTTTCGGCAAGTTTAATGGCGTGGTAATTGCAGAAGTCGCCATTTTTCGTGCGCCGTGGAGCTCCGATGAGAGGGTTTCAGACTTGAAGCCTGAAATATTTGGGGTCTTTGCGAATTAAAAGGTTAGTGAAGGACGAGTGGTATCATTGAACTTATCTTTTCTTTCCGATTCCACCATTGCCGGAGGGGAGTGGAATCCCGTTCGCTGGTAGAATGGAAGAGGCCTGTTTGTCGGCGTCAATTGCTGCTACGGAGAAGCAGAGCCACGCGAGGGAGACGCCCTCGGTGGTGGTGGTCTTTCCGACTTCGCCCTTGCCGGAGATGATGATGACGACGACGCGGTGATTAATGAAGGTTGTTCGCCGGGATTTCAATGACGACGAGGAGATGGAAGGAATTATTAATCAAATTACCAAAATCAGGTTTAATAAATGAATGGCCAGGATTAGATTAGATGAAGGGCCCCGATTTGGTGTAAAATTAGTGTATAAATAAGGGAGTCAATTGAACCCTCCCCTATATGTATATATTCTCATGTTGATATTTTTCATTTTTTGGCTGAGGTATTGATAATAGGAGTTGATGTTTGCAGTGTTATTTTTCTGGTGCTGATGTTTTTCATTCTTCGGATAAGGTTCAGGTGTTAGTAGTTGATGTTTGTAACGTTTTGGTGATATATGTTGATACTTGTTGTTCTTTTAAAAAACAATTGTTGAGTTTTTATGATTTTTTGAGTGAATAATTTATACTCTTGAGGTACCGTAATTTTTTTGTTGATGTTTTTATTTTTTTTCTCACGTTGATATTTTCATTTTCCGGTGAGTTTTAGTTGATATGAGTCGATATTTTGTAGTTTTTGGAGCTATATATGTTATTTTTTTTACTTCTCTCATGTTGATGTTTTTCATTTTCTCGGTGAGTTTTAGGTGATACGAGTTGATGTTTGTAGTTTTAGTTGACATAGCTTGATTTTTTTGTAGTATTGTATTCCCTATGCTGACGTTTTTCATTTTCTAGGTGAAATTTAGGTTATAGGATTTGATGTTTTAAGCTTTTGGTTGACATTAGTTGATTTTTGGTATTTAAAAAATGATAATTGAAGTTTTGCTGAAGTTTTTATAATTTTTAGTTGATGTTATCTTAGTTGTAGTCGACGTTTTTTTTTTCCAATTTTTTACTTTTTTATTTGTTTTTTATATTTTTTTGCTCCAATTTTTTAGTTCAGGTTTTATGATTTTTCGTTGATGTCTGCTATTTTTTCTTGATATTTATAATTTTCAGTTCGAGGATCATATTAATTTTTTAAATTTTAAAAATATTTTTAAATATTTTTTTTGTTTTTTACAGACTACAGATGGCGAGAAAACGATGGGGTAAAATTGGATTAAAAAAACCCTGGAAAAATATTAGCAATAGGTCCTTGTAAATCTATTAGAGATAGGTCCCTGTAAAATTATTAGAGGTATGTCTCTGGAGCTAGAATATACTCCCTCCGTCCAAGGGGAATCTGCCCACTTTCCCTTTATGGGTATTTCAAACAAATTGGCACACTTTTCTCTTAAAATAAAATCCAAATTTCTAAAAGACCTAGTTGCCCTTACATTTTACTCATTTTACAACAACTCTACTCATCCCTCACACCTTTTTTTACTCTAACTCAAAATTTTCACATTCAAATGACTTGCCTCCTCCCCTCCCCCACCCCACCACATTCTCTCCTCCGTCTGTGCCTCCGGCCATCGTCCCTTCTTCTACCTTCGACCACCGTCTCTCTTGGCCACCACATCTCACTGTCTCTCACAACCACCCTTCATCTCCGCCTCACCATTGATGTTACCCCTCCGCCTCACCATTGACGCCACCCTCCGCCTCACCTCTAAACCCTAGCGCCACCCCTCGTCTCCGCCATTAATGTCACCCATCCGCCTCACCTCTAAACCCTAGTGCCTCCCCTCGTCTCCGCCATTAATGCTACCTTTCTGCCTCACCATTGATGACACCCATCTGCCTCACCTCTAAACCCTAAAGCCACTCCTCGTCTCCGCCATTGACGCTACCCCTCTACCTCACCATTAACGCCACCCCTCTGCCTCACCATTGAAGGCACCCTCTGCCTCACCTTTAAACCCTAGCGCCATCCCTGGTCTCCATCTTACCATTGACGCCACCGGCGTGACCTACCATTGACGCTACCACCAATATATCGCCACCACCGGTTAAGATATGGAGGACAGGAGGCGGGAGGACGGAAGTTCTGGGAGTTGATGAGAGAGTTGAGGAGGCAACGGGAGCTGAAGGGAGGCGGTGGAGGGAATTGAGGAGAAGAACATCATATCTTGGTTGTAAAAGGCAGAGGTATATTAGTCTTTTCACCAGAGAAAATTTGCAGAGATATTTCCTCTCTCTGCAGATCCCCCAGGACGGAGGGAGTAGTAAAATATTAATGGTAAAAGAGATATGAAAAAAACTAGTTGAGTTTGATATCGAGCCAAGATTTCACTTGAGTTTGAAATCGAGCCAATATTGTATAGGATCGATCGAACTCGAACCGAGCTCGAGTTCAATCTCGAGCCAAACGAGGGAAGTTTGAACTGAGGGTTGTTCGAACTTGACTCGATTTATTTACACCAGTAAATAAAAATATATTCAACTGGATAGCAAATTAGTCTGCACATTTTATAGTGATAATGTACCCCTCTGTCCCAACTCTTTTGCAATCTTTTCTATTTGGGACAAAAGGATTATTTCATTTCTTTTAAATTTGGTAGAATGTAGTTCCTAAAAAAATCCTTAAGTTTTAGAAGAAGGAAGAAAACTCATAAAATAATTAGCCTTAAGTTTTAGAAGTAGAAAGAATACTTATAAAATAACACGCATTATTGCAGGCAAAAGGGTTTAATAAACAACTACTCCACTTACTAAACATAGCCATTATCTATTGTGTGATATTCACATATAATTAAATTTTGTAATAAATGCATGATCTTTCAATATTTTACAGGTTACTTACAATCCTGTGCCACCTTAGAGATATACATGAGTGAAAAGAATATAAATAATCATAGGAGACATACATAAGCTGATGACTAGAATGGAATTCAGAACAAACTCAATACTCGAACGAAAATAAACCCATACTTCAATCTGTGCTCATCATGGCATAAACAAAATTTCGCAAGTAACCTGCAAGTTCTATGATGAAAAATTTATATGAATTCGAGTTTGATCGACCTCGATTTCCATCTCAAGCCTGTTCGCACAGTACTTGAATTTCCATAGCACTTGAATTTCGAATCAATATAATATACATTAAATTTCGAAAATAACCCGCGAGTTGTATAGTGAAAATTTTATTTGAATTTGAGTTTGATCGACTTCATTTCCATTTCAAGCAAGTTCGCATAGTACTTGAATTTTACCTTGAGCTCAATTGATTGAATCAATATAATATAAATTTAATTTGTCAAATATATCAAATCAGTATAGTATATATTAATTTCTTTTATAAATATATTATATTATAATATATATCAAAAATAAAAAATTATATCATATTAATGTTTTGAGTCGAGCTCGAGCTCGATCTCAAGTTCGAGCTCAAACATTTTCATTCGAGTTCGAATCGAAATCTTGCAGACTTATTCAAGTTCGGACATTCTAAACTCAAAAAATTTAAATGAATCCATGTTAAATTAGAAATTGTTTCGAGGTTGATTTGATTTATGTATAGCCCTCGCATTAACTCTCAAGTCCAGCAGGAGTACGAGATTATTATTTAATTTTATTTTTCCCCGTAATTATTAACTCCGCAAACTTATTGTAGGCCCTTAACAACCGAAAGATTTCCTCCATACAAATAGGAATAGTATTGTGGTGGGTTGGTCTAGTTATGATCTTTCCATACTTATTTTTTATTAAAATATTCCACTAGTATAAATCCAAGGTATTGACGACCAATTTTACCCGACCAGTCGTCCGGTTGGAAAATATTTTTGGAACCATTGTTGAAACTTTTGGTTTCGAAACTTCTTGAGAAATTTATTTTAAAATAATTATGAAAAGCATTCAACACCGTTGTCGACCTTCATCATCAACATGCACCATCCATCATTCACCACCACTACCATCCAGTATTCACCACAACCATACCCATTAATCAACACCACGAATAAACAACACGAACATTTTATGGGAGCTCAATCCCTAAAAGAACATTTTATACAATATATTTTTTCACATTTAAATACAATTATCAAACAATTAATTTGAAAAGGTTAATTGTTGAATTAAGAAATAAAATGTTTAAATCTAAAAAGTATTATACTTATTGTATCACTTGTATATAAAAAAATTAACTTTTGCAAAACGGTCTCTTTAGTGATTAGTTTTTGTGATTATGTGGTGTGGTGAACCCAAATAAGAACGACTTACAACCAAGTTTTTTTAAAAAAATAATCGACCAAGTCGCCCCATAAAGTCGTCATGGGGAAAATAATATTCCCCATCCACGATCCACGGCTAGTCAAAAACGTAAACCCTAATCCCTGCATATATATAAAAAAAAATGTGGAAACAAAAACTAACTAGTCCTTTCTAAAATATAGAGTTTTATTCTCTCCATCCCAAAGTGTTCTTTACCAAATCTTTTCTAGGGTCTTATATCACTAAAAATATATTATAGAATTATATGAAAAATGATATTTTAAAAAATCATTAAATTTTATAGCCATAATTTAAAGATAATTTTAAAAAATATTTGGTGAAAGATACTCTAAATTGAGAGAGTAAAGAAATCAAAATGTTACTAGCCCCACATTAGTGATTGACAAAACAATTGCTTAGTATATAAGATCATTGGTCATCTCTACATACTACCAATTAATTTTAAGAAGGGAGGTCGAGATACCTTGAAACTTTTCATGGTATCAAAGTAGGTTCGATTTGGGACCCCTCTTAATTCATCCTGAGCCCAACTAACCTTTAGCCGTATTTAGCCGCCTGGCGCTATCGGCTCACTGATCGATCATGTTCATTGTTGATTTCGGTGTTACCATAACTTTACTGAATTATAATTATACTACTACTCCTACTGAAGTTGAATACCAATCTACCGCTCGTACTATAACTAATGAAGTTGAATATTGCTCTATCACTGTCACTGCTACTTCTAATGTTACCGAAGTTGAATTCCGTTCCATGAAGAAACCAAAACAAATAATTAAATAGGTATTGTCATGGGAGGAGCACAAAGGAAGATAAGGGAATATAGGACAAAAGCAGGGGGAAAAGGGCCGAAACATATTGGTAGATAATTATTACAGTGGTGTTAAAAAGGGATACTAAGTTGAACCTGGGCAATAAAGACAAAAGAGAGATGGAAGGGACGAATCAAATCAGGCCCTGTGGGAAATTCAAGTCTATCCATCCCTCTTTAACATTCGCCCATCATCTTCGCCTCCTCTCCTCACAGCTTACGCTGCCCAATAGGTTAATATGTCCCCTCTGTTTTAATTTTATTATTAAAAAAAGAAAAACCTATTTCAATGTCATGAAGGAGATTTAAAAAATAATAATAATATAAGAAATGAATTTTTAATTTAATTCAAACGAAGAAGAGTAATACTCCCTCCGTTCAGCTATGTTCGACGCACTTTTTAGTCAACTTTCTCAAGTCATGTCTGACCATAAATTTCATGTAATATATAAGTAGTAATATTATCATGTGAGATATCGTTGGATTCTTCGTAGCACGTACTTTTCAAATATTAAAATTTTATATGATATTAACATACGTAGCAAAAGTTAGTAATAGTCAAACATGCCTTGATAAAAAAGGCAAAAAAAATGTGTCATTGTCTTTTGAACAGATGGAGTATAACTAAACATCATGTCATATGAAACTATGAAAGGCATCTTTACTCTTTCTACTGCTGCCCTATTCCAACACACAATCAAAATCTGATCAAAACAAGGGTAAAAGTTGCTTAAATTCACAAAAGTGTTGATTAGATAACCAAAGTGTTGCAAGAACAAACGTCTAACAAGCACCGTCCCTCTCCTTTGAATTTTTAATACATCCCACCAGCAGTGTTCAATCAAAAGATTCAAAACATGTGCAAAAACTAAACACAGAATGCGGGAGAAAAAAAATGACCCACCACATCAATTTGTGCACAAAACGAAAATATTGTATAAGTTGATAATACACAATTTCAGTTAGTCAATCACTTCCCCCCAAAACCACCATTTTCCAGGTAACAAAATTTCAATATTTAACCGTTCATGCTATTGCTATACAACCTCATTATCAGTGTCACTTGCGCTACTTATTTACAGAAACCAACAACCCGGCCACCTACAATGCATCCAATATTTCATCCTTCTTTTGAGCGCAAATCTCCCCGAGAGCAAGTACTTCCCCGACTCTAAGATCACTCTTTTCTGTCTCATCCCCTGGCCAGCACTCCCGTGTCCTCCCGTTAAGATCAACAAACTGACATGCCATTGAAGCGAAGTTCCTTCATTTCCAAAAAGGCAATCTTGTTCAAGGACATGGGAACAATCGAAAGCCTGAATGCCCAAAATATAAAAATTAAACCTGTACAGTCCTCGTAATCACCCCTGGTTAGATGTAAATTTCGAGCTATCGTCTGCTAGGGTCCATGAAAGCAAACTCCCGCCAGAATCCCCGCTAAGCAACTGTTTGAGATCAGTTGTAAGGTGGAGGGCAGTGACTGGATACTTGTGAGACTTCAGAACCTTATGTAGAACCAACCGGTATTCTGGCATTTTATTCCCGAGATTTAAACCACCAGTCAAACTTCCAGTCGGTTTTGTTTGGGAGGAGGCTTCCTCAGAGTAGTGAATCTTTTTCCATATCTTCACAGCCCCGCTCTGGTGACCAGAGACGTACCAATTAGTATCCTGCCAATCGGAGAAGGTACAACCAGTAAGCGATAGTATGAAATCCGATGGAAGTTGTGATGTGTTCACGACAGCAAGGCAGTCGCCGTTGATGCTCCAAATAGCAAGTGTGACACCAGCTGCAGTGGAAATTTCCCCAGTCAAATCATTCACATAAATGGCGGACACTGGAGTAGAGAACTCGGGGAGCTGCCTCACAAAAGCCAAAGAGCTAAGATCCCATATTATAACACTACAATCATCTGATCCGCTCACAATCATCATATAAGGCTGACTAACATGAAGGCAATTTATTTTGGCTGTGTGCGCGCAAAGTGACTGCTCCAATTGCAGCTGCCTTAGAGCACGAGGTCCATCTTTGACAATTCTCCACACACACACCAGACCATCATCTGCCCCCGTAACCAGAATCTGACCATCATGGCTAGCACCAGCGCATTGTATCTGGCTACCTCCATGGAGGTTTTCATGAGTAGAGAGAAGCCTATCTTGATCATACCCAAGAAACCTCAAACTACGATCAGGGAAACCCCAAGCAACATACTTGGCATATGTACTGGGTTTCAGCAAATTATTCGCTCCCGCCACCAGAATCTTGTCATTGAAAGTGACGATCTGAGATATAGAAGATGCATGCTTACGAATCTCATGTGGTACGAGATGCTGAGAGTGCTTCAGAGGATGAGGAGGAAGTTTCCGATCAGACCGCCTTTTGGGATGGGGCTTTTGGAAGAGCTGTTTTGGTGTCTGTCCGAAGTGATTAATCTGTGCTAAAATCGAGGCTTTCATTGCAGGATCTGTTACGGAGTCAATATCAACACTGCCTTCATATGTATAATGGTAGAAGACATTCACAGCTTCCTCAGCAGCCTATCATTCGGGGTGAAACAATGTTAAAAAATTGTGAAAATAAAAAGAATTCAAGTGTGCTGTTTAAGATAAAGTCTTGAACAGAGAAACACATAGAAATGCAACATAAACTCGTCTAGATAAGGTTAATAACTGAAATATGGGAGCAGTGTCTGTCGGTGACATGATGAAAGTGAACTAGAAGACTGCCACCAATGTGATTTAAATAATGAATGTGGAGATGAAAGCATTATGTTGGACCTCTAAAATTCCTACAGAGATGTTATCACTCCTTCATTCTAAAAGAAGAAAAGGAATGATCAACATCAGAACTGTGGTCAGCACAGGAGCCTATTCTACTTTAAAATTTTCATTATGGTGGATGATTAGGAAGATTTCACCAATTCATCTGATAGATAAGAAAATGGTTCACATCCACCTGTTCAATCAGAGGTTTACACACACAGATAACTATGCTTATGGAGGGAGAAAGGAAAGCCAAAATTGCCCACCTTCCCTCTCTGCTTGTATCCAAAGATAAGGTCAATCCAGTGATGCAAATTCACTGAAACATAGTCTGACTCCAATGCTTCCCTGTGTTTCTGGATGAACTCTTTAAAACTGCCTTTTGCCCAAGGAGGTAATATGACATGATTAACCTATCACATATCAGCATCAGTTAAAATGAATTTTACCCTGTGAAAATTTCATAATGGAAGTGCAGGAGTGTCGTAACAAAAAGACAAACCTTATCTCCTGATTGTTTCTCTCCCAAGTCAAGGTCGAACCTGTTTTCCAAAATTTCAGGTAGATAGAAGAATTCTGGAATCAATTCCTTAACGTCTGAGGTATTTCCTCTTCCTGCAGCACTTGTCCAGGTATCCTTTATACTATTGAATAGGCGATCAGCATGATCAAACTGTCCACCCTGTAACTTCTGGTTCTCAGCACTGAATGGTGGCAAGCGAATAAGGTAAAAGAGAACAATCCCCGCGCTTGAATAATGAGAACCATAATGAAACTTGGGAACTTCTGGATCATCCCAGCTCTCAAACCTGATGTATAAAGAATATGAGTAAACATGCATGTTAATTATAGCAAAGGAAACTTAGGAGGGAAAGTTTAAAAAAAATGCAAATGATTAATTACAAGCTACTCCCTCCATCCAAAATAAAAGTCTCACTTCAAAACTAGTTTGGAGATAACCTAAATTCCTATTATAACCTTACATAACAATTAAACTAAAGTATTCTCTAATTACGTTTCTTTAGGATTAGCACATTGTAACATCATTTCAGGGTATTAATGAGATAAATGGGTACAATATTGATGCATTTAGAAAAAGAAGAAAAAAAACTTGTATTTTGCTCAAATGATACTTTTTTTTGGGACAGAGGGAGTATGGTGTAGCTTAATGGTGAAAAAAGGACAACCTTTTCTTGAATTCCTCTTCTCCTTCTTGTGTTTGACATCCCATGGGTTTGTCAAGCCTTCGGAATAATTTGGGATCTGACAAGTCCAGATTCTCGCTCTCATAATCTGCCAGAACCCAGGGAAAGACTGGGTACTGGGTTAGGTCACTATATCCGCGGCCAGCCAAAGTATTTAGGTGCATTAGATATTGAAAATTGCTGATTTCTCCATTTTGCCATCTCTTGGAAAATGATTTAGCCACAACCTTGAAAAGTCGACTGCCCTCATTACTTTCCTGTTTTGTTGATCCTGAAATTGTTGTGTCCAACCTGTTGATGGTGCCAGCTTTAGAAAAGTGCATATAAAATTACAAATAGAACTAGATATTGTCCTTAGAGTGCACTCTTTTGGGGCTAAAAAAATCACCTTCTAAATAGTTATCCCAATACATACTTAAACACATTTGTACTTGTAAAATCAATCAAATCATTAAAAAAGAAACATATCCACATAGAACCACAGATTTTACCTATGAGACACAAACCGTCAGTATTTGTTCAATATCAATTTACTAATTTAACTGTCAAGTGAGCAAAGAATGATTATTTAAGGAGCAACTTGACAGATACATAGCTAGTAGGAGAGACGAGAATAGCTTACATGCTATTTCTTGGCAAATTCATGGCAATTAAGTTCTTAAATACTTCCTCTCTCTCCTTCTTGTGGAAGACAAGAAGATCATTGCAACCATCCATACTAAATAACTCAATTGCCACTGGTCTGAGTTGATAATCACGCTTCAAAAGCTCATGGACACTATTTAGCTTCCACATTCTCCAGAGATGAGGCACATTACCACTAGCATATAACTTTTCTTTTCCCCAAGCACCCCCATTATATGTCCATGCTCTTCCCCCAACATTTGCCTTTACAGTTGCACCCCAAGAAGAAATTGATTTCAAATGAGAATCCATACTGAGAGATGATTCTTTCTTCACACCCAAAGCCTGGTCAATTACTGAAAGATCATCTTCACTTTCTTTCTCGTATATGCACCCAGAATCATCAACATAAAAGTTCTCAATGATGTATAACGATTGTTCTCCAATCAGAAATAAACCATCATGCTTATCAAGACCAACAACTCTTTCACAATTATATTTGTATTTTATCCTTTCCCGAGGTTCCAGATAAGGCCTGATCAAGAATTCACCATTATCATTCGACTCCTTATCAGATTTTTCCTCCAACACTCGCACTTCATCAATTCGCATAGATGAAGACTGCCTTGGAGACCCAATATCTGACCTCCCATAAACACTTTCTGCTTTTTGGAAGGATGCAGAACTAGACTGAGCACCAAAGTCAACAGCAGAATGAACATTTGCTTCACAAATGCTGCTATCTCGATCATCATTCCATCCAATTCTACTAGAATCAACATTTTTGACATCATCAGACTCTTTCAGACTCGATTCATGATACAGCTCATCAACAAACGAACCTTGCTTTGGATTTCCATTAATAAGATTGAAATATGAATCAGAATCCTCAGAGGCGTTCAGTTCATTTTCTGCTCTCTCCTTAGTCACTTCAAAGTCCCCTAACTCAAATTGTCCATGCAGAACATTTTGAATGGTATCAATTCTTAATTTGCGCCTTTCAAGCTTTTTGCGCATCCTATATGGACCTTCAATTGGACAAAGCTGCCATTCTGGCTCCCCGCCAGTTGACGATTTGCACATTGGGAAGATTCCACGCTCATGCGCAAGCTGCTGGAGATGTGTGTGCCATTCACTTTCAGCATGGAGCACCCATCCATACTTATCTTGGCGGACAACTCTTAATTCTGTAGCCATTGCATCTCGGAC
>JAULKJ010000007.1:693827-705731 GCA_032355405.1 Rubia balearica
GGAGGGAGGATTTTCTTAGCTGGAGAGTAGAGAGGGTCTCCAAATAATGTATTTTAAAAAAATACAGAGCAATTAATATATTTTTAACTTAAACACTGAGTTCTGTAATTTAAATATTAATTTTTTTTAATTCAGATACCACTTCGTCCCAGACTAACGCATGGAATCTTTATTACGAGATCCAAAACATATGTTTGAATGATAATACTCCCTTCATTCCTATGTTACTGTCACCATAGGTTTAAATTATTAGATATAGGTGAAGAAAATAAGTGGATGGAATTGAATGTAGAAAAGCAAAGTGTAGCAAAAATATAAAAGAAACTACACAAAAAGGAAAGTGTGTCGATGATAGAGGAAGTATCTTTAATTGAGTATGCTACTGACACGTCAAAATTTAATGTTTAGAAATAATTTGTTATGACGAATTCGACAATATCACATTAAATGTTATTTATATACTGTATTATATATTAGTTCAAATATATGGTCAAAGTATCAAATTTAGACTAGATTTTTGTTTGGTGCTTTTCAGTTTGAGATGGAGAGTGTAATGTCCTATTTTATAAAATATTTCTTATATTTTCACATTCGACACGTTTCATAAATTTAAGAAATGCCGTCTTTCCTGAAATATATATAATGTAGGAAGTTACTTATATCATAAGAATTGATAAATGCAAAATTTTCAACATGGTTTCGTAGTTTTTCACATCATTTTTGCAGCAGTGATCAAGTTTATTCATATCGATAATATTGTTTTCGTATACATGGTTACAGATTTGGCCTATCAAATAATTCATCTATATCCACTTCTTGTTAACCGGGTCAACCAACAAGGTTTTTCTCCTCTGCACATTCTAGCTAGCAAGCCTTCAGCTTTCAGAAGTGGAAGCCATATCAGGCGATTTAACAAAATCATATACCACTGTGAGTTTCTCCGTTCCCCTTTGAAGCTAAAGAAAATTTCATGCGAGTAAAAGAATATTGAAAAAAATAATAATTTAAAAATATATGTTATGATGAATCCAACAACATATAACACAATAATAGTCTGGCATGTATAATAATATAATTTAAAGGTCGAGGTTGCCGCAGTTCAACTTCCAAAAGTTAAAATGTGCTATTTTTGTTGGGACGGAGGTAGTATATGTACGAGATTCATCCCCAAAGACGGCGCATTTGATTTTATCGACTAACTCGTACCTTTAACATTTTACAGGCATATTTGTGGATGAGTTGGTGCCTCAAACACTTCCTGGACAGACACATATATTTGAAGGAGTGTACAACGAAAGTGCAGAAAAGTGTCCAGAAAACTACCAAACCTGTTTTAGCTTTGCTTGGCTTTTGAACAAAGTATTTTGCTTGATTCGTGAGTAATCAAAGGCACCTAACAAAATGGGTTATTTGGCCTCAATTTAAAGTATTTATTCTGATTAACCCACTTTTCATCTTCATTTCATAGTATTGGGTAGTGGAAAGGACAATCAAGATGCAGAGAATCCCAAACCTTGTAAGAAAACCAAAGGTGAGTGGTAACATTTCATATTTTTTGGCTGATTATCGGAGAGAAAATTAGGTTATAGAGAGTAGTATCCTTCAATTCTCAAATAAGTTATCTTTTGAGAAAAAACCAATACAAAGGAACTTATTTATTACTTCCTCCGTTCCAGTTCATATTGTTGTACTGTTACTTTTTTACAATTTTCAAAAATCATGTTAGCCCATCAATATCTCTAACTACCTATAATAGTGTCATATAAAAAGTTGATATTTGAAAAATAGACATTAAGACAAATCTAACAAGATCTCACATGATATTTTTAAAAATTTATATATTAATTTAGATTTATCGTCAAATTTTACTCCTTCTGTTTCTCTATAAGTGACACTATAGGTTTAGGTGCTTGGATTTAGGTGAAGAAAATGAGTGGATGGAATTAAAAGTAGAATGTAAAAAGTAGAATGAGTGGATGAAATTGAAGAAATATTACCAAAAATGGAAAGTGTGTCAATATAAAAGAAACAACTCAAAAAGAAAAATGTGTCAGTAATAGAGAAACGGAGGGAGTACAAAGTTTGATCCCAGAATAGAGAAAGTTTCAGGAAATGCGGCATTTCCTCAACTTTATGGACAGTCCACTGTACTTTGTACGTTAAATGTCGTGATTTTTTAATAAAATTTAAATATTATCTTGTAAAAGTTAAAACAAATAACAATATGTATTTGAATGTGAAAATATAAAATGTAAAAAAATATTTTTAAATTTAGTATGTAATTTAACAAATGCAGTATATAAGGTAAAAAAATAAGTGATCCGTCTATAAATTTATGGCCATACCGCCGGTCCCACTCTTGAGAAAAATACGTAAGAAATTATGAATTTGGGATGGAGGGAGTACACAATATATAGAAATGCTATGTAATAATGAATTCGTTTTTACCTCATCTTTTCAGGAGAGGAGGGACGCACGGCAATCCACAAAAGTGGGCATCATCTTTTCCCAGCTAATTGCATTACTTGCTTTGATGCAATAAAGTTTCTCTCCAAGGCAATGCTAATCATCTTTGGCTTAGGTAAAAAAACACCCTCAACATTATCTAAATGAAAGAAAAAAAAAGGAATTTGGTATCCAAAACCGATCAGGATATAAATAAGGGTTTGTTATCTAATCATTCTGAAGACTATATAATATTTGTGTTTGATAAAAAAAAGTACTGTCATTTGTCTACCATGACCAGATATGATCCCCATTTTAGTTAAATAGCTTTCGCTATAAAAATTATCATTTCCCTTAAATTATTCATCTCTTTATATTTTCATGAAGTAATTTGAACTAGAGAAAATCTCAGGAAATGCGCTCTGTTCATAAGTTTATGGATAGTTTACTGTATCTTTTACCTTGAACATTGTAATTTGTTATAAAATTTACATATTTTATTTTAAAAGTTAAAACAAGTATTAGTGTGTATTTAAATTTGAAAATATATAAAATAAAAAAATACTTTTGAATTTTTGAATTTAGTATGTAATTTAACAAATGCAGTGTATAAGGTAAAAATATGTGGACTGTCCATAGGCTTATGGATAGATTACCTATCAAAAGACCCACCCTTTGAACTACACAGTAAAATTTCAGGTTCACGAGAAGTAGTGAAGATCGAGGAGAGAAAGAAGAAGCATGTATGGTCTAACCAGGTGTTGGATGAGCTTCTTCAGCAAACGTCGTCGTATGAATACGAAGACGACGGACGCAGTCCTCAACGGAAATCAGTAGATGGAACAACCCCTTACTCTTTTAAGGATGGTGGCGATGTCACTTTTTCGACTTCTGTTTTCACTTCGCAGTCTCAACTCGATGACGATGAAACGACCTCGCAAGATAATGATGGAAGCAACACCAATGGTATAATAACTGATCGTGTTACATCTACGTTTTATATGATTGCATGCATATACTATACATGATTAAAAACTAGTTATCGGATCAGGTTGGCCGGGGTTTTTTCCCAGTAAGATGCGATACTTTTACTGTACTAAATTAAATTGACAGAATTTGAAAATTGTTAAATAGATTTCTTGCAATTTAATTAGCCTAGAATGGATTAGTACTTCCTTCCGTCCGCCCCAACATATTATTCATACTTTTCATTTTAATCCATCTCAACGAAAGATTTCTATTTTGACTTTTTTTATTAATTTAAACTGCAATTTGCAGCTAAAATTTGATAGTTCATTTTAATCTTCCACTTCCCTGACACATCACCACGCATAATTTATGCTTGCATTGTACATGTGAAACATGTAATCTTATCAACAGATTCTTAGTGTTTGTAGGAGAGAGAAAGCGAATGTGGGAATTGAGTAAGGAATTGAGTAAGGAGACAGCCATCCTAATTGCAGCCAGAAACGGCGTCGTAGAAATGGTGGACAATATTCTTCAACGTTTTCCGGTAGCCATACATGACATGAATGCCGACAAGAAAAACATCGTCCTCTTGGCGGTGGAGTACCGGCAACCAGACGTTTACCAGCTTCTGCTAAAGAAGAACCACGTGAAAAACACCATATTTCGTAAATTTGATAAAGATGGCAACAGCGCCTTGCATCTTGCTGCAAAACTTGGAGACCATAAACCCTGGCTTATACCTGGATCTGCTTTACAAATGCAATGGGAGATCAAGTGGTACGAGGTAATGTAAAAGAAATGAACATAATACATTTATTAGTGTTAGTAATATGGAAATATATATGAGATGGTCTCCAATAAGACAGCCTGAAGAATGAACAGATCTGTAGTTCTTTTTCCATTTCCCTCCATATTTCCTATCCTGTTGGAAAGAATTGGAGAAATGTCCCTGCAGAAGATGTGGAGAAGAATAGGGAAGAATTGCATCCCTGCCTAAAGTTTCAACCGTTTACAACATGACTATGTGAAAATATAAACTCTCCTTGATTTCTTTAATGAAGTAAAAATTTAAATTTGGAATAACCAATAAGACAGTTTTAGAAAAGATCGTCTTTCGATGGACAAATAGAAAGACGAGGTTGAATTAGAATTATAGAAAAGCAAAAGATTTTAGTTGTAATATTAAACATTTATTAAGCAACGTGCAGTTGTTATAAGTTTATGACTTAATTAATGCAACCCAAAACTTTTATTTTAATTTTTTTCTAATTTACAGTTTAAAGTTTAGTTTAAAGTTTAGTTTTTTCATGACTTAACCAACATTCTTCAAGAGCTAAAATCAACCAATTAGCAGTACTAATCTCTTTTACTATGCCATATATAAGCTAGATTTCCCCATGGGAGCTAGCGCATCCCATTTTGATTTTATTTTTGGCCTAATTTTTTTATAAATGTTATTTTTCACATTTTTTATAAATGTTTTACAGTTAACAACATCATATAATCATTTTTCACTTCTCCTTGTGTCTAGTACGTCAAGTTCTCCATGCCACTACATTTCTTCGCCAAATTCAACAGGCAAGGAAAGACCCCTCAGGACATCTTCACCGAAACCCACAAGGACCTCGTCAAGAGCGGCGGCGACTGGCTCACCAGCACCTCCAAATCATGCTCCGTCGTGGCGGCGCTCATAGCCACCGTGGCCTTCGCCACTTCCACCACCATCCCCGGCGGAGTCAAGCAAGACAAGGGAACGCCGACATTGGAATCCGAGCCGGCGTTCAGCGTCTTCGCCATAGCTTCACTCATCGCGCTCTGCTTCTCCGTCACGTCGGTGGTGATGTTTCTTGCCATTCTCACCTCTAGGTAAACATTCTAACCTCATCCCAGCAAAAATGATACATTTTGACTATTGAAAATCAGTGGAATTAATTTTTAATTATTAATATTTTTATTTATGTGTGTAAAAAAATCAGTATAAATAATAATTTGAAAATATATATTAGTATGATGAATAAAAAACATATACTCCTTCCGTCCCAATAAATATGGCACATTTACTTTTTTCGAGTCAAATTTTGTAAACTTTGACTCAAAATATAAATTAATATACTATACTATTTAACAGAAATATCATGTGAGATATTGTTAGATTCATCTTAATATCAATTTTTTATACAAAATTGTTGTACGTAATTAGAGATATTGACGTCAAACATGATGTTTGGAGACCGCAAAAAAGTAAAGAGAGTCTCAGGAAAGGCAGTTTTTTCTTAAGCTTATGGACAGTCCACTATATTTTTTATCTTAAATGTTGTAATTTTTTATAAAATTTAAATATTGTTTTCTAAAAGTTAAAACAAGTAATATTGTGTATTTGAATATGAAAATATAAAAATACATAATGTAATTTTTTTAATTCCTAAATTTAGTACTCCCTCTATTTTGTTATTTATGTCACACATACTATAAATGAATGTTTTCTTTTATTTGACATATGGAAAGATTCTTTCAATTTCATCCACTCATTCTACTTTTTACTTTCTACATTCAATTTCATCCATTCATTTTCTTCACTTAAATTCAAACAACTAAACCTATGATGTCATAAATAGAAAACGGAGGGAGTAATAGAGTACTCAATTATATAAATAATATATAGTAAAGAAATTGTAATTTATTTAAACATAACAAATATTTTTAAAATCATATTGATATTTAAAATAGTAAGTAAAATTACAATTTATTTTTATTATATTATAATAATACTTATATTTTATTTAATTCTAAAATTTTAATTAATAAAGTAATAACATCATTTTCATTCAACTTCTTACTTTCACTATTCACTTTTAAGAAAAAACTACTTTAAAAAATTATTATATATAGCAATGATTAATTATGAATATATATATTTCACGTTGTTGTGAGTACATTATTCATAATTGATATTTTTTTATACATAATTTACTTATATTTTTACAAAATATTTGATATATAAATATAATTTTTTATTAATCGACAAATAGTAAATTAATATTTAATTTTTATAAATTAAATATAATATTAATATATGTTTCACTTATTTTAAATTGTGCATCACATGAGTGTTAACATAGTATTCTTGGTCATTTTAAATAATTTATAAAGTATGTAATTTTAGTTGACACGAATTAAAATAAAAATTATGTCAATATATTTTGAACGGCTTGAGTTATGTTTTTAACTCAAAAAGATAATGCTCCAAGATTGGATTATTGTGATTTTGACCAATTTTTAGTTGAGATCTTCTCAAGGAAAACTGGTTTATTCATAAGCTTATAAGCTTATAGATAGTTTGGCTAACATTTTAGCTTAAAAATATATTTTTTAAAATTAAATATTATATTTTATAAGTTATAACAAGTAGGGCCCTATTCTCCTAAACTTATCTGAACTGGTCTGATTTGATCTGATTTGATTCGATCTAAACTGAACTGATTTGAACTGGGCTGAATTGAATTGAACCAAACTGAAATACAGATAAACTCTGGATAACAGGGTCTAATAATAAATATTTGAATGTGAAAATATAAAAATAAAATATTATAAATATATTTTTAAAATTTAGTATGTAATTTAACCAATGTTACAACTATTTCATAACTTAATAAAGATAGGTTAATCTCTCCTTAAATATTTTTAGTTTACAGGAGATTTTATTTTCATTTGACCTTGTTATTCAATTTATCCCCTCTCGGACTGGCACACACGCGCCATACGCGCACAACAAGTCACACACGCCCCTTACGCGCAAAACTGGCCATACACGCCCCTTACGCGCACATAAAATACTTTATATACAGCACCGTGCTTCAGTCTGTTCCTCATTTTACAGTATTATCCTCCAAAGTCCTAACCCTAGCCCTAAATTCATTGATCGGAAGAAATTCGTCGGGATATCGTAAATTCTACGCATCGATTTCTTCTTCAAATTGATCGCTCACTTAGATTCCGACCTGAATCTCCAAACCCCAGTCCTAATTCCATCGATTGAAAGAAATTCATCTGACTTGGTTCCTCTGATCTCTCGCCGCACATAATTTCGATTCGATTCGAAATCAAGAAATATCCTCATCAAATTCAAAGAATCAGAGGATTCGCGCCCCTGAGTTGAAGTTCGCGGCGCCTCGAGAAGTTGAAGGTTGTCGGATCCGCGAAGTCTTTGACGGTGGAAGTTGATTGATTCATCCCGCTAGGGTTTCGCTGCCGAGAGTTCTTCAATCATCTCATTGTACTTGGTTTGATCTTTACTTGCATTGTTGGAAAAAATAGTACTTGTGCTTTCTAGTTTTGTACTTGTGTTATCTTGTTTGAGCACGATATTAAAGAAATTGGATTCCTTTTTTTTTTTATCGTTTTGTTGGTCATTGCCATATTGTTTATTGTTTATCATCATCTGGGTCGAACGAATAAAACAAGCATGGCAGTTTATTTTCAGTTCAAAAGTTCGATTGTTAAAGAATCTATCCCAGTTGATGGGCCCTTTATAACTGTTGGGGATTTGAAAGAAAGTATAATTGAACGTAAGCAGTTGAGGAGAGGTAAGAGAAGAATTGATTCTGACCTGGTCATCTCCGACTACAATACCAAGGTAGATTACCTTGATGATGGAGCGTTGATCCCCTGCTACACAACTGTGTTGGTTCGTCGTGTCCCGGTTCAGGCCTCATTTCCGATCATAGTTAATCCACCACCAGTTCCAGCTGAATCCGAAGAGCTTGAAGTAGTGGAAAGGGATCCTGATGATTTGGAATGGGAGGAATTACTTAGAGTTATAAATTCAGATCCTTTTGAGCCTGAAAGCTTCCAATCTCAGTCACAGAATCCTGCTCCTCTTTCCACTGAAATGAATGAAGACAGTAAGATCAAGGCCTTAGTGGAGACACCAGCCTTAGATTGGGGGCGGCTTGGTGGACGTGGTTTTGGTGGAAAAATGCCACCTCAAAGTTATGTTTGTCACAGGTGTAAGGTTGCAGGTCATTTTATTCAGTACTGTCCTACTAATGGTGATCCTGATTACGACATCAAGAGGTTGAGACCTCCAACAGGTATTCCAAAATCTATGTTAATGGCTACACCTGATGGCTCTTATGCATTGCCAACAGGAGCTGTTGCAGTTCTGAGACCAAATGAAGCTGCTTTTGACAAAGCAATGGAGGGAGTGCCATCGAGTGCTCGCTCTGTTGGCCATCTTCCACATGAACTCTACTGTCGAATATGCAAACAGGTTATGAAATATGCTGTTCTTACTAGCAGGTGCTGTTTTGATAGTTTCTGTGACAAATGCATCAGAGAACGTATCATCACCAAGGCTAGCTGTGTGTGCGGGGCAACAAACGTGCTTGCTGATGATCTTATTCCAAACGTGACTTTGAGGAACACGATCAGTCGTATTTTACAGTCAAAGTCCAGCAGCAGCAGCGGAGAAGCTGAAAAACAAGTTGTTGAAGACAAGCATGAATCAGTGAGCGTGAAGGAATCAGCACCATCAGCATCTCAAGAAAGTGCCCCTCTCGCTGATGAAGATGTACAACAGAGACCTGTTTTCGATGAGGCAGCAAAGAAGAAAGCTCAAGAAAGTACACCAGCAGCAGCTCAAGAAAATTCTCCTCTGGCTGATGAAGATGTACAGCAGAGACCCCTTTCCGACGAGGCAGCAAAGAAGAAAGCTCGCCTGGCTATGCCTGTTGCAGCCGAGAACAACATGATGTCCATGGGTGCTTATAATCCCTACTGGGGAGGTATGCAACCCGGAATGAATGCATTTATGCCATATGGGGGTGGTTATGATTACGGCTATGGTTATGGCTATGGTTTCGGGCCAATGAACATGCCATTCGGAGAGCAAGGCATGGTGGCCTCTGGAATGGAATCCAATGCCGAAGCCAGGAGAGCCAACGGAAAGAGAAAACGTGACACTGTGAGCTCGAGCAAAGCACCTAAAGATGGCAGTGGTAACATGTCTTCATCGAAATTCAGATCCCAGGATGCTCCACCTGCTACGAGTTCCCATCATCCCCATCGAAGGCACTCTGATAGGCCTTCTCCTGATCGACATTCTCGTGATCATTACCGGGACAGTGACCATAGCCGTGTCAGAGATCACTACCTGGATAATAACCACAACCATGATCGAGATCATCCACGCTGGAGCAGCAGCCACCACAGCTCCAGTAGATTGCATCCACAAGGCTTCGGTTTGAGAGATGGCTCGTCCCGAATCAGAGCAAGAGATTAGGAGGGATGGTACTAGGCTGATGAGTGTTGCGTAGAACAAGTTTCTGATTCATGCATATTATGTACCTACTGATGTTCAATAAAGTTGCCTTTCTTCTTAAAACAATCTTATTCATGGATTCAGAAGCAGATTCCAACTTCTGAATACCCAAGTTTTCATATCCTTGTTTTCTCTTGTCAATTTACTGCATTTGGCAATTAGCTAAAAGTTAAAAAATCATAATTTGAATGAATTGAAGTGCTGATAAAATGGAGAAAACATGACCTTAATTCTGTTCAATCTGATAAATGTAAGCTCAGCATTCGGATTTTTTCACAAAAAGAAAGGACGTGTCTGAGTTTACTCGGTTTCTGTAGCAGTTTCCTGTGTAAGCTTTACAAGTGCTTAATTATGCTTACTTGAGGAAGCTTTTGGCATGTTTAGTACTGCATCAATATGATTAGGCATAGTCAATCACGACTAATGGTGTGGTGCATCAATAATTAAGACAACGCGAGCCAACGTTAGAATAAGATCAGTTAAGTACAACAGCACAGACGTGATGTCCATTGAGCATCACGTTTTCTCCATCTCCTTCTGCTCACGGTCAAACATCGATCATGCTAAATTACTAATTAATTTATAACACTATTATATTCCCTTCAAGAATGAGTTGCACATTGTTCTAATACATTTTTAATCATCGTGTACTTAATATATACTCCCACTGTCACACCCACTGGAGGAGGTACATGGGGGACCGGAGTCCCTCCAGTCCCCGCCAAGCAAAAATTTTTGGGTATTTTCAACGTAAATTTTTTTTAATTTTTTTCCAGCCCTCTCAAGTACAGGTAAAATTGACAATTTTTTTCCCCTTTGTATATCAACCCCCGCCATGAATTCTTTCTGGCTCCGCCCCTGGTCACACCAGTTTTGGCCTATTTACTTTTTCAAGTTAAATTTGGTGAACTCTGACTATAAATATAAATTAATATATTTCTAATAACAATACCATGTGACATACGGTTAAATTCATCTTAATATCTATTTTCTAAATATCAAATTTTTATTTGGAACTGTTACATTACATGCATATAACTAGAGATATTGACGGTTAAACATGATCGTTGAATATCGTGAAAAAGTAAATAAGCCAAAACTGTTTGGACGGAGGGAGTATATATTAATGACTTTTAATAAGTGATAATTTTTAAAAACATACTAAGACCATCTAACCGTATATTTTATGATAATATTATTACTTATCTAATGTATTTAAAATTACTTATTATCATTGACGACAAATCACACTCATAATCCCTAATCATGTATTTTTTATTAATGACAGCACATGCCTCAATTCAGAATTGAATTAATAAATAAGTGTATTAAGAAATGTTATTTTTTCACTCAGTTTAGGAATTTGTTTTTAAAAATGAGAAATGTTACTCCCCGTTCCCATCCGAATCTCTACACTTTTTGGTCAAATTTTCCAAATCATGTTTAACCATCGATAACTTAAATTATGTATATCAAAGGTGTATTAAAATTTGATATTTAAAAACTACATTATGCAGGGAGTACTCTGGCAGTATCTCATACTATAATGATATTGGTACCTATATATTAATTGAAATTTATGGTAAAACGTGTCATGAGAACGTTGACAAAAAACATGTGCATATTCGGATGAAACGAAAGGAGTAATAATATATAACTTAATTAATCTAAATTATATCCAACCAAATTCATGTTGATTTGTACTGTTTTGAATTGAAAGGCATATAATTAACCTCAATAGAACCTTATAAAATTGAGATACTTAATTTATCTCATAATATAATTGTACGGAGTATACATTTTTTAAAATTATTTTGACCATTAGTAATTTGATGGGTGGAAATTGTAGAATTTATATCAACAAATTTATTGTAAAATATGTTTTCATAACATATGCTACCATATGTTGGGTTAATTAATGTATGTATTAAAAAAATGATTTTTTGGAACAAAGAAAAATACGGAGGGAAGATTTGCCGTCCAAAATTCAAAGGGAGAGCTATAAATACTGTCACGTGTTCAAACCATAAATGAAAGGGTACACTAAGCAAAATAATATTACCAAAACAATTCGATAACATTTTATAGTACTATTATTAACGTTCAAAATCAAAGCTAGCTTGCGTTCCCATTTCATACGGTGATTAATTTATTTATAGATAGCCGATGTA
>JAULKJ010000007.1:705831-726160 GCA_032355405.1 Rubia balearica
CATAGTAACAAGCGAAACTTACATGTAAAGAAAAGTGTTTCTATCATAAAACCAATTGTTACTATGTAGATGTGATCTATGATCTTATATATTAAACAAGTACTTTGTCAATCACTAATGTGAGATTTTCAAACACGCCCCCTCACGTATAATGGTATTATTCAGCGCAAACGTACAGAAAGGAATTACAGGCCTTTCAATGAGAATATATGTCCACTGGGCTAATCAGGCCAACATTGGTACTATGTAGATACCATGTAAGAAACTTGAGTTTCTATTATAAAATCAGTTGGTACTATGTAGAGGTAGGTGACCCATGATCTTATATATTAAACAAATATTTTGCCAACTACCAATGTGAAACTCTCAAACATAAAGACTCGTACCCCTTTTTCCATTTATTTTCTTCTTGGGTGAATCATGATAATCTTCTCATTCCCATATATATATATATATTATGTATGTATGTGTGTGGGGGAATTTTTATATGCATAAATGAGAGTCTACTACAAAATTACCAAGGGCTTGATGGAAAACCATGATTTTAAATTACCAAGTTATATTTCTAAAAAATATAAACAGATTTTCCTTTACTTTTAATACAACTGTACAAGTCACTTTTAATTATATGAATTATTCCATAGGATACAACCTAATTTTATGCTTATAAGAGAATTTATACTCTAATTGATAAGAAAGTAGGACTAATTCAAAGGGTGCAACTTACTGCATCTATCTTCAAGGAGGCATATTGAAAAAAAATCAGTGTTAAATACTCCTTTGCCTATGAATACGCTAACTCGTGAGTTAGTAAAAGTATACCTGCCTGTCCTAATTATAATTAAGGGTCTTTTTTTGAGGTTATAATAATCAAAGGTTTTAATTGTCTTAATTTGACTTGATAGAGATGTAAGCAACTGTCAAATGAACCTTACACCATGCAAAGTAAAGTTACATCATATTCTTCGGAGCTAGTATTTTATTGAACTGAACTAAAGTTAAACATAGAAATTAAGAAAAATAGATCAAAACTAAGTTAAATAGTACTTCCTCCGTCCCAACTCTATTTGCAAAGCAATCATTATCACGTTGTTCAAGAAACACGTTTATCATTAATATCTTTACCAACACATAATAATAGTATAAAAAGTTGATATTAAAAACTACTTGTTACAAGAAATTGAACAATATCATATATGATAATATTATTACTCATAAATCTATCAAATATGTGGTCGAATTTTATAGTAAATAGTGTAAAAAAACATGAGTGCAAATAGAGCTAGGACAGAGGGAGTATCAGTTCAGAATTTTATTAAACTAAACTGAACTGCAGATAAGTTTGAGAGTTTTATTATGAATTTGGGGACTTAACTATAAATTGGATAAAATTGGGGGATGAGTGGAGTCATTTAACCCTTGTTTTAAGGGTAACAGCCAATGAACATGTAAAGCCTCAATGGGAGTGGTGCAACCAACATGAATGCTATGCATTATAATCCCTCTTGACACACTAATTGTATTTTAATGACATGATACTTATCATTACAAGACTAATCAATTAAGCAATATAGAATGTTATCCCAATATTTTGATGAACATATTCTGAGCTAATCACATGAGAAGATAATGGAGATTGTGTGTGATAAGGTAGATTTGGCTTTTGTACAATGTATGACCTAATGAAATTTTACCTAAAACCACACCAAGCATCACTCAACTTTCACTTTATAGGTGTGCAAGAAGTTGCAGCAGGTGAGGAGATCACATCCATTTCCCATTTCACACTTTTTCTTCACTTACTCATGTAATTTGTAAGGTCACTGTGGCTTGTGCTAGTGAAACATGGTAACAAATATTGAAAGAATGAAAAGACAGAGGAAGGTGAAACTCATTTTTACTATGCTCCAATTTTACTTGGTGACATATTCATTGGATTCTTCATTCATCACACTCCCTTTGAGTTTCTAAAAGTGTGATTTTTCTTATTAGAAAAGTTTTTTAGAGTGACGTAACTAACCGTTAAATGTGGTTATTTTATAGTTAATGTAACTAATGGAGGTAATTTACTGTTTATTTTTTATTTATTGCAACGAGGTTCTGATAACTTTTAAAAACTTTAAAAATGTATCGTAATGCATAAATAATTATAATTTGACCATAAAAATTATTGAAATGAGATTTTTCTTGATTCTTTTAACTGTTGGCAAGTCTAACATGGATTTTTTCATAATTAAATGATTCATATTCGAAAATAAAGTAAAATCTGATTTCCTACTCCTTCCAAACGAACCCAACTTAATTTATAAGTACAATTCTATCAAACGCAATCCAAAAATTAGGCCCTAACCCTAACCCTACCATATACTAATATTTGCTAGGGTTGAGTGACATTTTAAGCAATTGCATTACACATTGACATGAAACTATATATTATTCCCCCACTTCTATAATTTCCACTATACTCTTGCATTCCCTTTTGGTTTAAAGTCATGATCTAAATCTTGCAACATGATGGCCAGGGGAGGGGGGGAATCCAAATGGAAACAAATAAAAGAGAATAATAATGGAAAGGAAATTAATGGGGAGAGGAATAAATCCAAGGGGGAAAAAGTGTGGGGGAGAATTATTAATGAGAATGTCAGTACTGGAGGAAGGTGGGTGTGGGTGCTAATAATTTATGAAGGAACCAAAGGATGGGAAAAAAAAATGCAAGGTAGGCATGTTGAGGCAACCTTGTTTGGTTTGGCATCTGAAATTGGTATGAATATGAATATGGTGATAATGGCAGTCACAAGAAGGGCTTGAAGCATGAGTGTGTGGGTGGTGGTGGTGGGTCTTTTTGCATTTTGGTGCAGCAAACAAAGAATCAAAGCTTTCATTGCCCCCCTTCAATTCATTGTGGTCACACTTTTTGGAGCCACTAGTACTACTACTCTTGCTTCCTACCCCCACCCCCCTATTTTGGTTTTGGTTGTTTAGGGTTGTAGTTTTCTGGATGACCTCATTTTTTAACCACGATAGATTTAGGTGTTTTGATTAACTGCATTTCGATTCAGCCCAATCCATACGATTTGTATTATTATAAAATATCCATATGAAAAATACTGTCCTTAACCATACTAACTAGGTTCGACGAAATGTATAAATTAAAATGAGAAGCACGTGTCAAGCATCAACTCGTCATGTTAATTGGGATTCTGCAACCCGACGAATGAACGAGTTAACAATTATATTCAGCAGCCTTCATGTGCCATCCAAATCTAATCAAAGTCACGTATTCATGGTGATCATACTCCACATCTACTGAATCTGAGGAAGAATCGCCACGCTTATTAAGGGGTGATAACTCCACACTTATCAAGCGAGAATCTAATTCTACATAGGGAGAAACTAAACAGAATTCAGGAAAAACTAACCACAAGGTAAATAAATAGAGAATTTCCCCCAAATCTCTTATAGGAGAGAAGGGAAGACGTGGTGTTACAAGGATAGTAGATCCATGTTTGACAGTTTGAATAACGGTTTGAATCCAATATTAGTCTATAGGCACATCAAATTAAAATTAGTTACATCTTAAGTTGATAAAAAAATTTAATACGATGATGTCTAATTAATTATGAAATGGGGCATCAATAATGCAGAGTTAGCTAAGCTAGGGAAACAAGAAAATATACGATTCTGATCAGAAATGAATGCATAAAATTACATTCATCAGAAATTGCATGATAATATTTTTGCCATGCATGCGTTTATCCTCGAAAATAGGAAAATGCACAGTGCATAAATATACCACTCTATTATTTCATTATTATTATTATTATTATTATTATTATTATTATTATTATACATCTCTGTCAGCTTTGAGAAGACAATTGCTATAAATTAATGGTAAATTTCAGTGGTCCTTTAAATTTGGTGTTAGTTTGTTCCCGTTCTGTATGCATCACATCAGCTTTATTAACCGTATCATTATCATATGCATGATTCATTAAAACTCTGGTGCAGTTATTGTTGTGTTACTGAATTACTGTGTGATTTCAGTGTCTGAATCTTACGAATCTTACCTATTTTTCTGCAAAGGTGAGGATACTCAATAATGGATTGTTCTTACTGATATAAAATTTCATGATGTGTTTAAAATAAGCTTCTAAACGAAAGTGGAAGAATTAATTTCAGGTAAGTTGAAGCCGGGTGCTGTGATGGACTGAGGGAGGTTGTTTATTAGGATGATTTTTAGGGCCAATGATAAGTGGTCATGATTTATGCGGGAAGTGCGCAAATTAATACCCCGATTCCTGAGGGCGATATTACAGTTTTAATTGGATTTCTAGTCTGTAATAGTACAGACGGTCTGTCTGGCTGATATGTAATTTAGATATCTTTGTCATATGTTAGTTTTACTATATATTAGTTAGGTTGGATGTCAAATATTTCACTTATTGTAATCGTTGTTCGGCGTTTTCCCCAACATAATTGAATGATTGATTTTTTTTATTTTTTAAAAAACTTATCTCTAATTTAATTCAGTTTTTATTCAAATATGTGGTCAAAGTTAAGACAGTGAATAGTGACATAAAGTGAAATTTGCAGTTTGATCTGAGAGAGTATATTGCATTGAATTTTCAATATAGGGAATGTAGGAAAGATAATGACAAAGTTGGGGATGCTTTATATCGTTGTTGGGGGGTAGAAAATGAAATTTTCATGACTTTCAAATTCTAAATATGCAGCTTAATTATTGCTTGAGATTGAATCCAAAAACTCAGAACAGTGAGATTTGATGTTAGATTTTAAAAATCAAAATTTTGAAAATTCAAGAATCAAAGTTACAGACTTTTAAATAATCATGCCACTGTAAATGAATTGCACCAGTTTTGTTTTAAACAGTCGAGAGTTTAGACAAAAATTATTATGCAATTATTAAATATTTTAATTGGGATGTAGTTTTTTTAAATTTTATAAATAAATTTGAAAAGGATAAAATTTTGATTGATTTTTACAAAAAGATCTATGCCTAAAATTTAGACCGGCTCACATCTAAGCACCTCAATAAATTGATATACACTACATTTACTCGTTATAATTACTATGTAATATTGTAATGCACGATTAATAATGTTGAAATAAACTTTCAATAGATATATAATCCAGATCCATAGTGCACTTATATGGTAACAATTGTCATTTTATAATTGATGTAATTAATGGATTAATTTTATGTTTGTTTTCATGTATTTCAATGAGATTCCTATAACTTTTAAAAACTTTTAAAATGTATCGTAATATATAAACAATTATAATTTGATCATAAAAATTATTGAAATGAGATTTTTTATGTTTGAGATTTTCTCCCAGATCTAATGCTTCCTTGATTCTTAAACATAATGATGTAAATGTTGTCAAAAGGACTGCAAACTTAGCCCAAATTTGATTAGCACGAAAGGTTTACAAGCTTAGCACACAACGACCTAGTTATCATTAACTTTTCCACATCCACCTTCTGCGTACTTCATTGTATATGTAAGCAACTATCTAAACTTGACCTAATCTAACTAAACCCCAAATTAACACCCAATCGTTGTCAAGATGTTAATTCATCCTCGTTCAAATGATACTAGAAACACGGGATGTTAAAACCCAGTAATCATGAACAGTATAACCTAGATTAGAGCATCCATCAGTAAGCATTGTGAAAACTAGAAGAGGACCGGTTGAACTTAATCAAAAAGAGCTGATTCATCAAAAACTCGTCCAACTAAAAATAATGTATGGTTGAAAGTAGAAACCTAGCTAGCACAAATTTGATTCTTAAAGTTGACAACACACCAATATCTCAACCGCCACCATCAGTGCGAGTCTTACATTATAGCAATCTCACATATAATCGAAACGTATAAGGTTGTTAATATAGAGTTGATTTCGAGTAGCCAAATTTGATTCTTAAAGTTGACAATACACCAATATCTCAACCGCCACCGTCAGTGTGAGTCTTACATTATAGCAATCTCACATATAATCGAAACGCGTAAGGTTGTTGATATAGAGTTGATTTTGAGTAGCCAAATTTTCAACTTCCTCGTCCCCTACCATGTACTCGCCCATCATATACCACATATGATGACCAATCTCATCAGGCTGTTGATTCGAAGGAACCAAGTCTTCAACTTCCTCATCCCTGTACTCGAGGTTGTGATCATCAAGGTTGTTGAGATAAGGTTGTTGATTCCCAGGAACCAAGTCTTCGATTTCCTCCTCACCCCCGACAATGTGCTCGACGTTCCGATCCCACAAGTTATCTTCCTCGAGCTGTAGATTCAGATCAGGAACCAAATCTTCAGCATCCCTGACGATCATATCCAACCAAAAACCAATCTCAGCTGGCTGTTGATTCTGAAGAACCAAACATTCAACTTCCTCGGGGGTCAAATCCCGTAAAACATCAATCTCAGGCTGTTGATTGTGAGGAGCCAAATCTTCAACTTCTCCGGCGACCAAATCCAACAAATTATCAATCTCAGGCCGTTGTTGAATCTGAGGAACCAAATCCTCAACTTCCCCGACGACCAAATCCAACAAATTATCAATATCAGGCTGCTGATTCAGATCAGGAGCCAAATCCTCAACTTCCCCGACAATCAAATCTGACAAATTATCAATCACAGGCAGTTGATTCAGATCAGGAACCGAATCCCCAACTTCTCCGACGATCAAAACTGACAAATTATCAATCTCAGGCTGTTGATTCAGATCAGGAACCGAATCCTCAACTTCCCCGAAGATCAAATCTGACAAATTATCAATCTCAGGCTGTTGATTCCGATCAGGAACCAAATCCTTAACTTCCACCAAATCCGACAAATTATCAATCTCAGGAGGAACCGAATCGGACGCGGTTAAATGGACGTCCAAGCGTCTAGCGATATCGTGTTCTAGGTCATCCTCGGCTTTGCGTTTCTTGGAGAGATCCATTCTTTTGTTAATAATATATAATAACCCTCGACTACAATGACAAAGAATGCAGTTTTGTTTTCCTTTTATGAGCCATAATATATTCCTTCTTCGTTTACGAAAGGGATGAAAAAGAAGAAAATTGGATCACGTTTATGTGTATTGAGGTGTTCTAATGTGATAGTAATTGTATTATGATACTAATTAGGTTTTCCTAATTTTTGCATCTGGTTACCCGTTAAACGGAGCCTACAGCTTATCTTTTTTTAAGGGATTTTTACTTTTCTAACTTTAACTTTACAATGAAAATGAATATAACCCTACAAAATGATAAAGTGAAAAAATAACTTTAATTTGATGATAAAATGTGCAGTTATAACATTTTGTCACTATACGGGATTTGACTCATCAATTTGGGTGTTGATCGGACCTGAAATGATGAAAATACTCTTACCCCATGATTTGTATTTCCATCTTACCCTTTTAAATATGAGGCTTCGTGAAAGGTGCCTGTCCTTAAATTTGGGCATTCCAATATATTTTCTCACTTATATAGTATATTTGTTAAATTTAATACAAAAATGTTAAACTTATGTAAAATATTTTTAAATTATATATTTTAGTTTTTCATATAATATTTCTTATTAGAGTCCGTATCTTGAAAGACGGTTTTTCAATAAGTCATGGAAAAACCAAGGTTTAAAGCGTAAATTAGAAGAAATGAATATAAAATTTTTGGGTTGCATAAATCGAGTTATAAACTTTATAACTGCTACATGTTGCATAATAAAATTTTAATATTGCAACTAAGACCTTTTACCTTTTATTATTCTAATTAAACTCCGTATTTCCATAAGCCAACATATTAAATTTTAATATTGCAACTAAAATGTTTTACCTTTTGATAATTCTAATTCAACCTCATTTTTTCATAGATCAGTCTTTCCCAAAATTTAGCCTTTGTTGATATAATATAATTAATAGAACTACAAAATTACACTATGTATTTGCTTCTTGCAGAAGAATTTAAATAAATAGAATCAATTAAAGTATGTCATAGTTCAAAAATGAATATATATATATATATACAATCTTGTACTTTTTAAAGTTTATATATCACATATTTTTTTAGTAAACATTATAGATTAAAATATTTCATTATTCTTAATTTTTAAACAAATGAGTTTTGAAACCTAGTGAAATCTAGTGCAGTTCTACTTTGTTAAAAGCTTTGGCGTGAACAATTATGTCACTGACTTTGCAAGCATGAATTTGTTCTGTTCATCTAGTCTTCACTCTCAGTGTTACCATCGGACCAGGGCTCAGATTAGCCAAAATTATCATTTTCATGAAGAGTACGCAAATGGCATGGTGGTTGCAACAACATATAGCATTCATTTTCCCTAAGATGACTTGAATCACATCAATGTTTGATCCATTCGTGTTGGGGCCGAAGTGGGGATCGGGGAATTTGTAGACGTTTGTAAGAAGAGTTGCAGAAATGAGGCCGACTGATGCAAATAGAAGCATAGTAATTGGACTTGCAATCCAACCCTGTCTTGACACTAGACATGCTCCATGCTAGTGCCAGAACTCCTAATCCTATAACCACTGTTATTACACCCAAGCTCGCAACCCCCTTCATGTTCGAAACTTACCTTCAACCGCCAATCACTATTTAAACTCCCCAGGAAAAGTTCCCTCATCACCCAAGGTCGTCATCTTGCTTTAACTGAACCCAAAGTCACCAGAAAACCAATCAAAACTCAAAACCAATCTGCTTCTTCATCACAAAATCGAATTAGACCAATAAATCGACATGATTTACCCGAATCTCCTCATCGATAATTCACCAAAAAATCAATCAAAACTCAAAGACAATCTTCTCCTTCATCACAAAATCGAATAAAATGACATGATTTACCCGAATCACCTCATCGATAATTCGCCGGAAAACGTTCAAATCAACAACAACCTAATTTTCATCAATTATTCCAAACAAAATAGCGGAATCCAAAACCCGAGAACAATTCAAATTCACAAATTCATAGTTAGCAACTTAGCATAGAACTACAATCAAAGCATTACTCATATTTCCAAGATCACAAATTCATCCAAAATAAAAAATAATCCTTAACCAACAAATTAGTTAACGAAGGAAAACTTACATTAAGAGCAACAAACAAATCTACTCCATCAAAGGATTCTTTGAGCACAGTGTGATTGGAGCAGCTTCAGCTGGAAATGGAAAGCTACCACAGCTATATGAATCACATTTTCCACAAATGCCTTATCGACAAAGTTTATAAGTCTCCTTTTTAATAGAAAGGAACACGCTAATCTTCATAGATTGTTCAAGGAACAAAACATTTGAAGCACCTAGTCTTAATAAGAAACAAAATGAACCGTGCCACGAAAAGAATCATGCATGTAATGTTACATTAATTTTTTTTCCAGATTCTAAATGGATCTTGTCTCGTCATCATGAAACACACCTTAAAACAGTGAGGTTATTTGGAGCTATACCTTGTACAGCAACACGAGTTCTTTCATCTGAAATGTGGTTGAGGCACACATCAGCTTAACTGCAGAACTGGTTGCAACTCCACAAGCATCATGCACACAAGTCTCATCGACACAAAGTAAGAAATGAAAATATTATAACCTTACAAACAGTTTAATAATTGATAATCTCAATAACTTACTCCCTTTGTTTTTCTATGTTTGGCACACTTACCATTTTTGTATGTTTTTCTAAGTTTGTCACCTTTCCTTTTATGGTAAAAGTACATCATTCTCAACCACTCATTAAACTTTTTACTCTCCTCACTCAATACCCTCCACGCATTTTTACTTGCAAAAAAAAAACACCTAAACCTATGGTGTCAAACATAGAAGAACGGAGGGAGTATGTTTTTCTAAGTTTGTCACATTTTCTTTTATGGTAAAAAGTATATCATTCTCAACCACTCATTAAACTTTTTACTCTCCTCACTCAATTCTCTCCAAACATTTTCACTTGCAAAAAAAATAACACCTAAACCTATAGTACCAAACATCGAAGAACGGAGGGATTACATATAAAAAATCGGAGGGAGTGTAAATAGTACTTATTAATTTGAGTGGTTTTAAGTTCTAACGGAATCGAGGATTGAATGATAGTCTGGCGGTTGAATTCTAGTACTACTACCATGAGATCATGGGTTCAATCCTCACCAAGGGCAAGGGGAGGGGTGAGATTTTATTGGGGGCTCATTTGAGTTATTACCCTTTTAAAAAAAATCTAACGGAATCATGAAGTGCGCAAATACCTGTCAATCTTTCTGCCAATAGCTTTTTCCGAATAATTCATATATCTGCAAGGCAAAAGCTTGGAAAAATCACATTTTCATAGACCATATTAAAATATGGGGTTGAATTAAAATTATAAAAAAAAGTAAAAGTTTTAGTTGTAATATTAAAATTCTATTATGTAAAGTACGTAGTTATAAGTTTATGTCCCAATTAATGGGTTATGAAAAATTTATCTTGATTTTTTTATTTGCAATTTAAACGTTGATCTATCCATAACTTACAGAAAAATCGTCTTTCAAGAGACAAACTCTATCTCTAAAATATATTGGTACAACTAATAATATTGTGATCTGATTTTATATTTGAATTATTTATATGAATATTATTGTAATCTAACTCATATTATAAAATTCTGGGTGAATTGGTCTCAATCAGTCGTACAGGTTCAAATATAATTGTTTTAAAAGGAGTATAATTTTTAAAGCTTTACTTAGGTTTTTTTCGAAAATTTCATTTGAGTCTTTCTCAATTCATATTTAGCATATCTAGATAATTCATATCTTAGTTATTGTGAAATTTAACTATTCAATAAATATAAAACAAATTATTTTGTTAGGGATATAAAAGGTGTGTTTAGAAGGTCTTCTAAAGTGTTGTACTTATAAGTTAAACAATTTTTTGTGCTTCATAAAGTTTTAAAAAGTTACGTACTCATATTAAAAGTATAAGGAATTTTTAAAAGAATAATAGAAGTTGATTTCCACCCACTTTCAAAATAAGCTAATTTAGATTATAAGCACAATTCCACTAAACACATTCAAAATAATAACTGTTAAGATAAGCCAGTTTAGGCTAATTATTTTTTGTACTTTAAATTTTAAACATATCTTATTGGGTATTTAATTTAAAATATAAGTAATTAAATTAAAAGGTATGGTATTAAATTAAAATTTTAGTATCAATTGGAAGCGTTAGTAGAATTGTGTTTATAAGCAAATCATGCTTATTTTTAAAGGAGGGGAAGAACAACTTATATTTTTCCTTAAAAATGTTCATTCTTTCAAAATAAGTTTTATTTTTATTTTACCAAACATTAAAATGTGTTTTATTATAAGCAAAACCGGTATTAAGATCTGCCAAAACAGAGCCAGTGAAGTGGGAACTAATGTTATTGAATATTGACCATTGACCATTGACCGTGGACTATAATTTTAGAAGATTGTTGACTGTTGAAATGAACATCGTCACCTTCCCTTTGACTCCTTCGCTCCAGTAATAGCATTGTGTCTAGAAACACGAATTAATAGGAGTGAGATGAATTAAGAAAGATATTAAAAGGCTTGGTTAGAGTATTGAATGTACAGAAAATAGAGATAATGACTGTTTGAATATTCATTTTCAGAGAAAAAGTCATATATTTCATTTATTTTTGTGAAAGTTCTCTTGTACTATTATAAATTGTTCTCAATTAATTCCTATTTACAATTACATGAATAATAATGTGAGTTAACACCGAATCAAACTTCTAGTCGTGAGAGTATTGATAATAGGAAGAAGGAAACACAGAATCATGAGATAGGGAAGGAGATGATGACTTTGAGTATGATTGAATTAGTGGTGTTTTAAACACAGTGGAAGAGACTAGTGGAGGCGTTGGGGAAAACACTCGAAGAAAAGGAAATTTTAAAATATTAATTTAATCTCAAAAGTTGTTAAATTAAGACATGTTATTCTCTGTATAGGAAACGATTATGAATATTTTGTAACAATTTAGGAACGCTTTAAGAGTTTAGCGTAAAAAGAGGAATGGAATATGTAATTTGCTTAAAAAGTGGACGTATGAACTGTCATTTTCTTGTAAAAAATACAATAGCAATTTATAGTTAAACTGACAGATATGAGTAAAATCGTAATATTTTTACGTGATCTAAACTCTACTGAATTGTATTGAAATAATAAAATTGAGATGGATTATTGAAGACAGCAAATTATTATGAAATATCATAAGATTGATTAAGGGGTGTGTGTTTTGTACTCCCTCTGTCTCAATTCAATCTGCAATTTAACTATTCATTTAGTCAAAACTTGTTAACTTTGACCCCAAAATTGAATAAGTGTATAAGTATAAATATTATTGAGTGATACGTTGTTAGATTCGTTATGACATATCGTTTCATAATATCAATTTTTTACAAGTTTTAATTATCCCTAATAAAATATATTAAGAATCAAACATTTTTTTAGTTAACTGCTGAAGTCAAAGTGTGCAGATTGAATTGGGACAGAGGGAGAGGGAGTAGCTATTTGAGTACAAAAGTAGGGTTAGATTTTCGAGTTTTATACACCACATGATTGATTTCTTTATTGAACCAAACCTAATAGGTTTTACAATTCAACAACATTACATATATAAACATTTTTCACTTCTTCTTATGTCTAGTATGTCAAGTTCTCCATGCCACTGCATTTCTTCACCAAATTCAACGGGCAAGGAAAGACCCCTAAGGACATTTTCACCGACACCCACAAGGAACTCGTCAAGAGCGGGGGCGACTGGCTCACCAGCACCTCTGAATCATGCTCCGTTGTGGCGGCGCTCATAGCCACCGTGGCCTTCGCCACTTCCACCACCGTCCCCGGCGGAGTCAAGCAAGACAAGGGAACGCCTACGTTGGAATCCGAGCCGGCGTTCGACGTCTTCGCCATAGCTTCACTCATCGCGCTCTGCTTCTCCGTCACGTCGGTTGTCATGTTTCTTGCCATTCTCACCTCCAGGTAAACAAGATATTTTCTTCCATCCCCAAATATAAAATTTCTTGCAGTGTTTTGGCTTAACATTGGAGGTCATTGAATTAATTTAACTTTAATTGCATGTATATGCTGTATATATTGCTAATTTTACTTTCCTTGTCTCATTTCATGCAACACATTTTGACTTTTAACCTTTAATCTGTGAAATATTTGATCTTTAATATATTTCATTAAAATAATTAAAAATTATAAAAAAATGACAATTTTGAAAATATAAGTTATAATTAATCTAACAATGTGTCACACAATTCTATTTATACTTGTATACTAATTCAATTATATGGTCAAAATTAAGAAATTTTGACTAAATGAATAGTTAAATTGCAGTTTGAAATGAGAGAGGGGGATCGAGAATTTCTATTAGGATATAATGTTGGAATAGATTTTTTTTGATGTAAATATAATTTAGTACTCCCTCCATCAAAGTCAAATCTGCACAGAATCTTTTTTACAGTTAAAGTTGTCAAACTTTGAGCACATATATGAACAATAATTTTATCGTATTAAATATTGTTATATTCGCCATAACATGTAGTTTTTAAATGTTATTTTTTATGTGTCGTTATTGTCCGCAACTACACATATTAAGAGTCAAACATGTTCATTGGACACCATGAAAAATATTCTGTGCAAATTTGATGGAATATATAAAGTGTCGGCTAAAAATTGAGCAAATCACAAATACTCCATACATGGTCTTTATAAAATTTGTGAATGCAGGTACCAAGAGAGAGACTTCCGGACTAGCTTGCCTTGGAAGCTTCTACTGGGTTTAACATCACTTTTTATTGCCATCACGTCCATGTTGATATGCTTCTGCGCAGGCCATTTTTTCGTCCTCAAGGATAAACTTAAGTACGCCGTCTTTCCGGTTTACGCCGTCACTTGCTTGCCGGTTTCCATTTTCGCTATTGCCCAGTTTCCGCTCTACTTTGACCTCATACGAGCTACTTTCCGGGGCGTTCCACAACGTAGTTACAAAGTCATTGCTCCATAGCTTTTTCTCCATCTTGTTTGTGTAACATTATTTATAGTGTGACTATATAATGGTTGTGGCACTTACCATTTCAAGTTTCACCTTTTAACTTTTAGCAACTGATTTAAAATATGTTTGATTTTTAATATCTTTCATTAAAGAATAATTAAAGCTTGTAAAAATTTGATATTTTGAAAATATATGTTATAACGAATCTAACTATGTATCACACAATAGTATTTATACTTATGTATCAATTCAATTTTAGGATCAAAATTAAGAAGTTTTAACTAAATAAATAGTTAAATTGCAGATTGAAATGAAACAAGGGAGTACAAACAATCGTTGTATTTCTCGAAACAAATGTAACCCTATAATTCATTCCACCATCAGTCAGAAATCACAGGGGCTAAACCTAGCTAGAAACTTAAAAAAAAAATTAAAAAAATTACATGGGAATCATGCGAGCCTTGTACAAACAAATGTAGGCCATATGCCAATCCGCCCCTCCAGAAAGCTTCGTGATATCTTCTTCTCGCTGGACGGTCGGTTTCGCATCGTCGAACAGGATCCATTTCCCATTTTCTTGTTTCACCCACGCCACATAATGCCCGGAGTCGGCGCTTCTGCCCTTGTGCGTCAGCACCGCCACCAAGTCATAAACTCCGGTCAGATGGTTCTCTTTTCCAGCACAGGCCTCTCCGACATCGGTCATCATCACATCGCTGTCGGAAGAACTCTCCAGTTTTCTCTTGTTGGAAGCTTTAACCCCGGCCTTTCTAGCCTCTTCTTCCCTCAGCATTCTCCGAGGAGTCTCGAGTTTTCCCTTCAGGTCATCGGAGCATAAGTCGAAGACATCGAGCTCCAATGGATAGTCGACTTTCCGGAGAATCTTTGCCTTCTGATTCGATTCCCGTTTCCAGAAAAACCGTAGGAACTGAATCGTTAGATATCTTGGAATCACATTGATTTTCGAGTCTTTTACGTAAATCGCACTGCGCCCTAAACAAGGAGAGGACTTTTCGAAATCTGAAACCATAGCCCGTTTCAAACCCTCGTGCAGATGGTTAACCTCGTGCGAAATGTGGCACTTGAGTGAAATAACCGACTCGCTTTCGGTACTTTCTTCGCCGGTTTCGGCACAATGAACCCGACTCGAAAACTCGATACCGAAGAGTTCTTTGACGAGATCTCGCTGATTTTCAGAACTCGGAGATGATTTCAAAGACTGTGAAAGAGTATACAGAAGCTGACTCCAGCATTCTTCAGCATCTTGCTGCATGAATGCGCCCCTGTTCGTCTCACCAAATTGCGGGTACTTGTTCCTTAATCTCATCCAAAATTGCATCGGAGAAACTGGCTTAACGCTCCGACCAAGATCATTAAACAAATCCCGAGTCGCCGCCGTCAAGAGATGAGACGACTGATCCAGATCGCCGCGAGCCGACATCGGGTACTGTTCTAAAGAGGACTTCAGCTCCGGAACAGAATGCAGGCATTGGACAGTAGAGTTCATGTAGCAGGTGTTTCCGAGGTTCTGTAAACCGGCGGAATGACCGACGTTGACAACTAGGGCTTCTTCCGGCATGTCTTCGGCGAAAATCGGACCTTTTTCTGGGGCTTTGACAATCTCATCGGAAGTTCTCATCATCATCAGTCTTTGGCCGTTTTTTACTCCGACTTCCGACCAATCTCCGTCGTCCTTTAGCAGCCCGCCTTTTGCCATGATCTTTTGCCTTTCCGGTGGAACTCCGGTTAGGTCAAACAACTGGCACTTGAAAAGATATGGGGTTTGACTAGTATCGATCTCCACATTCTTGAATACCTCCTTCTGCCACTTCACGCTCACGTTCAACGTCGACATGATTCTGGGTTTTCTTGCAGCTTAATTATGTGACGAACAAGATTATATTATTCGAATGTTGGGATGGAGAGATTGATTTATAGGGGTTGATACGGCGCTTTGTGGGTGATGATTTCCTTTTTTCCTACGGGAATCGGAAAAGGGAAATTTAAACTCAAACATGATAAAACTTGAAATTTATGTGAAAATCCACTTCAATTACCCCTAATTAAAAGATCTAAACTACCCCTGATTAAACATAATTTTGTGAATTGCATTTTATTTGGGAAAAAAGTCTGTAATGAGTGTGTTCAAAATCGTATTTATATGTTATTAGAAATACATATTTAATTTGTTCACCCTAACAATAGTATCATTAAGACACAATTAATCTCAATAAGAGTTTTGGCAGAATTGTGCTTATAAGCAAATCTGAATTATTTTAAAAGCAGGGCGAGACTAATTTCTACTTATCCCAATATAGTTTATGGTTTCAAAATAGGCAAAGTCTTGGGAAAGACGGGGGTTTAATTAGAATAATAAAAGGTTAGAGGTCATAGTTGCAATATTAAAATTTTATTATGCAAAATGTAGTAGGCATAAAGTTTATAATCCGGTTCATGCAACCCGAAAATTTTATTTTTATTTCTTCTAATTTACACTTTAAACCTTGGTATTTCCATGACTTATGAAAAGAGCGTCTTTCAAGAGACGGACTCTTCAAAATAAACTGTTTTTAACACTTTATCAAACAATAAAATGCTTTGCATATAAGCAAAACAACTAATAAACTCTGCCAAGCAAATCAAGCTAGTGTATCATGGATAAGAAAAACCCCTCTGAAAACCATATTAAAACGAAATTCAAATCTTAACCGACCATTTTCATACTTCCTCTATTTCTCTATAAGTGACACCATAATTTTAGGTACTTGGATTTTGGTAGAAAACATGAGTAGGTGAAATTGAATGTAGAATGTAAAAAGTAGAATGAGTGGATGAAATTGAAGGAATATTACCAAAAATGGAAAGTGTGCTAATATAAAAAAACCCAAAAAAGTGTGCCAATAATCGACAAACCGAGGGAGTACTTAAAATCAAGATTTTGTTGTTGTGAGTGCCTTGTTTTTTTTACTGAATTCGAACAAAATTATGTTTTGTATAATTTATTATTCCATCCGTTTTCTCGAATTTAACACACTTTACACATGTTTTTCTAAAATTGTATTTCTTATTATACAAGAAGTGAATCATTCACAATCACTCATTATAATTTTTACTCTTCACTCAGTTCACTTCATTCAATTGATAAGATAGTTGATTATATGTATGGTAAAGTATGTTTTTAACCCTATGTTATTGTTGAAAGTTCCAACATAACCTTATAAAATCTGAAAGTGCAAATCTAACACTATGTTTTGGGTCAAAAGTGTTAATTTAACCATGACAACCAAATTGTGGCCGGAATTCTTTAAAATGACCATTGCACTCCTTTGAAAATAAAAAAGAAAATTGAAAATTAGGAAAAGACGATACCCCAAAATCCGCCGCGGGTTGCCATCACTGGCCGCTTGTGACTGGATTAGATCAACACTTTCATTAAAATGACAGGGTTAAGTCAACACTTTAGTAAAAAATATAGGATTAAATTAGCACTTATCTAAATATATATAATGCAATAACATGAAAACGTAATGTAACTAAGATTGAATCTTTACTTTATAATAGTGCAACAAAGTTCAAGCACTAGAATGACAACAATATCCTCAACGCAAACATTAGATTAACAACTAAAGATTTTGTTAAGGAAGAAGCATTTCATTGGTTGGCTCTTGCAGTGGAATCGCTTGTGGAAGATTAGTGAAGGTAGCCCACATAAGATCAAGAGAGTGGGGAAACCTTGATATAAGCACAAAGGTCATAACCACCGGCATGAAAGCCATAGCTGCGTAGAGCCCAAACGCCCCATAGCTCAGCTTATCCTTGAGAATGAAAAAATGGGATGCGCAGAACGAAAACATCATGGCAATGATCGATACACAAAGAGCAGCCAACCCCGTTAGCAGCTTCCTAGGCAAGCTGGTGTGGAAGTCTTGTATTTGAAAACCCGACGTTAAAATGGCAAGAAATATGACCGTTGATGTCACGGAGAAGCACAGCGCCACCAGTGAGGATATGGCGAACACGTAAAATAAAGGTTCATTTTTTAAAGCTGGGGTTCCAACGTCCTGCTTCACGCCGCCGGGAATGGTGGCTGACGTTGCGAAGGCCACCGTGGCTACGAGCGCCGCCACAAAAGAACACGATACAGATACATGGATGTACCATTCCGCAGACACCACTGCGAGATTTTCGTGGGTAACGCTGAAAATCTCCTGGGCAGTCTTCCTCTCCATGTTAAGTCGTACGCTGCATCCCACCGGCATCGAGTTCCTCACATCCTACACGTGGTACAAGACGATTAAATTGAATGTCAATTTCATGGGCTCTTATTATAAAATCAATTAGTGCTATGTTTGGGTTACCCATAATCTTATCTATTATAACTCGGTCAATCATCAATGTGAGACTCTAACATACCCTCACATGGATAGAAAGGGGTCACATGCTAACCTTGAACTCTGATACCATATTAAAATCATGTGCTAATATCATAAAACTAATTGGGTGCTATGTAGGAAGAATCTATGATTTTATATATTGAGTTATAACTCTGTCAACCATCAATGTGCGACTCTAACACATACTCCTTTCGTCTCACTATAAACTTCCTAATTATTTTTTGCACAAATTTTAAGACAAGTATATGTGACTTTTTTTAATAGGTGATGAGAGTGGACCTACATAAATCAAATGAAATGAATAGTTATAACCACATATTTATGGCTAAATGTAGAAAGTTTAGAAATAAGAAATTTATAATGGGACGTGTCAAAAAGGAAAATAGGAAGTTTAAAGTGGAAGGCATGGAGTATATATCAACATCTTAAATAGAATACACAATGAATATAACAATTAAAAAAAAAGTAAATAAATGGAATACGGATTTTTACGTGGTAGACCAATTATGTTAAGGAATGTGAATTGGTTTACCTGGAACCACTTGATCTCACGTTGCATATGCAGAGCCGCATCTTGGTTGAGCCACCTCCTTTGACCTCCTACTTTTGCGGCAAGGTGCAAAACGCTGTTGCCAGCCCTGTCAACTTGGCGAAATAGGGTATCTTTCATGGTTTTCAAGTTGATTAAAAGCTGGTAAACTTGAGTCTGCCGATTCTCCACCGCTAACAGAACTATGTTTTTCCTTTCGCCGTCCGTCTCAAATATGGCCACAGGAAAACGCGATATGTATCTTTCCACGATCTCCGTGACACCATTTTTGGCAGCAAGCAGCAGAGGAGTCGGATTTATTATCCGGTCAACGGAATCAGGAATTTTTTCATCCACTGGATTACCTGACATATATTTTTTCATCCACTGGTCAAATAAAAAACACATTTACTTTTAAAAATTAATATACATATATTTTTAAATTTCAGTTCTAATAAAAAATGCACCTCAACCCGACCTGTCATGATCCTTTTGAATCCAAATTACATAAACGAAATAAGGAAATAAACAAATATAACCCTATATAATTAAAAAAGTGCAAAGAAATATACAAATATCACCATATATAATTGAGAATTTATATATATAATTCTGAGAAAATTTTAGTGCAAAAATAACACTAAATAGTTGATGAAAGTGCAAATATAATCCTCTGGTGAGAAATTTGACGTTGACCGTGTTTTTCCGGCATTGACTTCCCAAAAATGACAAAAATGCCCTCAGACCAAAATCTGAATTTGGGTGGACAATTATACCCTTACCCATCATCGGAACACCGTCGGACCGCTGCGGGACCAGGTAGGGTTATATCAGCACATTATGAAAATTGATTGGGTTATATCAACACATTCCTAAAACTTATAGGGTTATATTAGCACATTCGTAAAAAAGTAGGGTTATATCAGCACATATTATAAATGCAAAACCCATCATTATTAAAAATCCTAGGTCGGAGAACACAACAAAATAAAAACTACAAACACAACATCAAAGGTCATCCATTCATCAATTTGGACTAAACTCAACAAAATATCATCAAAAATCCTTATATTCTATACCATATAACCACATATCTCTATTCAAGTGATGAGAAGCAAAAAAATCACAGAGTAAAACTCAATATCACATTAATCTAGTGAATTAAGGGAAAATTTTGGATGAAAATACCATTTTTGAAAGGTTCCCGCACCTCCACTTCAACGTCTGTTGAGACCAGGGGCGGATGTACACATAGGCATGGGGTAACCATAGTTACCCCATTGTAAAAAAAAAAGGGGGAATTAGTATTTGGTTACCCCATTTAAAATTTTTTTTACCATTAATATTAAGTATTTATTTTTTATA